>SJYA01002473.1:211567-326080 GCA_006410615.1 Neotragus moschatus | reverse complement strand
TTACTCCGTCCACTCCACCCATTGACTTGGTATTGTAGTACCTGCAGGGATGGTGCACCCCTCTCAGGGGAAAGCGAAAGTATGAACAACAGGCTTGTTACATCTTTTTCAGTGTTTTCCTTGTTTTGCTCTGGGTACCTGTCTCACGTGAAGGTTTCTGTTTTGTTTTACCAACGTGTGATTTTCTGTTGCCTTGTTGGGGCAGTTTACTTAGGAGTACTGTTTCTTGTGAGGGTCATATCCATGGACCAACATTATGCAGATTTTCCTTTAACTTGCAAACCACCGTAATAAGGAGGTATCCAGATTCCTTAGTAGTTTTGTTTCTTTTTCATATGTGATTATTTCTTCTATTCTGTGGACAAGGCACTGCTCCTAACACCTAACAGATCTCTGAAACAGTGTGGGTTTGCTGGAGCCCCCAGGGAAAGACCCTCAGCTCTAGGAAATTTTTAAATTCTCAGCTCTACTNAATAAGGAGGTATCCAGATTCCTTAGTAGTTTTGTTTCTTTTTCATATGTGATTATTTCTTCTATTCTGTGGACAAGGCACTGCTCCTAACACCTAACAGATCTCTGAAACAGTGTGGGTTTGCTGGAGCCCCCAGGGAAAGACCCTCAGCTCTAGGAAATTTTTAAATTCTCAGCTCTACTCAAGTGTATTTTCCCTAAAAAAAGAAACTGAAGAACAGAAAGGTTAAGTAACTTGTGCAAGTCACCCAGCTAGAAATTAGCTGAAGTGGGCTGTGAACAATATGTTTCACAGATATTGTTTCCTCCACAATCTTTGAAACTTCCTAGCTCCTCTCTTACCTCTCCTGGGCCTCTCACGCAAGAGGGAACCTGTCATTTGATTAAAGATAAGAGAGCTGAACCTGGCAGTCTCTCCCCCATCCTTCATCCTTTCCCTTTGCCAGGAAAGGCATTGATAAACAAATGGCAAGGAGGAAATGGGACAAAGTGGGGTGAAGGAAGGGACTCAGTTTGTCAGCGCAACAAAGCACACATATAGCATGTCAGGTCTGGCCCAAGCTTGAAGGCAAAAGCAGGTTGGGGCATGGAGGAGCACCTCTGGTGGCAGAAGGGAGGGAGGTGGCTCAAAACGGGGCCCAAGTTAGGTTTTCTTAGGACCAAGATTCACACTGGCAGATGACAGCTCAGGCNCCCCCCCCCCCCCCCTTTTTTTTTTTTCTCATCTGCAGACTGGTTTCTGGAACGGTCTTTTCTATTGTGCCATAGGAGTGAGTTGTTCTTGTCTGAACTTTTGGTCTTCTCCTGTGTACTTTGTACAGAAGGTGCTGTCCTAAATTCGCAGGCAACAAAGATTTTGGAAACCCTGACACTCAGGTCTGAAGCGATCAGGGTGAGTGAGTCTCATCGGGCTCCATCCTCCTCTCTCGTGCGTTGCACCCATCTCTTCTGTCTCCCAAACTCCTCCATTTCTCCTGAAACTCGGTGATCTGCCAGATCTCCCATATATTTGCTGCCGTTTGTTTCTGGTACCGACTCCAGTTGGTCCCAGAGAGGGTGGCAGACTAATGCCTCCCAATAACCGTCTTATTGGGATCTAGAGGCCAGGTTCTTTCACGGAACCAGAGAGAGGGAAGCGATGAGGAAGCAAAGTACAAAAAAAGGCCGAGGAGAGAGGGAGAGGCGGTGAAGAATAAACTAAAAGGGGCCATCGGTCTTGCAAAAACACCTCCTGGGATGGCCAGCGTTGGGGAGGCGATGTGCGCATCTCTTCTTTCGCGGAGTCGGAGTCGTGCACACAGGTGGGTAGGGTCAGATCGGCCCTCCTGTGAGCCGACCAAAGACACTTTTAACAGTCGGGCAGAGGGGCACGGTTCTCTGGGGGCAGGCCATTGTGTACGGTGATAATAACAAAAGCAACAAACACCCAAGGTTAAAGTCCAAGAAACAGATCCAACACGGAGTCAGAACTGGTTCTACCCTGGACCGTTTCCTAGATATGCCTGGTTCACTCACGCGCCCTCCGCCCCTCGCATTGACCCCCAACCGACTGTTAGCTGGACGGTGACCGTTCTCTGGTAGAAATACCACCCGACGTGGCCGCGCAAGAGAATAGCTTGGACACCCGCTCCGACGTAGGCGTAGGCGACTGAACTCAGGTTCCTTCAGCTGGCCCTAGGACTGGCCGGGCCCGACCAAACAAATTACAGGCCAATGTCGTCCTCCCCGCAAAGGCCTTTCCTCGCAGGGAAGGGAAATTTTCCCTTCCAGACCTCCCGTGGGCGGGGGTGTGGAGTGGTGGTGGGGTGGTGTCCGGGGCTGTCGTTGAAATCGTACTTGGGTCCCGGGCACCAGGCAGCACCGTACAGCCACGGTGAGGCAGGAGGTACCTGCCGCTCCCCACCCCCACCCCAGGGGGTAAAGCAGTTGGAGACGCATTCTCTACTGACCAAAAGCTCCAAGAGGAGAAGGGCAGGGAGGGCAATGAGGGCGAGCGGGCTGGGCGAGCGCCCAGACCACACATTTCTCTTTCTGGAGGTCAGGAGACCTCCCTGACCACACAGGCACAGAAAGGCTCCTTGGAGGTCAAAGGGGAGTGACGCTAACGCGCGCTAGGCCGCCCACAGGCCTCTTGGGTAGAATCCAGTTTGGCTAAGAGATGCACGCACACCTGTGGAAGGATCCTGAGAGGCCAGACACTGGCCCGTGAGCCAGGCAGATCCAAACGATCGGCCAGAGGAGACCTGGAGAGGTGCCTCGTAAAAGCAGTTCAAGGGACTTCCCTGGTGGCCCGGTGGTTAAGACTTTGCCCTCCAACCCAGAGGGTGAAGGTTCGATCCCTGGTGGGGGCGCTATGATTCCCACACGCCTTGTGGCCGAAAGATTTAAAAAATAAACTCGAAAAGTAATTCAAGCCACTACAAGGGCGCGACTCAGGGACTCTCCCTCTGCGTCTGCCCGTGTGCCTATCCACACACAGCGTACTCTTTTCCTCTTAATAAATGCCCCACTTGTTTCACTACTTTCCGTCTCCCTGGGAATTCCTTTGTGCAGAGCCGAAGGGCCAGGGTCCTTGTCACTGACCACGGGTCTAGTGGCTAGGACCCGGTGCTTTTACCGCCGCGACCCAGCCCCAACCTCCGGCTGGGAACCCAAGCGCCGCTCCAAGCCACTGCAGGCCTAGGTCTCCCGAGATCAATTGGACCGGACTGTCTCAGGAGGGGCCCGAGGCTCGCTGTGCTTCCAAGCTCCACAGGTGTTTCTGAAACGGAAGGGAAGAGGGCAGGGCACAACTTCTGAAAGTGTGGCATAGACCGAGGACACAACAGACATTCATTAGAATCACATGGGTCTAAGATGGGCTTCCCTGGTGGCTCAGATCTGCCTGCCATGCAGGAGACCGGGTTCGATCCCTGGGTCGGGATGATCCCCTGGAGAAGGGAACGGCTGCCCACTCCAGTATTCTTGCCTCGAGAATCCCATGGACAGAGGAGCCTGGCGGGCTACAGTCCGTGGGGTCTAAGCTGGCAGAGACGTCAGCTTCAAGCGGACCTTGATTCTCCATCAGCAAGCTAAAGGACATACCCAGAGGCGCCGTGACAGTTCCAAGGCACTGTCAAAAGACCAAAAAGTGGGCAGTGGCCCAACTCCTGGAAACCTCCAGCCCTTCCCCCAAATAGTTGGAATGGTCCTCCCACTCACTGTCGGTGCCCAGTCGCTCCGTCGGGACCCCGTGGACTGCAGCTCGCCAGGCTTCCCCGTCCCTCACCTTCATCTCCCAGAGCTGGCTCAGGCTCACGTCCTTTGAGTCGGTGACGCCACCCAACCATCTCATCCTCCGTGGTCCCCTTCTCCTTCTGCCTTTAGTCTTTCCCAGCATGAGATGAGGGGCTTTTCCAGTGGGTCAGCTCTCCGCCTCAGGTGGCCGAAGCGTTGGAGCTTCAGCTTCCGCATCAGCCCTTCCAATGAATATTCCGGGTTGATTAGCCTATCAGCTGACCAACTCACTAGCCTATGAAATCACCCGGCCCGTGAAAGCTCACCATGCCACCTCTTGAGGCCGCCACACTCGCCCCGCGTGATGGCCCACACTCTGCCTACGGAGTGTGTTTCTCTCTGAATCAATCCACTTCTTACCTATCACTTTGTCTCTCGCTGAATTCTTTCTGCGATAGGACGTGGAGAACCTGAGCTTCATCAGCTCTTGAAACCAGGTACGGTGGGTTTTGGCTCGGTCGGAGGCCCAGCCACGTGGATTGGAGTCCCAGCCTGGGTTTGGCGGGGTTGGAGTCCCGGCCTGAGGTAGAGGGCTTCGTTTCGGCTGCCCGGGTGCATCCGGAAGCACTGCTCAGAGGCCCACGTGTTCTGACACACTGACTTTTCCGTGACAGGGAAAGGGTTCGATGCAGGCCTGCCGATGCAGGTCGAAACGGCGAAGGATGGCGCCAGACCGGTTTTGGGTATAACCCACCACGGGCACTCGGTGGACAGTGGACGGGTGAGGAAACACCGAATTCGAGGGTTGTGTCACGGACAGGAGTCCACCCAGTCTGGTGGGGAGGCCTGTGGACCCGTCCCGGAAAATGCTGTGCGCAAGCCCCATAGAATTCCGGGTCGCATCTCCCCATCCCCCCACCCCAAATCTGTCCTGCGTGCGGAGACTGAGGACCCCCCCGCCAGACTCCCCCCGCCCACCACCACCACCACCACCACCACCACCACCACCACCGGGACACAACACACAGGCACCTAGGGGGTCGGAAAAGATCGACAAGTCACATGATGAGGCTTCCCAGGGAGAGCGGGGTGGCTCTCCGCGGTAGACTAAGAGCCAGGNAGACCGAGGACCCCCCCCCAGATGCCCCCCGCCCACCACCACCACCACCACCACCACCACCACCACCACCACCGGGACACAACACACAGGCACCTAGGGGGTCGGAAAAGATCGACAAGTCACATGATGAGGCTTCCCAGGGAGAGCGGGGTGGCTCTCCGCGGTAGACTAAGAGCCAGGAAAGGAGGCCAGGTCGGTGTTCTGATGGTGGTGAGAAATGGAACATTTCCCTCCGCATCAGTAAACAAGGGCGTCACAGTCATCAGCAATTGCAGCCATCACGGGAGGGCGAGCCGGTGAGCCCTGCTCGGGACTGAAAGACTTACCTGCCGTCTAGCGGCCATCCCACTGCAGCCACTCCCTCCAGGTGAGCCCCGAGGAGGCCCAGGATGTGAAAAGCACAGGATGGTGGCCCCGGGGCGCTGAGATGCGCACCAAAGGCGTTGATTTCCGTGAGCCCAGGCGCGAGCATCTCCCCACGTATGGAAAAGCGCTAAATTTCTTAACTTGGGATGCCTGGTTTTCTTTCATCTACAGAATAGGAAACACCTTTTGACGTTCAGATCAGACCGCCTGCCCTTTGTGGCAAAACTTGTGTGTCACCTGGCTCCTCCCCCCCACCGCCCACCTCCTCCTGGCGGTTCTCTCAGGGTCGCTTCAGACGCTGTCTCCGGGGCTGGAAGTCCTAAATATTCCCACTGAATAAAACGCAAGTCTCAACTTCTAGGTCGTGGTGTTTTTCTTTCTTTTCTTTTTTTTTTTTTTTTAAGTGGACAGTGCTGAGCAGAGGGGTGGCCGGCGGGAGAGAGGGGACGAGGGAAGGGCGAGGCTTAGCAGCTCTCGGCCATAACCTCAAGGCAGAGTCAGACTCTCCATCACACACCGCCAGCTGCTTTCTCCTCCGTGAAACTCGGGTGGAGGAGCCGCCTTGACGGGCACCGTACAGAGGGGTCAGAGAAGCGCCTTGATCTGAGCTAGGAGGGCCCCGGCCTGGGTGCTAGTTCCCCCCCGGAGAAGCTGAACCCAGCGGGGCCCAGTCTGGGATACGGAAGGAGTGTGTGAGGGGAGAGACGTGGGGTTGGGGGACGATGACTGTAAGAAAGAGCCCACTAGAAGCAAGCGTTCCCCGGAGCAGCTGTGAGGCCCAGATCACACCCTCGCGGCGTCTCGGCGGGTCGGCGGGGCGCAGGCCGCGGCCCTCCTTCCCCCAGCGCGCCCCCTTGCTTTGCGCCTCTGCGTTCTCGCCCACGCTCTTGCCAAGAGCCTCTTGCCTCCAGGTTGGCCCCTCACGTCAACATGGCCGGCCCGCACACCGCCAGCGCCCCCAGTGAAACTCTAACCTGTCCCGTAGGCCGTCTCCCGGGTCTGGAAGCCCTTCCTGACTCGGCTGGCTGGCTTCCTGTCTGTTCTTCGCACCTTCTCACTTATTGGGTGTGTCCGGGTAGGGACCCCGAGCCACACGGGAGAGGCCTGGAGCCCCGAGGAGGTCACACCAGGTGGGAGCCGCACCCAGTCGTCCACCTCTCAGCAGTTCCCTCAAGAGCTTCCCGGGTGGCGCAGTGGCAAAGACTCCGGCCTGCCAGTGTGGGAGACGCGGGAGACGCAGGAGCCGCGGGTTCGACCCCTGGGTCGGGAAGATCCCCTGGAGCAGGAAATGGCAACGCGCTGCAGTCACTCGCCTGGAAAATTCCACGGACAGAGGAGCCTGGCAGGCTACCGTCCACGGGGTCGCAAAGAGTGGTACGGGACTGAGCGCCTGAGCACACACAGGCTCCCCTCCTCATCACACCGGCGGGGGCGGGGGTGGCGGTGGGGGGTGGGGTCCTGGCCATTCGGCTCCTGGGCGGGACACGTCCGTCCGGGGCCGGGGGACAGGAGCGGTGTCTGGCCCTGGGACCCAGCACAGGCCCTGGGGGGTCGAGTCTCGGGTGGTTAATGACCGTTTGTCAGAACCGGTGGTGAAGGCGGCCAGCCCGGACCCCAGCTCCGACACTCACATCGGTGTCCTCTCAGGCAAACCCGTGTCCCAGGGGTAAAGGCAGGCGCCTTCTCACTGGGCCTCCTGGTCGGGCAGACGGTCCGTCCACTTCACAGTGCCCGTCACTTCCGGAACCGGCATCCGTTCTCCGGAGGAGGGTCATTCCTGTAAGGGATTCCTACTTGGCCTTGAAGGGTCACCTCTCAGTGTCGGGCTCTGTCTGATTGGGTGTACCACCCGCCGTCTGCCTGGAGGGGATCGGTCAACCCGTGGCCTCGGAGTATCAAAGGTGGTTTAGGGCTGTGAGCTCTGCTACATTTTAAAGGCAAGTCCAGGCCTATGACTCCAAAATGCACGTGGGATGCCGTGGAGGCTTCCAGGTGGCATCTCAAACAGGTGGTACGAAGGAAAAACTCGCTCGTTCACACTGTGCTCCAGAGGAAGGTTGGGGCAGTGGTCAAGAGTCTGCCTGCCGATGCGGGAGACGCAAGGGGCACCGGTTCCATTCGTGCGTGGGGAAGATGCCCTGGAGGAGGAACAGGAAATGGCAATCCGCTCCAGGACTCTTGCCTGGAAAATTCCAAGGACAGAGGAGCTTGGCGGGCCTACAGGCCATGGGGTCGCCAAGAGTCGGGCGCGACTGAACACCACCACCCAATCCCGGGAAAGTATCCCCCGGCTGGACGATGTAGATGTTGAGGGAGAAGAAGAAGAAGACCTAGAGGAAGATTTAGGAAATTACTTCATAAGTCCTTTCGACTCAAAATGTGAAAGATATCTTTTTAAAGTTGATAAATATGACGATATAAAAACGGAACCTTTAAACAATGCAATCATCATCACCTTAAGCAAAGCTCGACCGAAAAGCCAGCAGGAATAGGGAAGTGGGTCGAAGACCACCCGACAGGGAGGTTATTAATAGCTCACGGAGAGAAAATGTAAAGGCTTCTCTGAAACAGGAGGGGACGCTCAACTTTATTTACTCAGGAGAGAAAACCGCATATCCGAGCTAGGCCGCGGTACCGTTTTCACCTAAGAGATCCACCCCTCGCGCTCTCCCCACCCTCCACCGAAAAAGCATTCCCAAGTCTGATGCCACGCGGGGTTGTTGGCGAGGCTGGGGGACGAGGCGCTGCCGGAGAACGCCTGCCCTGCTCTTCCAGTCACCGTCCCTGATCTCCCGCGCTTCAGGGCTCCGTTGCGGCGAGGGTGGCCGGGACCGCCACGGCCCCGCACCGCCGTGAGGGCACAAGGGGCACCCGAGCGGCCTCCGCAGAGCGCTGTGGCCCGGGGCCGGGCGCCCTTCGCAGACCCTTCAGTCCGTCCGTGCACCCCGATTGGAACAAATTCCGCGGGAGCGCATCACGCAGTGGGAAACGGAGCTGCCAAGTGATCGCGACGGGCAGTGTTCCATTCCGACGACTGCGCCCCAGGACATCCCTTGTCAGGACGAATCCCCCCACCCCCACCTCGCCGCCCCAGGGGACCNCGCAGAGCGCTGTGGCCCGGGGCCGGGCGCCCTTCGCAGACCCTTCAGTCCGTCCGTGCACCCCGATTGGAACAAATTCCGCGGGAGCGCATCACGCAGTGGGAAACGGAGCTGCCAAGTGATCGCGACGGGCAGTGTTCCATTCCGACGACTGCGCCCCAGGACATCCCTTGTCAGGACGAATCCCCCCACCCCCACCTCGCCGCCCCAGGGGACCCGAACTGTGGGGCAGAAGACGGGCGGGAGAACACGGACGCGAGCAGAGCGGCCAGGAGCAAGGAGGGGCGAGGGGGGGTGGTGCTGGCCGTTAGAGCCGCGGTAACCGNGGTGGCATAGCTGTGACACTGAAACAAATGAGCAACTGTATCGCAGAGAGACAACGCAATAAGAAACATTGTTTGGGCCAAGGTTTGCACTAAGTGTTTTCCTTATATCAGACTTTCAAAGTTTACCTACAGATGGATTGGTTGAGACAGAGAGGTTAAGCAGCTCTGCCTAAGACCACACAGGGGAAGAGGACAAATCCATCTGAAGCCAAGAGTATGGGACCTAGAAAAGGGGAAAGAAAGAGCCATTCTTGTGTGTCCAGCCCAGTGTAAGAGTGAGTGTTGCTCAGCCTGACACACAGGTCTTCTGTAGAGAGATAAGAACAAGCTGTCTGGTGCAGCAGTTAAGAGCAGAGACTTGGAACACTTGGCCTCTAATCCCTGTTTACCTCTTAATAATCACATGGCCTAGTCATGATTTGACCTTCTTGCTTAACTCTCTGTCTTCAATATATTATCTGTAAATTGGAGATAATGAGATGAGAAATTACTGGACATAATCTTAGGAATTATGAGACATGCCTGGCATACAGTTAACATGTAAGAACAAGCATTAGGGAAAATATCTTAGGCAAGTCACTTCTCTGTAGCTTAGCCTTTTCATCTAGAAAATGAGAATATTAACATGTGATCCTATGCTTAATCTTCGCTCACTCACCCAGGGCCCCTACTCTCCCTTACCTGGTTTTAGTTTACTCCGTAGCATGTATCACCTGACATTTTATACATTTATATATTGCTTTTAGCCTAATAGTATGTAAGCTGCAGAACAGAGACCTTTGCTTGTTTTATCCACATTTATATCCTCAATCTTTAGAATAAGATCTGGCATATACTAGGCACTTAGTATATTTTGCCTAAGTAAATAAATGCATAAACATTAAATAATGCAATTTGTACAAATAGAGATCAGCAAAACTCCCAGCTTGTAGTAATTATTATGATACTGTTTCACTACATTTCTGCTTGCTTCCATGTTTATCAGGCCATCTTGTGTTCACTAGTTAAGATTCCTATGTATTTTGATCTTTGGAATGGGGTGCCTTGGGTTGAAGACATGCATGGTCTGTGATTGCAAAGGAGTATCTCCCTTTGTAAATGAATGACTGAGCCTTCTGGTTCATGCACCACCTTCTCATGAGTTTGCTTAATGTGAGTCAGTGCCCCTCAGCCAGATCACATCCATGTGTACAGACCAAAGTGCCTATAAAAATTCAGACAATATCAGGGATGTGGCTGACTGGCGAACCTTTGTCCAAGTGTCCTCCAGTCTCACTATGGACCCAGTTGTCATTGATGCCAGGGAGCTGAAAATGATAAACAAGAACAGAGACTGGAAGAACACAGACAGACTTCTCAACCAGTGCCTGTTTCCCACACCCTTGCCCAACCGTGTTATCAAATTTTGCATACTATCCAATGTTATCTCTTACTGTGAGCAAGGTTGTACAATTTTTCATTTGCTTGGGATTCATTATTATTTTCTGTGAATTGAGTGGTCATATCCTTTGTCCACTGTCCTTTGAATTGTTGATATTTTTGCATTTCCATCTCTAACCTACTTCATATGTATCCTAGTACTTGAATTCAGATATAGATCTGTCTTTATTTTTTCTGGATGGCTACCCAGTTGTCCCAACATCATATATAAAATAGTCCATCTCCTAGTCAGTTTCAGATGCCATCTTTTTTTTTTTTTTCTTTTTTGGCCATGCCATGCCCCCTGAATTGGAAGCTCAGAATCTTAACCAGTGGACTGCCACAGAAATCCCTCAGATGCCACCTTTATCATATTAAAAAGTCTATATGTGATACTTCCCTAGCAGTCCAGTGGTTTAGAATCTCCCTTCCAATGCAGGGGACAGGGGTTCAGTTCCTGGTCAGAGAACTAAGAGCCCATTTGTTATGGGGCAATTAAGCCTCTGCACCACAATGAAGACTTAGAGCAGCAAAAAGAAAAAAAAAAAGCCTGTATGTGTCTATTTCTGGACTTCTCTTTAAAAAAGAAAAAAAAAAACTTTGTGATATCCTGCTTTTAAGATTCTTGATTGAACTGATTCTTCAGTATCACACCTACTCTGTGCATGCCACTATGTGGGTCCTGGGATCACAGAGGTGAACATGACCTTTCCCTGTGGTCAGCAAGGGGCACCTGCCCGTGTTCTGCCATTCCTCCTCTGGCTGCCGCTCCACCACGTCCCATGTCCACTGCTCTTTGCTGCTATGGAAGCCAGTGACAATCAGATAAGTTCTGCCCACGCCAAGGCTGCCAACTCTGAGTGCTTCTGAGTGTTCCATTCTTGGGCATCAGAGGTCTGCCTGACCCCTGCCAGCTGGGGAGGACACCTCTTCAAGTCCAGGCTCACTGTGCCTGTTTTTCCTGGCCCTGCAGCAGCCCTGCCTTCACCTCAATTTCAACCCGGTTCTTCTGGATGGCTCCATCAGGTTGTTTTCATCACTTGTCAGCTTCGACAACTAGTTGAAGAGACCTGGAGGGAAATAACGTCTTGTTTTCTCCTAATCTTTTGTCCCTTCTGTCTGGCCCCATCCTTCTCCATACCATCTCCATACCATGGCCCCATACCATCCAGTTCTCTCCCTCTCCTTCTCCTTTTTCCCAGTCACAGAANGCTCCATCAGGTTGTTTTCATCACTTGTCAGCTTCGACAACTAGTTGAAGAGACCTGGAGGGAAATAACGTCTTGTTTTCTCCTAATCTTTTGTCCCTTCTGTCTGGCCCCATCCTTCTCCATACCATCTCCATACCATGGCCCCATACCATCCAGTTCTCTCCCTCTCCTTCTCCTTTTTCCCAGTCACAGAACAAAAAGCTTTCACTTTTATGATTCGCAGCAGAACTGGATCCGTCTGTCTGTCTTTGCAGTGGGAAAAGGAGACCGCTTTTCCCAGCAACAAGATCGGGGTGTGCATGGGCCAGCAGAATGTCTGCTCCTCACCCACCACCCTGCATGTGCTGGAGATCCTAGCACACAATAAGTGTTTGTGTACTAGAGATCCAGTTTCCTATCCAACTAGACTGTATCCATAAAACTTGGGTTCAACCAAGAGCTGGGCTTTTCAAAACTTGCCTGGCATTATTGAGCCTCAGTGAGTATCTTCAAATACCCACATTTTCCTTTTGGCCTTTCAGCAGCCCCAAACAGAAGGTGTCACACTCAGTAATGATGCCTAATTTCCTCCATTCCAAGACGCACATCCACCTTTTTTTTTTTTTTTTTTTAAGAATAGTTTCATTTATTATTTTTGGCTATGCTGGATCTTGGTTGATGCTTGAGCTTTCTCTAGTTGCAGAGAACTGGGCTACTCTCTAGCTGTGGTGTGTGAGCTTCTCATTGCGGTGATTTTCATGTTGCGGAGCATGGGCTCTAGGCGCAAGGAAGTCAATAGTCACGGCTCCCAGGCTCCAGAGCACAAGCTCAGTAGTTGTGGCACACGGGGTGAGTTGCTCCACGGCATGTGGGATCTATCCGAATCAGGGATTGAACCCATGTTTCCTGCATTGGCACACGGATTGTTTACCACACAGCTACCAGAGGAGCCCTATTTTTCACATATTTATATCTCAGAAACCAGGATGCACCTTACATTTGATGCCAGGAGAAAGCACTGCCAGTGTTTACATTGCAGCATGTCTAGAGAAAACAAGGGCACCTCTCAAGAATGATGACATCTTAAATTCGTGAAATACTATAATAAAAAAAAGCCTCTGTTTATTGTGTCACATGGATCATTTCCTTTAGTCATCACAACCCCTCTAGGGTAGAGATATTATTACCCCTACCCTGCAGGAAAGGAAACTGATCAGAGCAGTGAAAGCGAAAGTCACTCAGTTGTGTCCAGCTCTTTGTGACCCCCGTGGACTACACAGTCCACGGAATTCTCCAGGCCAGAAGACTGAAGTGAGTAGCCTTTCCCCGTGGGTAGCCTTTCACTTCTCCAGGGGATCTTCCCAACCCAAGAATTGAACTGGGGTCTCCTGCATTGCACACAGATTCTTTACCAATTGAGCTATCAAGGAAACCCCGATCCTGGGAAGCCTTGATCAGAGCAATAGAGCAGCTAGATCATGTTCCCACACCTAATAAATAATGCAGCTGCTACTTCACAAGATTTACCTGGTCCACACATCTAACTACACTTTGTTCCTTCCACAACAAAAGATTATGGGTCTTGCATACTAACAAGCTTTATTAAAAGATGAAAATGTCCAAGTGACTACAATCAGGTAGCAGCACGAGAAAGTTCCCCGAGGGCCAATATGAGTTAAAATCCAGACTGAAAGGGGTGAAGTGGGACATGGAGTGGAATCTAGAGCTGGAAGGAGCTCTGAGGTTAGAGATGGGGTTGGGGGAGGCAGGAGCAGGAGACAGGCTCCGAAAGAGAGATGAGGAGGGAAGGGACACAGTCTTGGCAGATTTACCCTGAAAATCTTTCCTCTGGCAGGAGGACAGGCTCAGAGGGTGGAAAACAGTTTCCCTAATTCAGCCCAACCCACCTCCCTCACCCTAAGCATCTTTGCATTTGAACCCTATTCTTTCTAGGGTCTGTCCAACCCTTTGCAGCCCCATGGACTGTAGCCTACCAGGCTCCTCTGTCCAAGGAATTTCCCAGGCAAGAATACTGGAGTGGGTTGCCATGCCCTCCTCCAAGGGATCTTCCTGACCAAGGGATCGAGCCTGCATCTCCTGCGTTGGCAGGTAGATTCTTTACTACTGAGCCACCTCGGAAGCCCTCTTTCTAGGGTAGGAAGAGAGAGAAACAAAGGGATGCAAACAGAAACCCACAACCTCTTTTGCCCATTTAATTATTGAGACAGTCAAGTGCCATTCTCTTCCTCTTGTAATAGTTAGTTTCCACCTAAATGTCTATAGAATTAGTTTATAGGAAGATATATGTGTTGTGAAAATAAATGTTATTGTTGCATATAACACCCCTGGGTGCTAGGAGGAGAAGGGAGTAGCACCTCTTTTAAAAAGGAAGAAAAAGGGACTTTTCTGGTGGTCCAGTGGTTAAGAATCTGCCAATATAGGGGATGTGGGTGGGTTCAAACCCTAACTGGGGAACTAAGATCCCACAGGACTTCCCAAGTGGTGTGAGTGGTAAAGCACCCACCTGGCAATGCAAGAGACATAAGAGACTTGGGTTTGATCCCTGGGTTGGGAAGATCCCATGGAAGAGGAAATGGCAACCCTCTCCAGTATTCAGGCTTCCCTGGTGGCTCAGATGGTAAAGAGTCCACCTGAAATGTGGGAGACCTGGGTTCAATTCTTGGGTTGGGAAGATCCCCTGAAGCAGGGCAAGGCAACCCACTCCAGTATTCTTCCCTGGAGGATCCCCATGGACAGAGCAGCCTGGGGAAATTATATGCCACGACTATTGAGCCCTCCATGCCCTGGAGCCCTTGCGCCCCAACAAAGATCCTGTGTACTGCAACGAAAACCCAATGTAGGGCTTCTTTGGTGACTCAGAGGTAAAGAATCCGCCTGCAAATGCAGGAGACAGGGTTGGATTTCTGATCCAGGAAGATCCCACATGCCTTGGAGCAACTAAGCCTGTGAGCCAAAACTACTGAGCCTGTGCTCTAGAGCCCAGGAGCTGCAACTACTGAGACCACTCACAGCAACTACTGAAGCCCAAGTGCCGTGGAGTCCTTGCTTGGCAACAAGAGAAGCCACCGCAGTGAGAAGCTGGAGCAGCAACGAAGACCCGACACAGCCAAAATTTAAAAAATAAAATAAAGATCCAACATAGCCAAATAAATAAATATTATAAAAAATTTAAATAGGAAAAGAGAGATGCAGCAAGGTTCACAGACCCACCGGCTCCAGTAGATTTGAGCTCAAGGCAGTGGAGGATCCAAAGACCCAGGAAGAGCTTTCTATTTCTCACTCAATTGCCTAAAAGAATTTAGACAGGGGACTTGTCTCAGAGAGAGTTATTATCAGAGAGAACTTTTATCTGAGACTTATCTGCACAGCAGGGCAAACATCTCATTACCAAACACATGATCTCTTTTTGTCCTGTGATTTACCCTCCTGTTTTTTTTTTAAATTTGATTGTGCCAGGTCTTAGCTGTGGCACATGGGCACATGAACTCAAGTTATGGCATTTGAATGCCTAAGTTGCAGCATGCGGGATCTAGTTCCCTGACCAGGGATTGAACCTGGCCCCCTACATTGGGAACATGGTGTCTTAGCCACTGGACCACCAGAGAAGTACCCCTTCCTCAGTTTTGAAGCCCTAAACTCTTATCCCATTCCTTAGCTCAGAATGGCATATTAGCCTCAACTGTCCTTGGGTCTCATATTCTTTTTAAGAAATTTTATTTTTATTTTTGGCTGAATCAGGTCTTACCTCCAAAGCTTGGGCTTCTCTCTACTTGAGGTACCTGGGCTTAGTTGCCCTGGGGCATGTGGGATCTTAGTTCCCCTAGCAGGGATGAAACCTGAATTGCCTGCATTGGAAGGTAGATTCTTCACCACTAGACCATAAGGGGAAGTCCCAAGCCCTTATATTCTTATGGGATCCCTGAATATATGTAATTACATTTGTTTTGCTCCTGTTCATCTGTCTTAGGGATTTCCCAGGGGGTTAGTGGTAAAGAATCTGCCTGCCAACGGAGGAGACACAGGAGACGTAGGTTCAATCCCTGGATTGGGAGGATCCTCTGGAGAAGGAAATGGTAACCCACTCCAGTATTCTTGCCTGGGAAATTCCATGAACAAAGGAGTCTGGGCAGGCTGCAGTCCATGGAGCTGCAAAGAGTTGGACACAACTGAGTGCCTGAGCATGCATGCATGCAATCTGTCTTGTGTCCATTTGATTATTAGACCAGCCAAAGAACCTAGGAACCCAGAGAATGAATTTCTCCTCCTCAACAAGATGCAAATTAGGCAGAATAAGAAAGAATCCTAACCTGTAGCTCAGCAGTTTTATACTTCATTTCATATATTTCTCATCTATTAATCCATTTGGTCCTGTGTGAACCCTGTGACATCACCAGGTCAACACCAAAATCAGATTGATTACATTCTTTGCAGCTAAAGATGGAGAAGCTTTATACAATCAGCAAAAACAAGACCAGGAGCTGACTGTGGCTCAGATCGTGAACTCCTTATTGCCAAATTCAGACTTNGGTAAGGGGGGACAGTGCCTGGGTCCTTTCATTGTAGCATGGCCTTTGGGTGGGAAATTAACACATTCCGGTATTTTTGCCTGGAGAATCCCGTGGACAGAGGAGCCTGGAAGGCTACAGTCCATAGCGTCGCAGAGTCAGACATGACTGCAGTGACTCAGCACACACAAAGGAACCTCTCAGTGCAGTGTTTCTTGAGAGGAGCACTTGGGGGAGGTATGGGGAGGGTGGGGACACAGAACAAGAATATTAAGGTGGGATGGGACTTCAGAGATATGTAATGAGAGAAAGGGAGAGAAGTCAGAGAAGCAGGGCATATTCCCAAGGGGCTCAGGGACTGGGGAAGAGACCTTGATGCCCACCTGGACATTAAGAAATAGGCTGTGAGACGGGGAGTGTCCACCAGCAGCTCCCTTCCCAATTATAGGAGATCTTTATTTTTCTTTTTAAATGCTGTTAAGTATAGTTTAGTGAATACAATATAAATCCTTTACATTTTCCGAACTCCACAGAGCACAAGCTCCAGCCTGGACTTCATGGACTTTCACGCTGTTGCCAGCACCACTTTGACCCCAGTTACTCAGGCATGAAAGCGTGCAGACGGCATGAACTCCTTACTTCCTCTTGTCCCCTGGTCAGCTAGTCATCAGGTTCTGTCCCCACTTCCCTTTCTCCATCCTTCCTACTTCAAGTTCAACTTTCCCCACCATCCAAGCTCATCTCTCTGCTTGTCTGAGTGATAGAAACCATAGTAAAGGCAACTGTGGCACTATCTGACCTGTCTGTGTCCACTCACATGGGCTCAGGGTTGGGGCCTCCTTCAATAAATACCTTTTAAAATGACTCTGGCTTTGTCTCTGGTTTTCCTGTGCAGGCCCAGAGGGTGCCAGGTGCCTCCCTTCCCTCCTCTCCTTTTGTTCCTGCTGTGCAGAAAATAATATTAATAAAAGTGTTTTATGGAGAAGAGAAGCTTTAGCTGCAGAACAGCTCTATGTTCCTGGGGACCCAGACCATCTATAAGCAGGAAGGAGGCAGAGCCAAAGGGCCTTGGCCAACGGGTGGACAACAAGTTACCAGGAGAGAAGCAGGCCATCACCAACGATCTGTCACGTGACCAAAGCAAAAGGCCCTGGGGACAGCACAGGCTGATCCCTAAGTCATTCCCATCACTGGGTGGAGAACTGGAAAAGGATCCATGGAGTTAAACCAGATAAAATGAAAGTTATCTCTGCATTCAGGCAGGAAGAAGGCCTTCTCTGGAGGAACCAGGCAACCAAGGTGCTCAGCATAGGAAGGTGGGTGCTGCTCCATGCCTCTGAGGCAGCTCTGAGGAAACGTTGGGTCAGACTTTGCTCAAGACATAACCAGAGGTCTCTGGTGCTGGCCTCTAGAAGAATCAGGCTTCTGATCCTGTGGAAATCAGAGAAGGGGTGTGTGTGTTTGTGTGTGTGAGAGAGAGAGAGACTGTGTGTATGGGTGTATGTGTGAGAGACAGACAGTGTGTAGAGATCTATGAGTGTATATGAAGTTAACTTCCACAGGAAGCTTCCTCTGCTGGGGGTACATGGGGTGGGGAGGGTATGATAAAGCAGGATTTTTCCTTTGGCAAAGTCACTATTGTCCTACTGGGCACCACGGAGTTGTGGGAGGTACAGAACAGGCCGGCAGGCGACTGGAGCTGGAGGGCAGCAGACAGGTCATGGCGGGTGAGGGAGCAGCAAGTGGGGCACAGAGGTGTTTCCCCGGCAGTCCACATATTCATAGCTCTGGAAGACCAGCTGCTCGGAACGGCTCAGGTAGGAATAGGTCAGGGTGCCCCTGGAGAGGAAAAGCAAGCTTTGGTGCTGTGTCTGGGAGGAAGAGGAAAGCCTTGGCTCTGCTCTGTTCTCCGGGGAGGGCTGGCTTCCTGCTCTGTCATGGCTCCTGGGACAGCTGCCCTACCTGGGTCCCGGGCAGCTCCATGGGTGTTACATCAACAGCTCAGAAGCAAGGTGGACCCTAGAGGAAGGGCTGGACCTGCCACTATCAAGAGCCAACAGATACATGGAATCAGCTTGGATGACTTCCTTCCCACTAGGCGGAGCTGGAGCCAGGAGGTGGGAGAGGGGGTACTTCCCTGGTGGTCCAGTGGCTATGATTCTGAGCTTCCCATTCAGGGGACCCAGGTTCAATCCCTGGTCAGGGAACTAGAGTCTACATGCCACAACTAAAGATCCTGCATGCTTAACCTAAGACCCAGCAAAGCCAAAATAAATATTAAAAACAAAAAGAAGTGGGAGAGGGGATACCAGGGCTTCAAATCCTACTTACTGGATGTGCAAAAGCACGTGGTGGACTTTGATTTCCAGCCAGGTACAGATTTTGCTGAGAAAGACAGAGAGGAAGAACACGGGACCACATTTCACACTGAGCATCCTGTCAGTTCAGAGGAGACCTGCAGTCCCAGGCCCCTGGCCTCCTTTCCATGGGGAGGGGAAGGACCCAGGCCACTCCCACCCCTTCCCGCTCCCTCTGCCTAAGGGGAGCACTTCACTCCCCCAACCCCCACTGGCACTGGCCTGGCCCAGGCATGTGCTGGCCATTCCCTTAGTAGAAGGCAGCGAGTCAGGCTGAGGAGACCAAAGTCATATATTGTAAAAGTGAAAGTCGCTCAGTTGTGTCCAATTCTGGGACCCCATGGACTTTTACAGTCCATGGAATTCTCCAGGGCAGAATATTGGAGTGGGTAGCCTTTCTGTTCTCCAGGGGATCTTCCCAACCCAGGGATCAAAGCCAGGTCTCCTGCATTACAGGCAGATTCTTTACCAACTGAGCCACAAGGGAAGTCCCATATATTGTAAGGATTAACCCAATTCTAGCCTGGTTTTCATTCCAATCCTACTCAAAACAGGAGGCCCTGAACACTTGCACACTGTAGTCTTGGCCATAAGCGTGCAGGCTGAATGCTGGCTGCAGGGTTGCTAAGCAATCAAGAAATCTGGTGGGGGTCCAAACTGAGTTGCCAACCAGGAAGGAGGTGAGGGAGAAGAGATCAAGGGCTACTCACTATGTGTTTTCATCCCATATCCTGTTGGCCACTGCATAAAACACCTGTCAACCAAATGGTCATAGGGTTAGCCCCAACTGCAGCTGCCCCCTTCCTCCCACCTGTGTCCACACACTTGTGGGGTGTGGGGCTGGCCAGCAAGAGGGAGTCACCTGTTCACTGGCCAAAGAGCCGATGTGGAGGAAGAGGCTGTGGGAGACCTGTCCCACCACAAGGGACAGGTGCAGAACCTCGATGGTCAGCTGGGTCACAGTGATAGGGCAGTAATTGTTATTGGAGATATTCAAGATACTCTGGGGAGGAAGACAGGGAAAGGGAGGGGTGAGAGTAACCATCCTCGGCAAGAAGAAGTCAACCAGTTTCAAAAACCCCCAGCCTGATTGAGCCCCACCCCCAGTGAGAGCTTCAGCTGCTGGGGCACCAGTGCCAGAGCCCCTCGGAAGGGTCACCTTAACTAAGACCGTAAAAGTGAAAGTGTTAGTTGCTCAGTCTTGTCTGATTCTTTGTGACCCACGGACTGTAGCCTGCCAGGCTTCTCTGTCCATGGAGTTCTGCAGGCAAGAATACTGGGACATTAAGCTGTCTCAAAATCCAGTCTCACCCTGCAAAGCTCTTTCTGTTCCCCTGCCCACCGGAATGTCTCAGGCATACCACTCCCTAATACTGCTCTGGCCTCAATTCTAACCTCTCACAGTTCCAATCCTACACAATCTGTTAGGGGCTTCTCCTCAGGCTTTTGAGATCCTCTGAGTGCCGTAAGATCCCTGGCAATCCATGCCCAGGGTCAGAACACGGGACAAGGGCTTTAGAGGAGTGGTGCCCGAAAGGTGGGGTCAGAGCCCAGGGGCACAGGCACCCACCCACCGTTATGTTGAGGTAGACATTGGCCTCATCAGTGGCCACCGTGGAGGAGTTGAGGCCCACAGGCTGCACGGCGATTGTCCGGGGAAACAGGAAAAAGACGATGAGGGAGGAAGTCACCAGGCAGATGGACACTGCCAGGAACACGGAGAGTTTCCTGTGGGAAAGCAGGACCCGGGTAGGGAAGTGAAGTCTGGACACAGAAGCAACCTGGCCAGGGATGTTCAGATACTCTTTTCTGTACACAAGGCTCTCCTCTGAGTTCACCTCACAACTGGACACTTAGCTCCTCAGGTGTGGAGGACCAGCCTAGAGTCAGGGGTGGCCCAGAGTGGGGAGAAGCACAGGACTGAGAAGCCAGCAGCTTGGTGTCCATCCCCAGCTCTCGGTACCCACTGGCCCAGTAACTCTGAACAACCCATTTAATTGCCCTAAGCCTCAGTTTCCTTGTCTATAAAATGGAAATAATTCATTGTACCTACCTACCTCGTACAATCTGTTATGGGCTAATTCAGGAAAAGCCACCAATCCCTGGTCCTGGTGCACAGTCAAAGGCTAAACCAATGCCAGCTATAATCACTGGAAGAAGTCCACATGAATTTTGAGAGTTCTGAATTTTAATACTCATATTCAGAACCAGATATCATCTGTCCATCTAATTCAAAATTGTAATATGCATTAAAGAGACTGCACCTTGGTAGCACCTTCTAAGGGGCACTGCCGGATTTGGACTCTGATGCAGTGGTCGGGGAGGGCTGGATGGTGGCTCCCAGATGGAAGCTGCGGACCCTGGGAGGAGGAGCTCCAGGGATTCATGTCAAACGACCTAGATGACAAACAGAGTCACAGGCCCCCACAGTGAAACTCAGGACTGCCTCAGGTTCTGAAGGGTCCCAGGTCAGGGAGGAGCTGGCTTTCCATCTCTACAGGGAAGAGAACAAGCAGGTCTGAACTGCCATAGCAAAGGAAGTTCTTAGGAAAAATCACTTCCCCAAACCAATGGCAACTCCCTCCATCCTGGAAGGACTTGCAGAGTCAAGAGGTCCTTTCTGTCTTCAAAAGGGAGCCAAGCTTCTTGGAAGCAGTGATGCTTTGGATACCAACTGACCTCAGGTGGTCTACTGTGCCCTGAGATTCTTTAACTAGGAAAATCTGTGGAAACAGGGTGCTAATACGTCTGAGCCCAGTGAGGCTCAGGCTTTTGGAGGAGAACCAATGGAGAAAATTTAGTAGAGGAGGGCACACTGTGCTGACAAAGAGGAATTGCCCCCACAGGCAATGCCTACAGAACTAGGGTAAGAAGAGGGGCTTACGTGTGCCTGGGCTTCAGCCTCTGGTCCCCATAGGGGATAAGGGCCACCAGCTGCTTTTCTAGCTCTGTAGAGAGAAAGAGGGTGAGGAGGGCCATGAAGTATTCATGACAAGTTTCCTGTACCAGCCTGTGAGAAGCACCCCTCCATCCCACAGAGCAGTCTCAGAAGCACACTATCTCTGACCCAGGGCAGGACTGGGGACACTGGCCGTTGGCAGCTCAGATTTGCTATCTCCCGAATGCAAGTGAGATTTCATTAACATGGGTGAAGAATTTCTGCAAGTCACCACAAGTCAGAAAAGCCCAGTTTCTTTGGAGAGGTCATGGTAACTTCCTGAATCCTATGGCAGGGTTGCTAAGGAAGCAGAGCGGCTGGAAATCCCCTGAGGTTGGGTGGTACAATCAGGGCAGGAGGGCGGTCTCTGCAGAGAGCCCAGCGAGGGTTAGAATCTCCCTGGGCCAGCCTGAAGCTGGGGGACTAGGAGCTGGACTACCTAACACCATCCAGGGAGACTCAGAGGGGCCTGGCGCTGGCCAGCTGGCTATTAAGAGCCTTTCCTGGATCCCAAGCTACTTCCAGAGCCTGTGGCTACTCACCTTGAGGAATCTCCCCACTGCCCTGGCAGGTGGGACAAGTTACAAAGCCCGCACCAGCAGCCCTTTCACACGGCACACAGGAAGAGAAAGACTTGCTGTTGCTGGTGCTGGAGTAGCTGGCAGCCTTGCTGCCAAAGGCTGGGTCAGGGGGCAGGATCAATTTGTTCTCATCCTCCTGAGAGGCCAGCTGGGAGAATGTCTCACCCATTGTTCAGTGGTATTTTTCACTGATGAAAAAAGAACAAAATTCAGTTAGCGTGGATGCTGGGTGTCACTCTGGTTTTAAGTTTTTGAGATTGGCAAGGGGCCCCACCACAATTTCAGCAAGCTCAAGCCTAAGAAAGTGAAGGTATGGAAATTCAAGCAGTTACACGTGGCTCTCAGATCAGGAATCTCTGCATTTTAACTCCTCTCTTTACTGTAGGACAGCTCAATTCCCGAGAGGGAAAAGCAAAGCAGAGGTTATTTCACTTTAAGGGACTTTCATAAGTGAAAGCGGAGCGCTTATTTTGTTCTGGAAAAGTTGCTGAGCTGTCACTGATTACCAAGGAAGGAAGTTAGATAGGGCTGGTTTGGGGGCAGCAGCCAGGAGAGTCCCTTCATCCTCAGACAAGATAATTCTGAAGATGTCTCTCCAGCACCCTGGGGCAGAAATGCCTGAGGTCTCCCAGCCCGGGTGTGGAAGGAAAGCTTCCATTCCTGAACCTGGGCAGGTACTGGTGTAATAGGAAGGTAGGGATTCTTTGGAACAAGAAAGAAAAAGGAAGCTAGACTGGCCACAGATGTGGCTTAAAAAGCCCCTAAAAAGGTCGTGGAAGGAAGCATAAACCTCTTCTGTGTTGCTTTCTGAGTTGGGATGGGAAAGAATGTCTGGGGGAGAAACAACGTCTAGGTCAGTCCTTTCCGAGGAAGAACTGAGGCTAAAAATCTAGATTCTCCCCTAAAGAGTGGAGTCAAATGAATGGGCATCCTGAGCTTAACTCTGACCTTCGAGGCTAAAATAAAGTGAGCCTCACCTGGCTTAGGTCTGAGATCCTGGGTTCCTCTCAGCTGCAAGAGGACGAGAGATTTTTGGAGTACGTAATTTGGGGACGAGAGCCTGTAGGGAAGGGTGGTGGTTCCAGAGTCCTAGGGGAAGCGAGCCGCGACTGTGGCCTACCCATAGCCCCAGCTGCTTTACGCCCTACTCTGAAGCTGGGCGTGGACTGAGAGGCTACGATTTCATCGAAAGAGGATTTTAAGTCCCATCAGACACCCCGAGAGGCCGTTAGCAGAGCTCGGTACCTGCGTATTGGGCTTGGAGGCATTGCAAGGGCCTGGGCCCTTGTCTCCCAGAGGAAAAGTAAAGGAATTTCTCAAAGCGCCTTACCCTTGGGCGACCGCAGCGACAGAAACGCCGGCAAAGTAGAACCGAAACTGCGGGAGCCGGGGTCTCGCCCCAACCTTTGATTCAAAGCCTTGGGAAGCCCCGCCCAGGCTCCTCCGAACCCGCCCCCCCNGATCCTTTTTGTACAGTTCCTCTGTGTATTTTTGCCACCTCTTCTTAATATCTTCTGCTTCTGTTAGGTCCATACCATTTCTGTCCTTTATCGAGCACACCTTTGCATGAAATGTTCCCTTGGTATCTTTAATTTTCTTGAAGAGATCTCTAGCCAAGTTCATAACCTTCCTAAATCCTCCGAACACTTGGAACACCCTCTTATCATTTACTTAACAGCTGTGTTGAGTACCAATTTTCTTATTTAAAAAAAGAATGGAGATACAGGTTAGCTAGTATTTTGCTGCGTGGTTGAGTGGTTTAAAGCTCAACATTCAGAAAACAAAGATCACAGCATCCAGTCCCATCACTTTACGGCAAATAGATAGGGAAACAGTGGAAACTGTGGCTGACTTTATTTCTCTGGGCTCCAAAATCACTGCAGATGTTGACTGCAACCATGAAATTAAAAGACTCTTACTCCTTGGAAGGAAAGTTATGACCAACCTAGACAGCATATTAAAAAACAGAGACATTACTTTGCCAACAAAGGTCCATCTAGTCAAGGCTATGGTTTTTCTAGTAGTCATGTATAGATGTGAGAGTTGGACCATAAAGAAAGCTGAGTGCTGAAGAATTGATGCTTTTGAACTGTGGTGTTGGAGAAGACTCTTGAGAGTCCCCTGGACTGCAAGGAGATCCAACCAGTCCATCCTAAAAGAAATTAGTCCTGAGTGTTCATTGGAAACACTGATGTTGAAGCTGAAATTCCAATACTCTGGCCACCTGATGGGAAAAACTGACTCATTTTAAAAGATCCTGATGCTGCAAAAGACTGAAGGCGAGAAGAGAAGGGGACGACAGAGGATGAGATGGTTGGATGGCATCACTGACTCAATGGACATGAGTTTGAGTAAACTCTGGGAGTTGGTGAAGGACAGGGAGGCCTGGTGTGCTGCAGTCCATGGAGTCACAACTGAGCAACTGAACTGAATGGATTAAGAAAAGCATGTCAATATGTTGAGCACTGTCTCTGGTATTTCTCTCTTCTGCTGTTCCCTTCTATTTCAAAGTAAGTTATCCATCCTCCTTTCCAGGTTAATCTTTCTGAATGAACCTTCCTTTGTATCTCATTACCTCTCATCAGCTCGGAAATATTTTTCTACTAATTAACCTCTCTCATTTTGATTGTTAACCTTCTTTGCTACTGGCTCACCTTTAAAAATGTCTCCCTCTGCCTTACATGTCCCAGCTTTCACTCTCCTTTTCCCTCTGTATAGTCTAGCTATTTGAAAGTGAGGCACAGTTGTACTCGTGAAGTCCTCTCTGCTCCTTCGCAATCCTCTGCAGCACCTGACACTGCTGGCCATGCCCTCCTCATTAAAACTCCATTCCCTAAGCTCCAGCGTAGAACTCCCTTCCCTTCCTCATTCTCCTCCTAGTTCTCAGTCTTCTTGGCAGAGCCCTCCCTCTTTCCATGATCCTTAGAGGCTGCTTCTTCCTTTATCCATTCTTTCTGGAAAATTTAATCTAATCTGTGGCTCCTGTTATATCTTGTACATAAATGACTTCATTTCCAGGCCAAACTTTTCTCTGTAATTCAAATGTATAAATCCAACTATACTCTGGATAAACTGACCTGGGTGTGTCTCAAATTCAACACCAGCCCAAAACCGACTGGATTTTCTTTTCTTCCTGCCCAAATATACCCTTCTTATATATCCTCTCTTAATGAATGTTACACTGATTACCTAAACCAGAAACTTTTATCCTTGACTTCTTTCTAGCCTTATGGCCTCCAAGTTCTGCCATTTCTATTTCTCTTCTACCCTTCTTTTCTTCTTACACGTGGATTCTCAGCTGGATTTCTTAAGGCTCCCTCAGCCTCCACACTATGGAGGAGTGGAGTGATCTTACAAAGGACAAATCTGATCATGTTAATTACTTCCCTAAAATCCTTCAGAGGCTGCCCACGGGTCCTAAAATAAAATCCAAATCACTTAACACGGCAACCCCCTACGTCACCGGTCTTTTCTCTTCTTTCTCTTCTCAGAACAAATTTACCTTCCAGGCTCACATTTCCAGATCTCTTTACTGGCTACTCTCTGTCTACCCTTTCTGACTCTGATTCCTAGCAGACACTTTTAGGATGACTTCAGGCATCATCTACCAGGAAGCCTTCCTGTGCTGCACTGTGGGGCCAATATCAGACTGAGGTGTTCTACCGGTCTGAGAAAACTGGCATAGTATCTTATACTGCACAATAAATGTGTTTTTGTTTTTTTTTTAAATTAGATGAAAGATTCCTTAAATTCTATACTGCTTTGCAATTTTCAAAAGTTTCATAGACAAATGTCTGTTCACTTCACTTGTTTCCCACCACTTTGGGCAGGAACTGGTGTCTGATTCCTCTTGAAGCACTAGCACCTGGGAGAGCTCCATATACATACTAGGTCTGCAACAAACATTAGGTCTTTTTTCTTTCCTCCCTTAACTTAGCCAAAATCATATAAGTGGAAAGTGGCCAAGTCTTTGTGTGTTAATCAAAGACTAAGTTTTGTGATATATATATCCAATGGAATTACTCAGCCATAAAAAGAAACAAATTTGAGGCAGTTCTAGAGAGATGGATGAAGCCAGAGCCTGTTATCCAGAGTGAAGTCAGAAAGAGGAAAACAAATATCGTATATTAACACATGTATGTGGAATCTAGAAAGATGGTACTGATGAACCTATTTGTAGGGCAGGAATAGAGACGCAGACATAGAGAACAGACTTGTGGAAGGAGAGGGTGAGACAAATTGAGAGAACAGCATTGAAACATATATGTCATCATATGTAAGAAACATACATAGCTAGTGGGAAGCTGCTGTATAGCACACGGAGTTCAACCTAGTGTGACAACCTAGAGGGGTAGGATGGGGTGGGGGAATGGGAGGGAAGTTCAAGAGAGAGGGGACATACATGTGCTTATGACTGATTCTTGGCTGCTATACAGAATCCAACACACATTGTAACGCAATTATCCTCCAATTAAAAGAAGACTAAACTTAAAGCTCATGCTTTCTATGATGATGTGCGACTCTCTCCAGCCCAGGCAGATGCCAATGTTTTCACTAGTGACTTGGATTTGGTTCAGGAAAATAAAACATACACTGACCTGTGCGGTGACTGGTGGTCCAGCAAACAAGGCCTTGTACGCAGAGGCAGCAACAGACAATGCCCCCTTTACCAGTCCTCCAGCAATGCTGTTCCCGTGGTGGTGGTGGTGGTGGTGCCTGAGGAGGAAAACCAAATTATCGCCCTAAGAAACACTAATTATTATCTTCCTACAAGATAATCTGGGTTCTCATCCTGGAAAGGAAATGAGATCTCCTGGAGGGAAAAAAAAATCAAATGTAAAATGAGTGTGTGACTGTTTCCCTCAGTTTTATAGTTACAAATCTAGGTCCGATGTAGGGCTCAGTTCTTACTGCTACAAGATATGGGCACTGCAGAAAACAGGTCACTCTGGTTAGCATGCCAGTTTTCAGCCCTACTGGAAAATTAATGTGGTCAAGGGTGCCGTGAGGTACTGGCAGTGGGTCTGCTCAGTTACCATCTCAGAGGAAACAACTCCCAAAGGAAATGTGATTTTCTGAACACTGTATATGGCGAGGGGCCCAACTTGATACTGCTTTGAGACGACTAGAAGCAGAGAGGCAGGTTTGTCTAAGAACAAGTTACCAGATGCACAATGGGCTGGACCTTCCTGCCCTCCTCTGTTACTAAGCAGGAATTGAACCTAAGGGTGCTTATTCCTGGTCTGGACTGGCAACACTCTTAAACATCAACGTTCGCTCTCTGCTCAGGATTGCTCACGAGCTTCAGAAGAAATAAGAACAAGAAGGGATGATGGCTGTCCTCCATCACTCTCAGGAGGGGGCATGTGCTCTGAGAGCTCGTGTAAGCAGGGTAACACTAGGACATCCACCTGCTTCTGAAGAAGAGGCTGCACAGGCAAGGTCCAGTTACCTTGAGTGGTCATAGCTCTTCGGTCTGCTGTTTACAAGTCCTGATGAGCCTCTGAGCTCTAAAAGCAAAAGAGCTGTTGGTTAGATGCAGCATCTAGAAATGCCTGGGATTTCCCAACTCCCAGCAGGGCTATTTCTGAGGCAGGTAACAATCTGATCACAACATTTCAAGCCTTTAATTTTTTGGCTGCACCACATGCCATGTGGGCACTTAGTTCCTTGATCAGAGATTCAACCTGTGCTCCCTGCATTGGATGCAGTCTTAAATCACTGGGCTGCCAGGGAAGTCCAGTTTTGTTTTTTGAGGAAGAGAGGGACGCCACTTTGAGGGTCTACTCACAACTCCAAGGTGCTATTCTCTTTATTTTGTGGATGAGGAAACAGACCTTCAGGTATTATCAACCTGCTGAACCACTACAAGGTTACACAGTGAGGAAAGGCAAAGCTGGGGATGAACCTAGACTGGGCTGGTTCTAAAACCTGTGTTCTTTCCACTACAGCACAGTGCCAGCTTCTACGGGGTCTCATCTAATAAATACTAAGCTAGAAGATAGAACAAAAAGAGGAGGGAGGAGCACAGAAAAAGTCAAAGAGCAATTTTCGCAAAACTGCCAGAACCACAGAGTGCCTACTTATACCTGGTTTCCATGGGGAAAGAGCACAGAGAGAAAGCTCAGGCAGGTCATTACCTTCTCTGATCTGACCAGGGACTGAAGAAACTTCTGGTACAGTAACTGGTAAATCCACTCCTGGGGAACCATGATGCTGTGCACTGGGAGGACTCCTTTCAGAAAGACATAATATTGAAAGTAAGTTGAGAAGGCACCTCTGGTAACGGTGGAGAAACAGCAAACAGGGCGCAGCAGAGCTAGAGTCTCTACAGAGGTTTCCCACTGCTGATCCAGAGCACAAGTCTGCATCTAGGGATCAGGTGGGAAGGGCTCACTCTTCTGTTTTCCTCTTCAGCCACAGTCAAGCTAGAAAGACTGGCTGCAGTCTGGTCATTCCCCTGCTAATTACTCAGCTAATAAACGTTAACTAAAGCAAATTTTTCTTTAAATCCAGGATCCACAAAATACTGGGAAGTACAACTTTTATTCATCAGACTTTACTATGGGAAATCGCCATTTCCCCTGCTGACAGAGAAACAGGTTTTGAGATCAGGTTGAGTCCTCTCTCCTTATTCCACCTCTGAAGGACAGCCCAGCAGAGTGGGGTACAGATGGTACCTGGGCAGCTGTGGTGGAGGCCCCACCACCTCTGGGGTTAGGGGCACTGTGTCCAGAGTCTGTGAGGTCATAAGGATGTCATTGATGTTGTGCCCCTGTGGCTGGTTGTCCCCTCCAGGGGGTCTCTCCCCAGCCTCAACTGGTTCCTGCCCAGCCTCGATCCCAGGCTCTCCTTCAGCCCCTCGCTCCAGGCCTGGCTGTGAGAGTGCAGAGCTGTACATGGAGTCCCCCAGGGGGCGGCTTGTGTCAAAGCACTCAGGCAGGATGATGATATAGTCCTCTGAAGAAGCAGAGGACTGACTCCGAACTTCATCTTTGAGCTCATCCTCTTCCTCCACAACAGCCTCTTCTTCAGCAATTTGGACAATCTCCTCCCTCTCGTCTGCAAGTGGTCCCTCTTCAGGTGAGGCAAATTTCACTAAAGGGTGAAAGCATCCAATTTTAAGGTACAAGCTAAGAACAGTCCCTCATGCTTACCCTATCCTATACCAAGCTTTGTGGGTCATGAGCTATAATTATGAAAGCCAGAGGAGAGGGACAGACCAAAGGGCCATATTCAAAGTCTGAAGCTGCAAAGAACCAAAGTTCATAAAAACAAGGTCAGCAGAAACAATAAAGCTTCTGAGAACACTATGAACCTTAAAACAAGGAGGCCCCTTTCCTTTTCCCCTTCAGGTGACAGCTAACATAACTGTCAGAGTGACCCCAAGGACTATACAATTCATGGAATTCTCCAGGCCAGAATACTAGAGTGGGTAGCCTTTCCCTTATTCCAGGGCATCTTCCCAACCCAAGGATTGAACCCAGGTCTCCCACATTGCAGGTGGATTCTTTACCAGCTGAGCCACAAGGGAAGACCAAGCATATTGGAGTGGATAGTCTATCCCTTCTCCAGTGGATCTTCCCGATCCAGGAATCAAATCAGGGGTCTCCTGCATTGCAGGCAGATTCTTTACCAACTGAGCTATCAGAGAAGCCCCTATCATATTGGGATAGTTTCAAATCAAAACTGCTAAACTAGCTAACACTGCTATGAGAAGAGAAAACATCTGATGCTAAGTACCGCAGGACTATATGACTACTTCTGACTCCTTTCCTCCTCCTCTTTGCAAAGTAATGAGTAGTCATAACAGAAAACTGGCAAAACATGGATGAGTTAAGAAAAAAAATAACAACAAACTACCGATAATCTACTGAGACAACTACTGTGAACATTTTGATGTAAGTCCTTCTAGACTTTGTTTACTCTTTTTGTTATCCATTTGTACTCAAGTGTGTGTATGGAAATACATATATATTTTTAAAATACATAGTTTAAAAATTTGAGTGTTTGGATAGTATCTGAAATACATGAAATTGGTTCCACCTATCTGACCTCTAGAAATTCTGCCACAAAGAAATTTATTACAGCAGAATTTAACCCTGAGAAACTTTAGCTTGGTGCTCCTGCTTCTGCTCACTATTTCCTAACTGCTGCCCTTGGAGAAATGAGACAACTCAGCTGCTGGGGGTCAGGGTGGGAGGGCAGGGGAGGGTTCTCTGCTGAGGGGCTCCATCCACTTACAAGAAGACTCTTTACTGCAGAACCCAGGCAGTAGAGTTGGCTGCTGTTCCTCTGTGGCGTACAGCTGTAATTCAGCCCCTGGGAAAGTGCAGAAATGAATTACGGGAGCTGCTTTGCTCCTGATGCACATGTAGAGTCTAAACAAACCACCACGATCCAACCTCTAACAAAGATTCCCCTGTCTCCACTCTCAGTAAAGAAGAGCACTTCTACCTGCTCAGGTCTGGCAATCGCAAGTCAGGCGTCACCCCAGCGGGGGCGTGGGGTGAGGTCCGGGAATTTCAGGGACACTCACTCTGCGGGAACTTCTGTCTCCAAGGTGGTTTGTGATCTGGGGCGGCATCCAATGTAAGGGATCGGATGACAGTCTCACACACGAACTGGGTCCCACTCAAATCATCTTCTGGTTCCTCCATGGAAGAAATGTTCTCGGCCTTTTTCTTTACTGACACTGTGGAATCTGGAAAGGACAGAACTTTTGTCTGCACTTGGTGTTTAAAATGTTGCAGAGCTTTCTCCAGTCACGTCCCCAGGCTGATATGATGCCAAAGAACAGCTGCTGTCTGTGCTAAGTGAAGGTAAGGAGACTTAAAAAAATCAAATCCTTGGAAAACCCGTTCACACACCAAGGTAAGGTTAGTAGAAGGTATGGATAACAGGGCGTGGTATGGAAGGGGAGGATACAAATGCTTTACAAATATTTAACCCCTTACCAGGAAGTGCTTTAAATCCCGCCCCTTCACTCTCTTCCTGTATCTGCCCCAAGCCTGGCTTCTCTATTAAAGGACTGTCATGTGGCAGAGGAGACATGCAGGGAGTCATATCTGGAGAATGAAGATAGGAGAACCATCAACCAAGAAAAAGCATTGCGTCATCAATACTCAGTGTCCAGAGCAGCAGCTTCTAGGTTTCCTGCCTCCTGCAGAACTAAGATAAACCCAGGTACACTTCAAGGCCTGTTGTAAAGAATTTCTCCAGACCATCAAGTACACAAGTATCTCAGACAGGTCCATCAACACAGGAAGGATCATAAACAGTTGTTTGGCTTTGGAAGACCATGGCCAAGACACAGAACCATGAATATAAAGTAACAAAGGGACACAAACACCTAGAGAGAAATGGAGAAGAGGGTCCCTTTATGGTGGAGAAACTCTGTACAAACTTGTATTGTTGCCTCTGACAGGCAACAGGGAAATGAAGGAAAACGGGCCCATGGGTGCAGTTTTAAGATCACATTATGGGAGAAATCCTTGCCTCCTAATATCTCAGAATGACATAGTAACTACCAGAGTCAGGGCGGCAGTACTATTGGGCCTGTTAATAAACAAGGTGGACCAAAGGACATTCTTACCCACAGGAGTGTTGTGGGGCACTCTCTCCAACTCTTGGACAATATTTATATCCAACAGCTCAAAGGACAGCAGATCCTAAAAAAAAAAAGGGGGGGGGGAGGGCATGTTAGGCTTCTTGCAACACATGCTAGAGCCATGTTTTGTGTTAAAGGCCACTGAGCTCCACATCACCCTAGATGCAACTCGTGTTAAAATGCATGCCTCATCTCAGTCGAGTGAGAACAAGAAGAGTTAATGGGAACCAAACATTCAAATAGCCACTGGGAAGAGAGAGAGCAGATGCAGTGGGGGTGAAGGTGAACCAGTCAGGCAGAAAGAAGAGGCAGCGAAGGGGAAGTTGTGGGAAGCACAAGATAAGTTTCCAATTCAAAGAGGAAACATTTAGTTTAGAAACTTGCTTCCATTGGGGATGATCTTGCCATCCGATGCACCTCACTAGATTAGAGTGGGTCTATCTCTAACTTCCTGGGCAGCACCGACGGCTCTACCCCCTTCCCTTCAACAAGTTAAGAACTTGTTCCCCACGGCTTTCTGTCCCTTCCCCTCAAAGTGCTCAATCTTCCACCTGGGCAGTCAGAAGATCCACAGATGGGATGTAGAGCTCCCTCTTGCTGGCAGCATTCTTTGCCTTCTGTGGGATATGGGTTCCTGTCACTTCTGTCTGCTCAGTTGTCTCACCAGGCAGAATTTCTTCTTTACCCAGAAAAGCTTCCTATGGAGAGAAACCATTGGGAAACATTTTTGGCCCTCAACAGAACTCAAAAAGCAAGTTGACGGCTGCCTCCCTAAAGTCAAATGCACTGTATGTAGTAAAACTTTTTGTTTTAATTTCACACTTTTCTATGAAAAAGCTGCAAAAAGAGTACAGAGAGTTTACTAATTACCCCCTTCATCTAGCTTCCCCTAATGACAGTAACTTCAACATGCACAGGACTTTCCTGGTGGTCCACTGGTTAAGAATCCGCCTGCCAAAACAGGGGACACAGCTATGATCCCTGGTCTTGGAAGAACCCATGTGCTGTGGAGCACTATACTGGTGCACCAAAACTCCTGAAGCCCATGCTCCACAACGAGAAGTCATTGCAGTGAGTGCACCGCAATAAAGAGTAGCCCCCACTCACTGCACTAGTGAAAGCCTGGGCAGCATCAATGAGCCAGTGCAGCTAAAAATAAATAGAACAAAAAAAAAAATCAGAAAACTGTGCACCAAGTAACAGCCAGGGTTAAGCACTGAGGGACACCTGCACTCAGATCCGAAGGACACACAAAGCCCCAGAAGACTAGGCCCAATATAAGCATTCTGATGTGTTTTGGGGGAGGGGAGAAGCTGGCCTTTCCAGGTTTCTGGAGGATCCACCAGCTGTGAACAGGCCCTTCCAATGCTCACCTCTTGCTGGCAGGTGAGATCATCATCTCTGCTTGAGCTAATCATGCTCTTTTCACTGTTATCCAGGCTCTCTGTGGAGGGGAAAGGATCCACTATGATGCTGCACCAGACCCGAGGCCCGAACTGCTGGCCTTTGTGAGAAAGACGCCAATGGGAAGTGTATGTCCCCTCCAAGGTTGGGGCAATGAACTCCACAGACACGACTCCCACATGGCCAGCCTTTAAGCAGGGAACCAAAACATCCTTCTTTTCGGTAGAAGCCAAAGTCAGGTTTCCCCACATGAACTTGAGCTGAAAAGAATAGTAACAGGAAAAAGAAAGTTTGTCAGTTAAACACTCTGCCATCTCAACCACTTCACACTCACACTTTGTGGGGAAAACTACCTTTGTGTCTGTGCTCCACTTGATATTTCCTGTATTTTTCATCCTCCAGTGTTTGATAAATTTGGTTCCTGGCTGGAGGTGAGTCCCATCAGGCAAATTCTCATCCACAAATGCTGCACTGAGCATTGGCATAACTGGGGCACACGGTTGCAGAGGGAGCCTGAACAAAAATTTAGATATTTAATTACTTGTGTTGGGTATGATGTATTCTGAATATACAATATGTGGTTCAATATGCAGACTGTGACCCTGGAGGGCATACTTGTATATCTGCTTTATAATGGGAATTCCCTTATAGTCCAGTGGTTAGAATTTGTTGCTTTCACTGCTGAGGGCGTGGGTTCGATCCCTGGTCTGGGAACTAAGACCCCGCAAGCTTCATGTGGTGCAGCCAAAAAACCCTCCAACAACAAGAACAAACTATTAACATTTTTTTAAGAAAACAAGCTGAACCAAGGAACTCCCTGACAGTCTAGTGCTTAGGACTGCATGCTTCTGCTGTAGGGAGTACTGGTCTGATCACTGGTCAGTGGACTAAGATCCTATCTGCCATATGGCACAGCTGAAAGAACAAAACAAGGGGACCTGACTCCTAAGTTAAAAAGCTATGGTAAGGATAACTGAAAGGGTCCATAAATACCACAACTAGAGAGTTGGGCTCTTAAAACATTTGTTCCTTCTGTTTCAAATCCAGACTGCCTCCAGTGAAGGGAGATTACACCAGTTTCTGAACCTTACTGGTTTCTGTTTTTCTGAAGAAGGCAACAAAGGAAGTGTCAAAGATAACTAGCAAACCACCCTTTAAGAACACAAAGGTCAGAAAATGAGAAGTTTTAAGGGTTTGAGTGTTAGGAGTTAGCAATAATAAATAAGACAGAAGTTGGCTTAAGTTCCAGTTTTAGATGGCTGGACCTAAAGCTCTGGCTCCTGCCCTGGCCCTGGGGCCCTGGGCTTACATTGGGGTGTTTGACTGCAGCAGGCTCTCAGGTCGGCCCAAAGGAGATTTGGGGTTCTGCAGCCCGTGAAGCGAATTCCATAGATGAATCTTCCTGTGGAGTTTAAGCTGCTTTTTAAGTTCCTTGACCTCTGCTTTACGCTGTTTCTTCTCAGCCCGCAACCTCTGCTTTTCTGCTTTAAGAAAGTTCTTGTCAACTTGCTTCTGGAGCCTGTGAGATTAAAAAAAAAAAAAGTCTTAAAATACAAATCTCACAAATAAACCTTGAAGCTATTCTGAGCCACCTGTGGTCTTTATCAGCATCTGCTTCTAGTTTAGTTTCTTAATTTCTTTCTGCAGTTCTGGTTTCCATCTTATTAGCTCCGGATAATTATCCCTGTCACCGCACATCAACTGGAAAGGAGCTGGAACTAAGGAGACTGGTCTTTTTCTGGCTGTGCCACACGGCTCGTGGGAGCTCAGTTCCTCAACCAGGGATCAAACCTGTGTTCCCGGCAATGGATGTGCAGAGTCCTAACCACTGGATGGACCACAAGGGAAGTCCAGGAGACTATTTAGTTTTGTGATCCCACCCTGTCACCAAAACCAAGAAGCCAACCAGAGAATAAACACTCCATATATATATGGCTTTACCTGGCCTGTTCCAGAGCAGCAGGAAGACGAGGAGTAGAGAACCTTGAGTGAGAAAACGGTTCAGAGGAACCCACAATAGGTCTCCGCAACTTCAGCAGGACATGATTGGAGTCATGGGCATAAGGCCCCGATTCACAATCTTCGCAGATATTGTAGGATGAGCAGAGGCTGTGAGGAAAGGAATGGCACAGTAGGAAGGACCTGAGGTCAGGAGATATGGACCCAGGCTTCCATATATTTGCTCTATCACCACTGAGGTGGGAACTTGAGCATGCCACCCACACACGCCATGTCTCAATCCTCATGAATCAATGAAGATAGTGACACTTCACCTATACCTACTTCAAAGGACAATCTATGGGAGGAAAGATATGAAAGCATTTGGAATAGGGAGACAACCCTTGGGGATCCAATTTTATTTTGGGGAACTTAATTTTGTCTGGCTCTCTCAATCAAAACGTATACCTGAACACAGTAATCTAATTACTTACTCTTCAAATAGTTATTTTCTCTTGTGGGTGAAAAGTAGCTTGTTTTCAATACAGAGCTGCTGTGTCTGATGCTCAGAGTAAGTACACCCTTTACCCCCCAGAACATTAAAACCTCCTGAGCTAAGCGGTGTTCATTCCCAAGCTATTGCTTTACCTGCACTGGTAGCGCACACCCACGATATTCCTTTGGCAGCTGCTACAAGCAATATGCCAGCTGAACTGGTTTTCTGGCAAAAACAGTGTTTCCTCTGAAACAGGCATTGAAACTTCTGAGGGACACGAACCTAAGGATGGATGCTGGAGGACAAGCTTCTCGTGTAATTTCTGTTCAAGCTTTTCAACCGTTTCTTTAACCACTTGCTCTCTGAACTANGAAGCCAAAGTCAGGTTTCCCCACATGAACTTGAGCTGAAAAGAATAGTAACAGGAAAAAGAAAGTTTGTCAGTTAAACACTCTGCCATCTCAACCACTTCACACTCACACTTTGTGGGGAAAACTACCTTTGTGTCTGTGCTCCACTTGATATTTCCTGTATTTTTCATCCTCCAGTGTTTGATAAATTTGGTTCCTGGCTGGAGGTGAGTCCCATCAGGCAAATTCTCATCCACAAATGCTGCACTGAGCATTGGCATAACTGGGGCACACGGTTGCAGAGGGAGCCTGAACAAAAATTTAGATATTTAATTACTTGTGTTGGGTATGATGTATTCTGAATATACAATATGTGGTTCAATATGCAGACTGTGACCCTGGAGGGCATACTTGTATATCTGCTTTATAATGGGAATTCCCTTATAGTCCAGTGGTTAGAATTTGTTGCTTTCACTGCTGAGGGCGTGGGTTCGATCCCTGGTCTGGGAACTAAGACCCCGCAAGCTTCATGTGGTGCAGCCAAAAAACCCTCCAACAACAAGAACAAACTATTAACATTTTTTTAAGAAAACAAGCTGAACCAAGGAACTCCTTGACAGTCTAGTGCTTAGGACTGCATGCTTCTGCTGTAGGGAGTACTGGTCTGATCACTGGTCAGTGGACTAAGATCCTATCTGCCATATGGCACAGCTGAAAGAACAAAACAAGGGGACCTGACTCCTAAGTTAAAAAGCTATGGTAAGGATAACTGAAAGGGTCCATAAATACCACAACTAGAGAGTTGGGCTCTTAAAACATTTGTTCCTTCTGTTTCAAATCCAGACTGCCTCCAGTGAAGGGAGATTACACCAGTTTCTGAACCTTACTGGTTTCTGTTTTTCTGAAGAAGGCAACAAAGGAAGTGTCAAAGATAACTAGCAAACCACCCTTTAAGAACACAAAGGTCAGAAAATGAGAAGTTTTAAGGGTTTGAGTGTTAGGAGTTAGCAATAATAAATAAGACAGAAGTTGGCTTAAGTTCCAGTTTTAGATGGCTGGACCTAAAGCTCTGGCTCCTGCCCTGGCCCTGGGGCCCTGGGCTTACATTGGGGTGTTTGACTGCAGCAGGCTCTCAGGTCGGCCCAAAGGAGATTTGGGGTTCTGCAGCCCGTGAAGCGAATTCCATAGATGAATCTTCCTGTGGAGTTTAAGCTGCTTTTTAAGTTCCTTGACCTCTGCTTTACGCTGTTTCTTCTCAGCCCGCAACCTCTGCTTTTCTGCTTTAAGAAAGTTCTTGTCAACTTGCTTCTGGAGCCTGTGAGATTAAAAAAAAAAAAGTCTTAAAATACAAATCTCACAAATAAACCTTGAAGCTATTCTGAGCCACCTGTGGTCTTTATCAGCATCTGCTTCTAGTTTAGTTTCTTAATTTCTTTCTGCAGTTCTGGTTTCCATCTTATTAGCTCCGGATAATTATCCCTGTCACCGCACATCAACTGGAAAGGAGCTGGAACTAAGGAGACTGGTCTTTTTCTGGCTGTGCCACACGGCTCGTGGGAGCTCAGTTCCTCAACCAGGGATCAAACCTGTGTTCCCGGCAATGGATGTGCAGAGTCCTAACCACTGGATGGACCACAAGGGAAGTCCAGGAGACTATTTAGTTTTGTGATCCCACCCTGTCACCAAAACCAAGAAGCCAACCAGAGAATAAACACTCCATATATATATGGCTTTACCTGGCCTGTTCCAGAGCAGCAGGAAGACGAGGAGTAGAGAACCTTGAGTGAGAAAACGGTTCAGAGGAACCCACAATAGGTCTCCGCAACTTCAGCAGGACATGATTGGAGTCATGGGCATAAGGCCCCGATTCACAATCTTCGCAGATATTGTAGGATGAGCAGAGGCTGTGAGGAAAGGAATGGCACAGTAGGAAGGACCTGAGGTCAGGAGATATGGACCCAGGCTTCCATATATTTGCTCTATCACCACTGAGGTGGGAACTTGAGCATGCCACCCACACACGCCATGTCTCAATCCTCATGAATCAATGAAGATAGTGACACTTCACCTATACCTACTTCAAAGGACAATCTATGGGAGGAAAGATATGAAAGCATTTGGAATAGGGAGACAACCCTTGGGGATCCAATTTTATTTTGGGGAACTTAATTTTGTCTGGCTCTCTCAATCAAAACGTATACCTGAACACAGTAATCTAATTACTTACTCTTCAAATAGTTATTTTCTCTTGTGGGTGAAAAGTAGCTTGTTTTCAATACAGAGCTGCTGTGTCTGATGCTCAGAGTAAGTACACCCTTTACCCCCCAGAACATTAAAACCTCCTGAGCTAAGCGGTGTTCATTCCCAAGCTATTGCTTTACCTGCACTGGTAGCGCACACCCACGATATTCCTTTGGCAGCTGCTACAAGCAATATGCCAGCTGAACTGGTTTTCTGGCAAAAACAGTGTTTCCTCTGAAACAGGCATTGAAACTTCTGAGGGACACGAACCTAAGGATGGATGCTGGAGCACAAGCTTCTCGTGTAATTTCTGTTCAAGCTTTTCAACCGTTTCTTTAACCACTTGCTCTCTGAACTAGAATACAGAAGAGGCAGGGGGAAGGGGGGTGGAATTCTCTCAGTTCCAAGACTGGAAAAGGGCACGAAAATATAAAATAAACCTGAAACCTCACCATCTCTGGTATAAGAACACAATAATCAGATAATAGATACAGAATGAATGGACAGAAACATAGCAAAAAAAAAAAGTCTAATCCTTCCACAGCTAAAGTGGCTTCAAAGCAAATATCAAGAAGCCCTTTGATGAGTAAATTTCTAACACTTCCTTCTCAAGGACAGAAATTTGTCTCTTTCCCTTACATCCTTAAACTCACCCCTTTTCTAGTACATCACTGCAAATGCCAGGAACTTTCTTGACTGGAACTGCTGTAGTTTAGAAATTATTAGCTACCATTCTTCGTTCACCTGTACCAGAGGCAGCAGCCTCTCTGGAGCTAGCTTTCTATTTCTTCAACAATCCATCTGTTCCAACACTGCTGCTAAACCCAAGCTGGAAAGAAACTCACTGTCTCTAGGTAGCTTGTGAACCAGTCAGGGGGCTTGTCTTGAGGCTGGTCTGGATTACGTCGAGCAGGTGGAAGCTGCTGCAAGTAAACACAAATCCAAGATACTTTTTTTCTTCTGTTTAAAGTAACTGTCCTATAATGTATTATTTTGAGGTTTCTTTTGTCAAATACTATTAATGTATAGTTTTTAAAAATGAGCATGAAAAAGTATAAGAAAAATGTCACCCTATTCATGGTCCTCTCCAGAAGTAACCACTGTTACCAGTTCAAAAAGTCAGACAGAGACAGTCACAATTAACTCCCAAACCTCTGAAGAACAGCTCAAATCTTAGACCAGAGACAATGAAACACAGTTCAGAAAAATCAGAGATAGGTCATTCCCTTCGTACCTGTGTTGGAGGATCCTCTGGGGTCTTCATGTCTGACCCCAAGACTCTCACCAGTGAAGAATAATGTGCAAGTGGCTTCTTTCCTGTTCTAGCAACTGGTCGTTTTTCTGTTCCAATGCGGGGTAGGGCTTCTTCGACAACACAATACCCTTCATGGACTTGCATCTGCAGTTGGTTTCCCTGCTTAACTGCCATCTGAGAGCATAAGTTATGAAATAAAAAAATATTATGTGATTCTTTTCCTAAATAAAAATTCAAAGCCACAAAAACAGAAAAGGTATGGGAACATTTGCTGGAAAATATCATGATTTATGCTCCTTTGTATATCTGTAATATTTTTTTTAATATTCTTTTATCTTAGAGAGAGGTAAACTGTCTGCTGATTTCCAAGACTATACCTATTCCTCAAAATGGTTTCTTTCTTTTTTGGGGGTGAGGGGAGCATTTTTTCAAACTTTTTTATTATGAAACATTTCAAACATACACAAAAGTGAAGGAGTAGTGTGATAAATCCCCAAAGATTCATGCTTTTTTAAATTAGGTCAAATGACAAATATGCTAATGCTCAGCCTGCTGTTTCTTTGCCAAGAATGTTAACTAGGAATGATTTTGTTAAAAACAAAGTTTTTAGTGTAGCTCTTCATTAGGTGAGATGTTTTCATTAATTGGGTTTCATTAATTGGGTTTTTAAAAATTTAAGTGTAATTGACATAACATTAGTTTCAGGTGGACAACATAATGATTTGACATTGGTATACACTGTGAAATGATCACCACCTTTGTCCAGTTACCATCTGTTAACTGGTTTATAATGTAGGATTCCATTTACGGATTCTAGTCTCAACTTTACAAAAGTCAATTCTAAGACTCAGAAAAGTTAAACTTACGTCCCATAGGTAAGTCTTTACCTTCCCACTAAGAATAGTATTTTGGGAAGCATGCTTAAGTGGTCACCTCTTTTTGAAGAGAATCTTCTCAAACACTCTATTTTAAAACACTCTACTTCAAAGAGCATTTGAGGTTTCAAAAAGGTACTCCAGCATCCAAGGAGAGATTAAAGGTCAAGTCTGTGGGGTACTAGCTCCTCCCACTTGTTACCCAGTGACAAGAACTGTTCTTTATATACTTTCACACATTAGACTTCTGAAGATTCCACTTAGAAACAGCACTCTGTGGCCAAAACATCTGAAAGCTCTTATCTTAGGTCAGAGATCAGCAAAATTCCTTTTTTTCTTTAACTGAAGTATAGTGGATTTACAATGACTCAGGTCAGGTGTAGAGCAAAGTGATTGCAATACATATACACACACACTTTTTCAAGTTTCTTATCCATAATAGGTTATTATAAGACACTGAATATAGTTCCCCATGCTATACAGGAGGTTCTTGTTGTTCAACAAACTTTCTTAAAGGGCCATATAATAAATATTTTAGGCTTGCAGGCCATTCAATTTCTGCTACAACTACTCAACTCCGCCATTGTGGCACAAAGGTAGCCAGAGACAAAACATGATGAACGGGCATGACTGTGTCTTAACAAAGCTTTAAATATGTGGCCAGGGTGAGGTCAGCAGCAAGGTGGTAAACAAGGAGTTTTGGGACATATGGCAAATGAGTTTCAGTCGGATTCAGAAATAAGAACCTGAAACAGAAAACATGGTGACCTAACCACTAATCATCTATAGACCTCTGTGGGGAAAATTCACAAGGAAAGTTCCCTTCCTAGCAAGGGAAAGCTTTACATTTTGAAGAAAACTAAAAAGTCAGCAACACAGTAAGAAATTGCTATGGCAGGAAATGAAGGCTTAAACCTCACAGGAATCTCAATTCACAGATTTATATCCTGACCATTTGAAATATCTCTAATTAGCTAAAGAGGAAAGATTCAAGAAGCAACCTAGAAAAGTTACCAGTCCTTGTCAGAACTAGAAGTTGATCAGCCTTTGTCACAAGGATGAGTAGATCAACATTTGCTAGAACAATGTAGTACTGATCAGGCTGTCTGAAGAATTCTGAGCTTTGAGTAGTCTCAGCCAGAAGAACAATGTAGCGTAAGAGTAAACTCTCCTGCTATTCAAAGAAAAATATTAATTAAAAGAAAACATACCAAAAAACACAGAAAGAGGGACTTCCCTGTACAATGAATAAGAATCCACCTGCCAATGCACAGGGCACAGGTTCAATTCCTGGTCCGGGAAGATCCTACATGCCATGGGGCAACTAAGCCTGTATGCCACAACTACCGTGCCCACATGCCTAGAGCCTGTGCACGGCAACAAGAGAAGCCACTGCAATGAGAAGCCTGTGCAACTAAGAGTAGCCCCCTGGAAACAGAGATAGCCCCATGAAGCAGCAAAACCCCAGTGCAACCAAAAAATAATAATTTAAAAAATAATTTTAAAGCACAGGAAGAATGTGAACAAGTACAAAATAACTGTGCTATTAAAGAACAAGAATTAGGAGGAAATAAGAGAGAAGCTCTAAAGCTTTACTAAAAAGGCCAGTTATCATTTTTTTTGGCTGCACCATGCAGCTTATACGATCTTGGTTCCCTAAACAGATAACCTGTGCCCTCCACGGTGAAAGCTCAGAGTCCTAACCACTGGACCACTCGGGAACTTCCACCAGTACTTTCTGGTGGAAAGGATTAAGATATCTGTTGGCTATTGAGTTCGGATATGTACTATCCCTCCTAACACTGAACTAAATTTGTCAAGAGAAATTGGATTGCTAAGCTATACTGAAAACATTCAAATACTGTTTTTGTAAAAATAAATTACATCTAAATACATGATTCCTTTTCTTTCACTTTTTATTTTTGTCCAAGCTGCAGGGCATGTGTGATCTTAGTTCCTCATACAAGGATTGAATGTGAGGCCCCCCTCTCAAAAGCATGATGGCTTAATCACTGGACCTTCAGAAAGTCCCTCCTTTCTTTTTTTAACTGAGGTACGGTTCATTTATACTACATGCTTTCAGGCATATAACCTAGTAACTCATAATTTTTAAAGATCATATTCCATTTAGTTATGATAAAATATGACATGGCTAAATCCTCCATTCCTTGTAGCTTATTTATTTTATATATAATAGTTTGCATCTCTAAATCCTCTACCCCTTTCTTGTTCTTCCCTACTGGTAACCATTAGTTTGTTTTCTGTATTGGTGAGTTTCTTTTTTGTTATATTCACATTTTTCTTTTTAGATTCCACATATATGACAACATACAGTATTTGCCTTTCTCTTCCTGATCTATTTCACTACGCTACATTCATATTGTTGTAAATGGCAAAACTTCATTCTTTTTTATGGCTGACTAGTATTCCTGGACTTCGCTGGTGGCTCAAAAATATCCACCTGCCAATGCATGAGATGTTCATTGGATCCCTGGGTCAGGAAGATCCCTTGGAGGAAATGGCAACCCACTCCAGTATTCTTGCCTGGGAAATCTAATGGACAGAGGAGCCTGAAAGGTTACAATCCATGGGGTTGCAAAAGAGTCAGACATGTCTTAGTAACTAAACAACTAACTGTGGGTGTGTGTACACATCTTTATCCATTCATCTGTTGATGGACATTTAGGTTGCTTCCCTATCTAGACCACTATAAATAATGCTGCTGTGAACATTGGGTGCATACATCTTTTCAAATCAGTATCTTCATTTCCTTTGTATATATACTCAGGAGTAAAATTGCTGGGTCATACAGTAGTTGTATTTTTAGTTTCTTGAGGAATATCCAAACTGTTTTTCATAGTGTGTACAAGTGTTCTCTTTTCTCCACAGCCCTGCCATGATTTGTTATTTGTGACCCTCCCGATGATAGCCATTCTGACAGGTGCAAGGTGATCTGTTTCTTATTTATTTACCTCTGAAGGAAGGCTGGCCTGGAGAACTGAAAGAACCTCTTAGTTGAGTGATAGGTATAATACTTTTATCATTTAAATTCAGATGAAATACAACATTCAGAAAAAAATTTAAATTATATATATACTTAAAAATATATATATATTATTTAAAATTTTAAGCTGGTTTTAGAAAAGGCAGAGGAACCAGAGATCAAATTGCCAACATCCGTTGGATCATGGAAANACGACTGAGCGACTTTACTGAACTGAATATACATAGAAAACCAGAGAAGGCAATGGCACCCCTACTCTTGCCTGGAAAAATCCCATGGATGGAGGAGCCTGGTGGGCTGCAGTCCATGGGGTTGCACAGAGTCGGACACGACTGAAGCGACTTAGCAGCAGCAGCAGCATACTTAGAAAAGGCAGAGGAGCCAGAGATCAAATTGCCAACATCCGATGGATCATCGAAAAAGCAAGCCAAGTTCCAAAAAAACATCTGCTTTACTGACTACACCCAACCTTTGACTGTGTGGATCGCAACTAACTGTGGAAAATTCTTAAAGAGATGGGAATAGTAGACCACCTTACCTACCTCTTAAGAAATGTTTATGGAGGTCAAGAAGAAACAGTTAGAATGGATATGGAACAACAGAGAAATTGGGAAAGGAGTATGTCTAGGTGACGTACATTGTCACCCTGCTTATTTAACTTACATGCAGAGTATATCATGTGAAATGCTGGGCTGGATGAAGCATAAGCTGGAATCATGATTGCCAGAAGNTGTTTATGGAGGTCAAGAAGAAACAGTTAGAATGGATATGGAACAACAGAGAAATTGGGAAAGGAGTATGTCTAGGTGACGTACATTGTCACCCTGCTTATTTAACTTACATGCAGAGTATATCATGTGAAATGCTGGGCTGGATGAAGCATAAGCTGGAATCATGATTGCCAGAAGTATCAATAACCTCAGATATACATATGACACCACCCTTATGGCAGAAAGTGAAGAAGAACTAAAGAGCCTCTTGATGAAAGTGAAAGAGGAGAGTGAAAAAGCTGGCTTAAAAGTCAACATTCAGAAAGCTAAGATCAGGGAATCCAGTTCCATCACTTCATGGCAAACAGATGGGGAAACAATGGAAACAGTAGGAGACTTTATTTTTGGGGGCTCCCAAATCACTGCAGATGGTGACCACAGCCATGAAATTAAAAGATGCTTGATCTTTGGAAGGAAAGGTATGACAAACCTAGACTGCATACTAAAAGGCAGAGACATGACTCTGCTGACCAAGGTCCATCTAGTCAATGGTTTTTCCAGTAGTCATGTATAGATTTGAGAGTTGGATCATAAAGAAAGCTGATCACCGAAGAATTGATGCTTCTGAACTGTGGTATTGGAGAAGACTCATGAGAGTCCCTTGGACTGCAAGGAGATCCAACCAGTCCATTCTGAAGGAGTTCAGTCCAGAATATTCATTGGAAGGACTGATGCTGAAGCTGAAACTCCAACACTTTGGCCACCTGATGCGGAGAACTGACTCACTGGAGAAGACCCCAACGCTGGGAAAGACTGAAGGCAGGAGAAGAGACGACAGAGGATGAAATGGTTGGATGGCATCACCAACTCGATGGACATGAGTTTGAGTAAGTTCCAGGAGTTGGTGATGCATAGGGAAGCCTGGAGTGCTGCAGTCCACGGGGTCACAAAGCACTGGACATGACTGAGCAACTGAACTGACGCACACATGCACGCGCGCATGTCACACACACACACAGACACAGACACAACCAGCTTACCAGCTATAGTTTGTCAACTCCTATTCTAGGCCAGAAACCAAGAAACTTTTTCTAAAATACTTGGTAGAGTCTGTGAAAAAAACTGCTCAAGAAACAACTATGATGAAACGATGTCAAAATATAAATGTGGGATTTTAAGTATTATATAGTAATTATGTAAAAACTATGCATATAAAAGAAGTCTTGCTTCCTAGGGCCAGACAGGCTTATATAAACTCTAGACTCCTGACATCCAAGATTTCTGAATGAATGAGTAAACTAGTGAATGTGGGAAAGGTAGAGGAATTCTGAAGTTTAAAAATACTTTTTTAGTGAAACTACTGTAGCTTCTGAGAAACGGGAAACCGAAAAGCTGGAAGAGTTGAAGAACAGTAAAGGGGTGTTAGGGAACATCATGTGAGAACAGCTTAAAAGCAAAGAGCAAACAGGAAGACCGCATGAAAACTGGGGCCGAGAGAAATTACAAAGCATGAGAAAATCTTAACACAGATGAGTATTTCAACTATGAGAAACCAGGAGAGGACATGGATATCTAAAACCAAGACACTGGCTGGGAAATAAAGATTTCTCAGTAAAAAAAAAAAAAAGAAAGAAAGAAAAAATTGGCTAAATTTTTGAAACAAGTGGCACCCAGAGCAGCAGTTTTGACTATAAACTGGAAAGGGTAAATCCAGCTCCTCATTAAAAAAAATACATCTTGCCTTTCCCGTCTTCTCTCCCTAGACCAAAAGTGATTATGGAAAATGACTTTTGGATTAGAAGTTCAAAAAGGATAGTCAATGAAAGGTCAGCTTAGCACACCTTAAATAAGTGACCTTGAGGAATGCTCTAATTGATCACTGACAAACAAGAGGATATTTGTAACTGCATGGTTACACCTTAAATTCTTCCACATTATAGTGTAATATTCTACAGGGAACAAAATGAAGGAAGGAGATGAAAAGTGTGAACCAGAAAGCATCAATCCAGAGTTTTTTGAATCTGAAATGCCAGGATGGTGGCTTCAAGATCAGCAATGAGATGCCATGATCATCAGAAAGAATCTTTACGTTCAGTTCAGTTCAGTCGCTCAGTCGTGTCCAACTCTTTGCGACCCCATGAATCCCAGCACGCCAGGCCTCCCTGTCCATCACCAAGTTCACCAGACAGGCCTCCCTGTCCATCACTGAAGTTCACTCAGACTCACGCCCATTGAGTCAGTGATGCCATCCAGCCATCTCATCCTCGGTCGTCCCCTTCTCCTCCTGCCCCCAATCCCTCCCAGCATCAGTCTTTTCCAATGAGTCAACTCCTCGCAAGAGGTGGCCAAAGTACTGGAGCTTCAGCTTTAGCATCATTCCTTCCAAAGAAATCCCAGGGCTCATCTCCTTCAGAATGGACTGGCTGGATCTCCTTGCAGTCCAAGGGAATCTCAAGAGTTTTCTGCAACACCACAGTTTAAAAGCATCGATTCTTCTGTGCTCAGCCTTCTTCACAGTCCAACTCTTGCATCCATACACGACTACTGGAAAAACCATAGCCTTGACTAGATGGACCTTAGTCGGCAAAGTAATATCTCTGCTTTTGAATATGTTATCTAGGTTGGTCATAACTTTTCTTCCAAGGAGTAAGCGTCTTTTGATTTCATGGCTGCAGTCACCATCTGCAGTGATTTTGGAGCCCAGAAAAATAAAGTCTGACACTGTTTCCACTGGATGTACCTTTTGTTGCGTGGCATGCCAGACTCAATCCAGTCTCCCTAAAAATAGGTTTTGCTGTTTACAGTCATTAGTTTCTCCCCATGGCCAATGGAATTCAGGCTCAAGTTTTAGTCCATAAATATTTTTTGAATTATTTGAAAATAAGAGGAAATAATCATTACCTTAAGTGCTTCTTCATATTCTCCTAAAAAGACAAAAGTACATACTGTGATTTTTTTTTTTTAAACCAGCCCAAAAGATTCAATTAAGCACAGTAAATTCTTACTTTTAAAAATTCTTAGCTTACCAAAAAAAAATTTTTTTAGCTTACAATTGTTATACACAAACAGCTACTACCTTTTAGCTGACAAACTCCTTTCTCATGCTGTCATAAATAGAAGGTACTTGCAGATTAGTTTTCCCACTTAAATCCTTCTCTCTTTGCTACCAGAGCCTTCCAATTACAAAAACTCAATCCAGTTCCCTTACACTAGGCTTAATGAAGCTCAAGACTCAAGAAAGTTCAAGGATAATGTTAATACTATCATTTCAGCCAGTTAAAAATATAACATTGTTCCTATGGAAAATGCACCCATGTTCTGAACAACCATCTTATTTATACATGGACTTTAACATGTACATCAAGTCAAGGAAAAAAGCAATACCAGGATAATAAGTTTAATGTGTTGAACTGGGAAGTGTATTTTCAAAAGATTAGCATCTTAAATATAAAAGAACATCTCATTAAAGAGATTCTTTGGGTCCAATCAAGGTACCAACCTACACACAAAAACTGCTAAACAATAAAGCTCTGCCATGAATCTAATGCCCATGGGTAAATGAGTGCATTTATCCCAAATTCTACTCTATTACTGCAACAAGATTTGAGTGTAAATGGAAAGACCAATGCCCATGATCAGATTAAGATTTTTTTTTTTTCAAATTAAGATTTTTAAATAAAGCTTAATAGGTTTTCTTAGGGACTCACCTTGACTGTTGATGGATACCTGTAAGGAAAAAAAGCAACAGTGAATTATAAGCCTCTCATCAACTGAGCAATTCAGCATATCCAGCCTCACAGGACAGAAGCAAAATCTCAGGTTAGTGGTTCCACTTTTCCAGTACGTGAACTAACTATGAATAATTAATTTTATTGCTTAACTATTACATCTACCTTTATTTCAGGTCCACTGAGAAGCAGCATGGTATAGTGGCTAGGAGCCTGGGCTATGGAGCCAGAAAGTATGAAGTATGTGTCAGAGGGTATGAGTGGTACCCTACTCTACTACTTCCAAGCTTTTGCTCTTTTAGGCAAGGTTACTGAAACTCTCTGTGCCTCAGTTTCCTCATGAATAAAACAGAAATGGTGATAATAGTATATACACACATAGTACTGTTGTTAGTGTGACACGTTATAAGCACTCAATGAGGGTTTGCCATTATTTTTTATTATTATAGACTGAATAGTAGCTTGTGATATAGTTGAACATAAGATCACTATGTAGTTTTAAAAGTTATCTCTCAGATTTTCTTCTTCAACGCTGCTTTCCTATTTCTCAACTCCATTTCAGATGCCACAAATTGGCTTAGAACATGCAATTATCAAATATATTTAACTCCTACACAAATGAGATAAACAGTATTCTGATAATTTTGAACACATATCCCTCTTGAGAAATAAGATCCTTATTCTGGATACATGGTCATGGGTACCATAATATACTTTACCTCTTCATTTTCCTCATCCAAATATTTTATTTGAATAGTGTTCAGATCAAACGAAACTTTTACCTGCAAATAAAATGTGCACACTATATAATCAAGTTATCAAAAAGGCAGGTTGCAATAGAACCCTAGAAATCATAATATAAAGGATGGTCAGGGACTGCCCAGGTGGGCCAGTGGCTAAGATTCCATGCTCCCAATGTAGGGGACCTAGGTTCCATCCCTGGTCAAGGAACTAGATCCCACATGCTGCAACTAAGAGTACATACAGGGCTGTTAACACCGATTACTCCTAAAGAGGTTGAAATAGTGGGTGAAGAGTGAGGGGAGTGGAGGGATATTAATCTTTTCATTATATATATCTGGATTGTTTCATTTCTTATAACAGGCACATATGATACTTTTATAATTTAAAATTTACCACAAAGAAAAAAGGCAAGCTGTCAGCTCATTTAACTAATAGGATAAGAAAGATAGCTGTTTTTGATTTTCAGATCATTTGACAAACAAGATCCAACTTTCTGGAAAACTACCTGTCCAGGCAGTATAAATAATTATAAAGAAATTTTTCCTGGAAGACAGAGGACTAGATCAGACCATCTTTTGAGGTCTCTCCACCATGTCTCACCATAACGCATAACCTGGTAAAAGTAGGTTTTTAACCAGTTTCATTAGACAAACACAGTTACACAGGAAGTAAAACATTCACTTCGCAAATCAAACAAAAACAGAACAAAGGGCAAACCTAGAGGAGGAAAGGCACTACCAATAACAACAAAAGAAACAGAATGAGCTGCTGTGTGAACATCTGTGGCAGTTTTCCTGTTCAACTCTGAGACACTCATCCTTTTGACCTACCAATAAAAGCAACTGATCAGATCTTGAGAAACACAAATTGTATCGTTGGTGGTTCAAAACCCACAGTAACCTATCTGCTCTCAATCAAGAGAACATTAACCTGAGGCCTCGTTAGGGTGGGGCCCACACCAATTTCATTCCTTAGGCTGTATCTACAAGGAAAGAATTTCTAAGTCCTATTTCACTTAAAAAAATAGTTTTACCTTTCCTTTCTAAACTCAAGACGAATTTGTTTCCTCTACGAGGTACATCTATATGAACACCGAACCCTTGACAAAAATTATTTTCCAAAAGGTTGAGAAATGGTAAATATGACAGACTTTACAGCTAAGAAGCATGGCTAAAAATAACTACTTTAGGGGAAAATATCCCTGCTTAAAGGATGAAGAAACAAAACAAAACAACACTCACCATAGCTTCCACATCAGCCCAAGTTGTATTTTCTGGGTCAGAAACTAGAAAGCTTTGAGTTTCATTTTTGAAAGTCACATTTAGTGTAACCTGTGGTTCCATGTTGTGGGGCTAGAGAAGACAGGATGGGTGAGGGAGAGAAAACTCATTAGACAGGGTTCTGTAAATGCATAAACATTCAATCAGCTAATGTCTGTGAGGACCTAATATGGGCTAGGCTAGGAGGACACAGCAGTGGATGAGAAGATAATGTCCCTGCTCTTCTGCCTTTTACAGTCTAGTAGGTGCTCTCTGGTGGCTCAGATGGTATAGCGTCTGCCTACAATTCGAGAGACTCGGGTTCGATTCCTAGGTCGGGAAGATCCCCTGGAGAAGGAAATGACAATCTACTCCAGCACTCTTGCCTGGAAAATCCCATGGACAGAGGAGCCTGACGGGTCGGACATGACTGAGCGACTTCACTTTCACTTTTCACTTTCAGGTGGCTTAAAACACATCTCACTGCCATATGTTTGCAAAGAGAATGTAAATTTTGGTTACATTCATAGAAATCATCTAACATTTGTAAAATCCTTTGGATTTTATGAATTTTATGATGACTCCTTAATTAAACAGATACCTGCTGTTACATATCTACTAGTAGGATACCAAGATGAGTAAGAGTAGGAGTCTACCCTTGGGGAATTTATATTCCTAAAGCTTGAAGGAGATGTGCTAATACATTTTTCTTGGAAAAGATGCCTTTTCCTAAACTGAGCAACCTCGGTTCTCTATTAGATCTATTTTAATAATTTAGAGGCTGAAACACTAGCCAAGAAACTACACACGTGTAGCACTCAACATCCTTTACTCAAGGTTTTTTTTTTTTTTTTTTGGCAGTCTACTTTTTTCTTTTATGGAGAATTTCAAATATACATAAAAGTGGAGAATAGTGATGATCTAACTATAATGATCAACTCAAAGTTACCCTCATTTCATCTATACTCTTCCATACCCCCAATATGGATTGACTGTAGTCAACTAATGTTTAAAATCTAACTATTATGGGAAAATTTAAACTTTTACAAAAGAAGAGAGATTAATATACAATGAACCCTGAAAGACCTATCGACTGTCTTCATGATTACCATTAACTCAGGACTAATCTTGTTATAGCAATGCCCTTTCATTATTTTACTATTGTTTTTAAACACATCATGCCACATGCAGGATCTTAGTTCCCCAACCAGGGATCAAACCTCTGTCCCCTGAATTTGAAGCGCGGAGTCTTAACCACTGAACTGCCAGGGAAGTCCTTCTACTGGACTAAGAAGGACTATTTGACAGCCACCATTTTATCCATAAAATAATTGAGGGTTTTACCTCTCAAAGAAATTTTACTTACAAATTGTTAGATTGTTTTTTATGACTTTATAAAAAAGTTTAAATCTAAACGTAAGTTGTAATGTAAAAGAACAGCCTTTTCATGTTTTTTTTTTTTTTTAAACATATTCATTAATGAATCCTGACTAAGCATCTATAGATTCAGATTCTGTTCCAAGCAGAGACCCTGCAGAGGACCAAGATTAAGTCTCAGGAGTTTACAGTGAAGAAGGGAGCAAAGTGGTTTAGAAGAGCTGGATTCCAGACAGCTCCGGTACATTACTAGCGGTATAAGTGTGAGCAGGTCATTTAAACCCCGAGCTTCAGTTTCTGAACCTGTAAAAGAAGCCTGAGATCTCCGTTTTGCTAACCTCACAACACTATCATAAGGATTAAGTAAAAATGTGTATGCTGGTTCTTTGAAAACAGTATTTAAACATGAAAGTTATTATCATATAAATCAGCCTTTAGAATGTGACACAGTGCTGTTTTCCACAGTATAATGAACTGCCTTGTGAAACAATACAACTGTGAGACTGTCATTAAAAAGGACCTTGAACTCTCTGAGAATCAGGGATTTGGGTGTTTTTTTTTTTGGTAAATATAAAGACAAACATCCCCCAACTTTTTCCAATCTCTGTCTCCACCTAGAGCCAAGAGCATTATCAAAATAGTTTCTGGCACCAATCCTGCTGACACCCAGTATTTCACTCATACAGAATGCAATTCTTGGGGTCCTTAAAATCTGGACAAAACTCCTGCCAACGCCCCAGAAGCCTGGGCAAAAAAATCGGGGCGATTGACTAATTCATTCTGCCAACTGGATCTTCTAAAACACAGTCTCAGTTTTCAACTTCTGAGAAAACATACTTCTGCACTTTTAAGAATCCAAAAGGAAGCTAACCTTCTTCCCTCTTTCTCAAATTACACAACTGGAAATAAGTTTAGATACTTTGGAGCTCATCCAGCTGGCTGACTAGGGAGGTGAAAACAGGAAGTGGGAGATTCTAGTTTAGCTGGACTATAGCCAGGTCTTCATAAAGAGTCGCCTATTGATTTGCCTTGGATGTGAAATTCTTTCAGCAAGAGCATTAGTCTTGAACTTGTGAAAATACTAAAGCTGTAGTTAGTGTCCTCTGTCACTGTAGTCAGTCAAGTCAGGTAGCTGGGGCCTAGGCCTTCAGCTTTCATTAACTGGATTATATTAAATTCATGCTCTGGCTCAGCTTTCCCTGGCACAAGTCAGCTTTTCCTTTAAGTCGATTCTTCCAGGATCTCAAACATCCCTTTAATGAAGTTGACCTGGAACCTGAGCTTTGATTACTGTCTCCATCTGAGGCCTATCCTGGAGTTAAAATGTGTAACCTGAAAGCTGTGTGTTCCATTCCAATACCAGAAGTCCCTGAACTAGGAGACTGCTTATGAGGTTCCCCAAAAGTGGGATGAGGGGGAGTGAGGAGGCTGTATGGGCAATGTCATCTTTTTTTTTTTTCTTGCAGACTTCATCCTAGTCCTCTCCTCCATTTACCGTTTCCTAGCATTCCTTGTCCCAAAGACAGTGCCACCACCCCCTGAGGACTCTCTCGTTTCCTTTGCCCAGGCCTTTTTTGTCCTGGGGAGTATCGGCGTCCTTTACCAGAAGCTAGGCGTTCTGAACCACGGACCCTCCGTCCCTCCTGTGGTATCCGCACCCTCGGCCCTCAGAACACGAACGGATCTCCCATCCGGTCACTGAAAGATTGCTTGTCCAAGTCATAGAAGAAGCAGACCCTCTCCTTTGCAGGCTTCCTCCCGTGAACTTCCCCAAGTTCTCTCAGTGAGACGTGACACCACCCCTAGATAACCGCAGTTGTTTCCTTACCAGCTTCCCGCCCCCGGGGGGCGCCTGCCGGAGGCCAATGCAAGAACCGTTCGCCGCCAGCTCTCCTGCTATCCCTGCGGGGTAAATCTAACATGGCGGATAGAGACAGGGCCTAGTCCCCAGGTTCTCTGAGTTTTCGACAAGATGATTGGTTCTTACAAAGTGTCCCTCAAAACTACAGCCCCACTGATTGGTCGAAGATAAGTTGACGGGGGCGGGGCAGGAGGAGCTTGACCCTCACAACAATAACAAACACGGGGCAAAGGGGCGGAACTGTGAGTGCGCAGCCGTGGGCCGAGGCCCCGGATGATTTCCCCTTCCCAGGTAAAAAACGCGCGCGTTGCATTTCTTTAGGTCACCGACCTTAGAGGACGACTTGCTGGAGACTCGCGGGGCTGGATGGGGACTGTAGTCTTACTAGGACTTGTAGGTTCTTTAGCCTGTAATCCACTCGATTACGAAAACATAACACTCCAACCCATATCTGTTGACATGCATAAGAGCGCGGAGCTCTTCAATTTATCAACTGAGTTGTTAGACTCGTGTCTGCCTCCCGTATCGGAAGTTCCTCTCCATAAGACTACAGTTTCCAAGGAACACTGTGGCCAAGGCCTTTCGATCCGCAATGCATGCTGGATATCGTAGTTTTCCCCTCACAATGCTATTATTTACCTAAACTTGAAACTCCCATTGCGGCCGAAAGGGTGAGCGAGCTGAGCCTCTTCCTGCGACTACTTTAGGCTCTATCATGCGCTTATATTCGAGGTCCAGGGAGCGATCTCGACCTTAGTACAGCAATCACTGTGACGTAATAACCCTCACCTGGAAGCGTATAAGTGAGAGGGAGGGCGCCTATTAAAAAACTCCGGGAGAACTTGGTCTCTTCCGTCTCTTTCTAATTACGTAAATAGGAAAGAATGGATGACCAATCGGGAGCCCCCGAGAGACTCAACACCTTCTGCTCCGCCCTTCAGTTACGGTTCTCGCGTTCTGAGAGGCTTTTGCTCCCTGCAGCCGCCGGTTTCCGTGGCAACAGTAAAGCGCGGGAATTACGGATTAGTTGAAACTGCGACTGCGCGGTGTGAGCTCTCGGGACCCAGGACTGTCCCCGGGCTTTTTCAGCGAACTGGGCCTCTGGGCCCAGGAAACCCGGACCTCTTGTTCTGGGTAAAAGGTGAGAGAACAGTGAGGAAAGGGAGAGCGGCCTGTGGGGTGCTCTGGGGCAGTAAACGAGTGTGGGGAGAGCCGGGGAGAGGTAACTCCTGAAGGCGAGCAAGACGGATGTTATCTGGAAGGGGGCGGACGGAAGGTGGAACCTGAGAAGCCTAAGACGTTGAATCTGGGGAAGTCGTGGGGAAAGGGTCTATTTGTGGGTCACGGGATCTGGGGGGACGTGTAGATGATAAGGGCAAGGTAAAGGTGTGTCCTAGGTAGAATTCTGATGGGTCCTGAAGGGGACGACATGGTATAAAAAGACGAGCTGGTATATTTGAGAAAGGGACCCTGAGGGAAAACGGGGGCAGGACTCTATCTGGGAAGAGGGAAAAAAAAGGCCTTTGTGCGAGGCAGAGCCCTTAAGAACTGGATTCTTGTGAGTTTCTGTGAAGGGTCCAGAGGAAGTAGAGGGAGGAGCCTCCATAGGCCCAGATGCTGCTGGTAACGATGTGCCTGAGGAGAATCCTGAGTGTAGGCCAGTGGGAAAATCTGGAGAAGGACAGGGCTAGGAGCGTTGGTTGGTGTTGATTTTTATTTTAAGGACGAGAAAGAAAACAACCGTGATGATTGGAGAAATAGGAGGGTACACCACTCACCCAGTCAGTCACCCCACTGTGGCTTTCCCTTTCTTGGAGAACGAAAAAAATCAAAAGGAAATGATTGGAGGCTAGATGTGCACAAACAGAATTGAAGTAGTCTTAATTACACAAAACGTTTAGAATTTTTAAAAAAATAAGTCTTTGGTTATTAGTTCTATGGTCTGATTCTAAAGCATTCCAATCTTAACACTTAATGAAACTAAACTTGTTTATATAACCGTTTTAAAGTGGTTTATTTAGTTCATTGGAACAGGAAGAAATGGATTTATCTGCGGATCATGTTGAAGAAGTACAAAATGTCCTTAATGCTATGCAGAAAATCTTAGAGTGTCCAATATGGTAAGTTGAAAGTTTATTAATTTGAGATTCTTCTTGTATATCCAGTATACCGTATGCAAATGAATGGAATTGACCTTAAGATGGTAAGGAGAAAAATTATGTCTGTTAAGATTAAACTATGAAATTGCTGCTTTCTTAGCTGAAGACCTTTAAGAATATAGGAAATTTCTCCATTTTCTCCACTTGGGTTCTCCCTTTCCCTTTCTGTCACCTCAGCACACACAGCTCCCTGTCTTGAATGTCCATAAAGTGTCTTGATTGGTTCTACCAGTGTAGAACCAGGGATCTGGTTTAGCTTAAGTGATATTTGGAGTTTTCATCCAGCTCCGTAGCCAGCTTGATCACTTGGAATGGACATAATTGATAATGGCAATATAAAATCACGAATGCTTGATGTCAGTGAGTGGGTATGTCCTGGGAGAACCTTTGGCTGAAATTAGCCCTTTAAATTTAAATGAGAATACTGCAAGTCCTCAAAACCTTTGGCAAGTTTCTCTGACTTTTATACCCTTTATTTAACAATTTTTATTTTTTATAATTTTAAAAGATCACTCTACATTTACAGTTATTACAAAAGATTGGCTACATTCCCCATGTTGTATTGGTTTGGCCAAAAACTTCATTCAGTTTTCCTGTAGGATGATATGGAAAAACACGAACAAACTTTTTGGCCATCCCAATGTAGTATATCCTTGTAGTCTCTTACACCTCTCACGCCCCCCAATCCTATCGTGCCCCTCCCCACTCTTAGACATTATGAGTGAACCTTTGTTTTTCTTCATCTGCAATATAAGGAGGGGACTAGAATTCTATAGGCTTATAATTTACATGCAGTGAAATGCAGAAAACATAAATGTACAAGTCTGACTTTGGGTTAAGTGTATGTATCTTTGTAACCCAGTCAAGATATGGAACATTTTTTTCAACCCGGAAAGTTATCTTATGTGGGTTCAGGAGCACTTAACTTACCCTCCACGACCCTTGGAGGCCTATAGATAGAGTTATATTCCTATATAGTTTCTTACTGTAATTTTATATCTTTTATTTTATATGTTTAAAGACATCACTGTGAGAAGGGGATTCATGAGCTTTATCAGCTGCCAAAAGGAGTCAATGGTACAACAAAGGTTATGAACCCCAGGCTAAATGGTCTCAGTGGTATCTCTTAATCTATCCTCTGTCCTCTTCACTGATCTTCAGACATTCTCCTGTGTCTGAGCTTTTTTGCTTGCTGCTCCCTCTGCCTACAATGTTCTTCCCCTAGTAATTGCATGGCTCACAAATCTTGATGGAAATACCATCTTTCAAAGAGGCAGACAGTGTTAATTTGAAATTGAAACACTCCCACCCTCAACATACTCTCTATCCCCCTTTCCTCCATAATGCTTAATTTTTTTGTAACTCATTACTACCTGACATTCTGTATAATTTATCCTTTTTCTCAACCCCCACAGAATATAAACTCTGGGCAGAGGTTTTTTGTTTTATTTACTTCATATCATCAGTAGTTAGAACAGCATCTGGGACATAATAGCCACTCAGTCAACATTTGTTGAAGGTGTTAATAAACTAAATTGGTTCTTTGATATAGTTGAGTTTTTTAATATGGTGATAGTGGTGAGTATTATTCAAAAAATAATCTGGAAATTTGAATCTTTCCTTTGTGCTTCATGAAAGTTGTTTTTCATATTTGGAATCAAGAAAATAATATGAAAGAAAATGCAAGTTGTGTTTTCAGAGAGAAACAAGATTTATAAGTAACCTACCTTCTACTTTCCTGCCCCTCAATATTTCAGCTTAATAAGAACCCAAGCTGAATGAGCTTTACAGCCAAATTTATGAACCATCAGAGCCAGGGAAGCAGGAAATGACAATTGGGGAAAAATTGCTTTTGAAACAGCATAAAACTTACTCATGATAATTACAAAGAGTGATCAAAAAGTCCTTAATAATATGGTATTTGGGTCCATTTACTTTACAATTTCCATGAGGCTCAGTCATAATATTATGTAATATTCTTTCTCATTCTGGCAAATTAATCCATCAATTAAAAATCTCAGATAAAGTAAAAAAGATATGAAAATGAAAGTTAAAGTTAATGTTAAATTTTATTTTCAGTCAATTATTGTGTATTTTCTAGTTCTTTTTTTATTTTCAATCTGTTTTCTATTAGACATAGACATGAGTTTTTAAACTAAAACTAAAAGACTCTGATGCTGGGAGGGATTGGGGGCAGGAGGAGAAGGGGATGACATAGGATANATATGAAAATGAAAGTTAAAGTTAATGTTAAATTTTATTTTCAGTCAATTATTGTGTATTTTCTAGTTCTTTTTTTATTTTCAATCTGTTTTCTATTAGACATAGACATGAGTTTTTAAACTAAAACTAAAAGACTCTGATGCTGGGAGGGATTGGGGGCAGGAGGAGAAGGGGATGACATAGGATAAGATGGCTGGATGGCATCACTGACTCGATGGATGTGCGTCTGAGTGAACTCTGGGAGTTGGTGATGGACAGGGAGGCCTGGAGTGCTGCGATTCATGGGGTCGCAAAGAGTCGGACATGACTGAGTGACTGAACTGAACTGAACTGATTCTTGGTTGTTGTTAAACCTTAAACTCATTTAAGTGGGGAATTCTAGGATGGGAATCGTATTTAAAAAAACATTGCCCAGAACTGCAATTTTCAGTTATGTTTTAATAAATGATTCCTGATTGTGGCTGGAAACAGTATTACTTATGTTAGCTGTAGGGTAGGTTTCTATCTTCTTTGTGGTCTCAAGCTGAAATTCCTTCTGCTGACCTCTGAGTCACTATTGGTGTTTATTTCTGATAATTGGTATTTTTTTTTAACTTTTTACATGAATATATAAATTCTTTGACTTTCAGAAGAGTTTGCTAAAGTGTGTATCCTAGTGGGTGGTATGGTTGTATTTCGAACCTAACCTAGCTGCTTTTTCCAGTCATTTACCATGTTGGAAGCTCAAAATGTAATTAGTAATTTACATTCAAAATGTAGAAGTAGGCCTAAAATATTTCCAGGTTTGAAGAATGTTTAAAAAATTTGAATCACTTTTATAGTAAACATTTACTCTCATCATGATCTAGAAGAAAACATTTACATTTTTTTTTCTTTCATTCCCATTCTCCAGGCTTTTCCTTCAACAGTCATTACCTTTTACATATTGGAATTTTCATCTGTTCAAAGTTTGTGTTTACAGTATGTTTGTATAGCTTAGTTTTTAATTACCATACTGAAATATAATTATTTCAAAATTGAGTCAGTGGTGAGAATGAAAGCCATCTGGTATCATAGCTAAATCCAATTTCTCTTTTACTGAGAATTTCCTTTGCTATCTAGCCTATCTGAGGAATAATGATTTGGTAACAAATCAGAATTCTCTTTGTCTAGTTGTTTTTCTTAAAATCATATTCAGTCCCAATAATAATACTAACATTGGTATAAATTATCTCAGGTTGTAAACATTTTCCCAAGTAGCATTTACTTTTGTTCTCACAACAGCCTTAAGACATTGGTAGAGTGGGTGACCGAGAAGGAAACATGTTCAGGTAGAGTGGTTGGCCTGAGATCACTCTGCTAACAAAGAGAATTGCAATAGAAACCCAGTCTTCTGACTTACTCTGGTATTTTTCTTTTCATTGTGCTGCGTCAGAAACCCCATGATTGCAAGAGTTATGTTACCGAACCATTCACAAGAGACTTGTTCCCCTGCTTTTCTTGTCATCCCTTTCTAAAATGTTAAATATTTAACAGGCCACATTCCTATCAAACACACGCAGGTTACCTGTTCTTTGATGCTTTGCTTGGACTTTACCAAAAATCAGCTTCTGAAGCTCTCATTCAGAATAAACACCAGAGACTTAAAACAGCCTGTAGATTCCTCCCTACTCAGGCTCCCAGCTACCTCTCTAACCTCTTCCACTAGTATCTCCACCTTAATCATTCCATCCTGGCCCCTGGCCTACTCGCTGTCCTTCAAAAACCCTGGGCATGATCCTGCTCAGAGACCATCTTCTCTGCTCCCCTGCTGAAATGTTCTTCCAACCTTTGTACAACTGGTTTCCTCACATTGCTCAGCTGTCCACCAGTGTCACCCTTCCATGAGACCTTTTTTGACTACCTTGTGTATACACCCCTCACCACAACACACTGTACCCCCTTTCCCCTTATCCTGGTTTATTTTTCTTTTTAGCACTATCCCCATATATCTTTGTTTCTCAACCAACTATCTACCACAGCTGGAATGTAAGTTCTATGAGGGAAGTCTTTATTTTGTTTGCTGCTGTATTTCTATCTCTGGGAGCAGTACTTGCACATAGGAGAAGCACAATAAATACTTAATAAATTGTTAAATGAATTAACCTCAGGAGCACCTTGAAATTTTGTGGTTAGATGGGCAGGGATGGCAATTTGGATAATATATTTTCTTTTCTGGAGACTTTATTTTTCTAAGTTTATTGTTTTCTGAATTTTCTTCAGTGAGGGTTTTTTACACTGTTCTTAGAAAGTAATCACAAACCAAACATCATGTACCTCCTGCAGTGATGTAATAAAAGTACACAGAACCATCTGTAAAGTGTTCTTGACAAAAATTGAACCTGGTTTTGATCAAGCCTCTTTTACAGGAAGTAGAGATTAGAGGGACAAGTTAAATCATATTATAGCGTTATAATCAGCAAAATCCAGAATCTGGGAAATTCTAGAGGTCAAATGACCTAGTTTTTAAAATAAATGACAAGGAAGGGAAAGAGAAGTCTGTAGATTAAAAGAAACTTAAGACATATCCACCAAATGCAGGATGTGTATCTTGTTTGGATCCTGACTTAAATGGATGTAATGATTAAATTTTTATGAGACAGTGAAGGAAACTGGAACATTAGTTGTATATTAGATGATGTTAAGGAAATTATTTTTTAGGAGTAATAATAGTTTCATGTTTATACTAAAAAAAATCCTTATCTGTTTTTTGGCTGCGCTGCACAGCTTGTGGGATCTTACCTAGTTCCCGATAGGAATCGAACCCAAGTACCCTGCGTTGGAAGCGTGGAGTCTTAACCACTGGATTGCCAGGGTTAATGTACCCCAGAACACACTTACTTTAAAATGAATTACTGACCTTCATTTATTTTCTCCCCCCTCCCACCTTTATAGTCTGGAGTTGATCAAAGAGCCTGTCTCTACAAAGTGTGACCACATATTTTGCAAGTAAGTTTGAATGTTTTATGTGGCTCCATCATTAGCTTTTGTACTTATTCTTCATAATATAGAAAACAACTACTGAAGTTTTAGCTTCTTCAATTATGTGGAAAAGAATTGTAAGTTGCTTGTAGCCATAGTTTGAGGTAAAATATTGGCACATTTGTCTAGTGGGATATGAAATCACTTTGAAGAACTGTTTGTTTTTTGTGTCCAAGGGTGGAAGCAAATTGCAGGCAATTGGGAAATTACCAAATTGTGTTTCAGCTGTCCCAGTTTTCTCCTTTCTGTTCATTTCTGGATGTCCTTCTGCTCTCTGACCTCAGGTTCAATGTTTGCCTCCTTCATAATCCTTGTGAAAATAGAGAATCTGATATCTGTATATTTAGGCTGAAATTCATTCATATCAATGATTCAAATTATATTTTTAAGGATCTTCTCCTCTGGAATGGATATTTCATTTTTTTCAAACCAGTTAGGGTTTTTTTTTTTTTTTTTTTATCCTTTTTATTTATTTTGGCTACACTGGGTCTTTTTTGTTGCACTTTGGGCTTTCTCTATTGCAGTGAATGGAAGTTACTTTCTAGTTACCATGTGCAGGCTTGTCATTGCAGTGGCTTTTCTTGTTTTGGAGCATGGGCTGTAGGATACGCAGGCTCAGTAATTGTGACACACAGGCTTAGTTGCCTTGTGACATGTAGAATCTTCCCGGACCAGGGATTGAACTAGTGTCTCCTGCGTTGATAGGCAAATTCTTATCCACTGGACCACCAGGGAAGTAAGTCCATGGATATCTTTCCTGGATAGAAGAATTTCGGAAAAGTGTGGTAGGTAATTTTGTAGAACAAGGGTTTTCTCCTTTCCCGGATGTTAAACTATGATTGAAACTTGCCCTGAATGCCAATTGTTTTTAAATATTTTTTTTCTAGTTTAATTGAAAAGGAAAGCTATGTCCATGGTAATGAGTCTACTTGCATAAAAGGTTATATGATACAAAGTATTCTTTGTATTCTTTGCTCCTACCTCAAAACCCCTACCTCCCCTTCCGTCCCCAGGGGGAAAAAAAAAATCAACTTCTTAAGTATCCTATAAGAAATTTTCAAATTCAAGAGTTTGTAACTTAGGATTCCTAAATGGTTTTCTTTAATTTCCTAGAATCATATTGAATTTTTTTGGTCTTTATTATTATCTTTATTATTATTTTTTTAATTTTTATTTTTTGGTTTGTTTTGCTTTACAATACTGTACTCATTTTGCCATACATTGACATAAATCAGCCATAAGTGTACCTGAGTTCTAACTTCAATTATATTAAAAACTATGGGCCTGTGCAATTTTCTGGGAAGATAGTTCATAATTGTCATCAGCTTGGAATGTTACTATAACCTAAAAATTCCTGAAAAGCTTCTGATTTAAGAATAATGAGATGAGAGGGAGATTCAAGAGGGAGGTGACAGATGTATACCTATGACCGATCCATGTTGATGTATGGCAGAAACCAACACAATATTGTAAAGTAGTTATCCTTCAATTGAAAATAAGTTAAGAAAAAAAATTATTGGAAAAAAAGGACTAACTGGAACTGGAGGAAACCTGTTCCCTTTGGAGGACTATCCTCTGAGCACAAGGCTGCCAGCTGACCAGCCCCTTCCTTCCTCTGAGTCTTACTTTCCTCTTGCTATTTAGCTGTCCCAGTAAGGATCCAGAGGCCATTTCCATGGCCTCTCGCACCTTTCCCAGGACAGCCCACTGGCCAAGCTCTCTTCCCAGCAGTTTCCTTCTCATTCCTCAGGCCTGTCTCCCTGGTCAGGTGCCAAGGCAGCAAGGCTTTATCACTACTTCAAGAATTGTTTTGTGGCCTCTAGAGGAAAGCGTCTCAAACTATCTGTGGTATAGGGGCAGTTTTTTTGTAGATCAATTTTTTTTTTTAAGAAACTTGTTTTTTCTATTTTTTTTTTTTACTGTCCTGGGTCTTCATTGCTGTGCTTAGGCTTTCTGTAGTTGTGGCGAGCAGGGACTACTCTCTGGCTGTAGTACATGGGCTTCTCATTGTGGTCACTTCTTGTTTTGGTGGGTGGGTTTCAGTAGTGTGGGATACCAGTTTAGTTGCCCTGTGGCATGTGGCATCTTCGTGGACCAGGGGTCAAACCCATATCCCCTTCATTGGCAGGCAGTCTTAACTATTGGATCACCAGGGAAGTGTGATCAATACTTTTATAAAACAACATTTTAAAGTCCCAGTGTTTAAAAGGTTACACACACAAAAATAAGTAAAAGAAAAGGTTACAGAGCACTGAAGACCAACCTTTTAAATGCTGGGACTTTCACTGTTGTTTTGACAAGAGTCTTTCTGAAATGTCCTGTATACTTTCCTATCACATGGAATAATGAATACACAATATTGTAGTGTGTAAAGGAAAGATTAAATTATGAACATTCGTTTCTTTGAGAGCCTGTAGAAAAAGGCAGTTTTACAGGCAGAAGAAATAATATGACCAGAAGTATGAAGAGAAGAAGGAAAACGTGCAGGAAAAAGAAACTAACTTTTCCTATGTATTCAATTTAGTTCAGTCGANTGCTGTTTTCCAAATTTGCTGACATTGAGTGCAGCACTTTCACAGCATCATCTTTCAGGATTTGCAATAGCTCCACTGGAATTCCATCACCTCCACTAGCTTTGTTCGTAGTGATGCTTCCTAAGGCCCACTTGACTTCACATTGCAGGATGTCTGGCTCTAGGTGAGTATGAGTGATCATACCATCACAATTATCTGGGTCGTGAAGATCTTTTTTTTTTGTATAGTTCTGTGTATTCTTGTCACCAGCGCTCAAGGGACCATCTATTAAAACGGAAGTTTGTGTAATTATTTTATATGAATAGGTGATAAGACCAGACCTTTTGGCCTAGGTTAATTTTAACTACCTGTAATCTTTTTTTTTTTTTTAATATATATATGTTTAAATTTTATTTATTTATTTTTGGCTGTGCTGGGTTTCTGTTGCTGTGCGGGCTTTTCTCTAGTTGCAGTAAGCAAGGGGTACTCTCCAGTTGCTCATTGCGGTGGCTTGTCTTGTTGTGGAGCACAGGCTCTAGGGTGCACAGGCTCAATAGCTGTGGTGCACGGACTTAGTTGCGCCATGACATATGGGATCTTCCTGGATCAGGGATCTCCTGCATCAGCAAGTGGATTCTTTACCACTGAGCCATCAGGGAACCTAATACTTTTTTTTTCTAACTGCAAAAATAGTGTTTCTCTTTGTTACTCACAGTTGCAAACAGCTATAACTTTTCAAGAAAGGAAAACAACTCTCCTGAGCATCTGAAGGAGGAAGTTTCTATAATCCAAAGTATGGGCTACCGGAACCGGGCCAAAAGACTTTGGCAGAGTGAACCTGAAAATCCTACCTTGGTAAGGCCACTTTTGTGTGTTCTGATAATAATTCATTATGGAGCATGTGAATTAGTGAATGTGCTGGATGCTTTTGGATTTATATAAAGTCAAGTAAACAAGGGAAGATGGTCAATTAAATGTCTGAAAAAGAGTTAGAGGAGTTGAGAGAAGATCCCTGGTTTTAGTGCTTTATCCATTCTGATGCTTGTCTAAGATAGCCACAAGGACACTGATGGTTTTTAGCTTGCTAGCTTTTGTTTTATTATTATTTATTTGCTAATTTTTAAAATAACCATCTTATGGCACTTCTCCAGACATGAAGTATCTTCTATTTTACTTCCTCTGAAACGTTGCCGGGGGTTGGGGGGGGGGGGGAGAATTAGTTTTTAATACTTGAAAATTGCTTCAACTTTAAGTGTAATTGTCAAAGAAAATACAGAGATTTGCTCTATTGTTACTCATATGTGAATGAATAATGAGGATCTTAAAAATAATATTTCTCATAGTACCAGCATTCATTTCTCAGTAGATGTTGAAGGGCTCCAAAAGAAGGAAAGCTTCATCAGAGTAATGTTGGGTATCCAAATATTCTTTCCTGTACTGAATATTAAGCTTGCTGGATTTTATTATTTTCATTTATCCTTTTAAAAAATTTACTTTATCTTAGTTATCGCCTCTATTATCAGATATGATTAGAAGTGTGTAATCAATTTCATTCCCTTTCTACACTATAATATAAAGTATTAGTTTAAAATATGCTTTCCCCTTTAAAAAGAGAAAGAAAATGAAAAGGAAAAATATGCTTTCCTTATCCTTAAAAAATTACACAGATGGTACAGTATAGAAAAATTTAGAACAACTGAGAGAGGGAGAAAGTATTCAAACCATACAAGACTCGTGCATCTTAGTGTGTAGTTTGCCAAGTGTTTTTTCGAGGTTAGCTCATTGCCAACTGTCTGTCTGTTTTGTCCAGAGCTTTGAGTTTCTCTTATGGAAAAAAATGCATAGAACTGGCTAACAATTTCTTGATCATTTACTGCTTAGCAGGAAACCAGTCTTACTGTCGAACTCTCTAACCTTGGAATTGTGAGATCTCTGAGGACAAAGCAGCAGACACAATCTCAGAATAAGTCCGTCTACATTGAATTGGGTGAGTCTCAGATTTTGTAAGTTTAGAATAATAGTTGCTGGATTCCTTGCCTAAGAGTTTTACTAAAAACTTTGGTCACAATTTATGCAATGGTAGGGAGCCCTGGAAAGTAAGAATAAAATAATTTTACTAGCCTTATGATGTGTGATAAATAATGTAGAAAGATGTAGGTCTCACTTTAAAGCACCTTACTTTATAAAGAGAACAAAATGAGGGATATGTGGGTTTCAGTTCAGTTCAGTCGTTCATTCGTCTCCAACTGAACGCGACTAGACTAGAGGAGAAGGCAATGGCACCCTACTCCAGTACTCTTGCCTGGAAAATCCCATGGACGGAGGAGTCTGGTAGGTTGCAGTTCATGGGGTCGCTAAGAGTCAGACATGACTGAGCAACTTCACTTTTGCTTTTCATTTTCATGCATTGGAGCAGGAAATGGCAACCTACTCCAGTGTTCTTGCCTGGAGAATCCCAGGGACCGGGGAGCCTGGTGGGTTGCCATCTATGGGGTCGCACAGAGTTGGACACGACTGAAGCAACTTAGAGCAGGAGGAGAAAGACTTAAGAACAGCTGAACTCAGTTCAAATAGGTCTCTCTATGCTTTATCCTGTAGAATATATTTATAATTGGAAAGAATGGCCCTCCTTTGGGCTCCCAAGCACCACCATATGTTTGCCATAGCACTAAGCAGATTCTTTAGAAATTTCGTATGTCTTTTCTCCTTTTAAGATCTTAAGTTCCTAGACTACAGATGTTGCCTCATAAAAATAAGTATAATAGAGAATATTTAGGAACACTTACTGTAGTCCAGGCACTGGGGTTTTACTTGTGTGACTCACGTAAGATGCATGACAAACCTGAGGTGGTTCCTACTATTACACTGTTTTATAGATGAGGGAATTTAAGGCACAGAGAGGTTAAGAAATTCTGCCAGGGTCGTAAAGCTAGTAAGTGACAGAGCCACAATTCACAACTGGGAATTCTGGCTTCAGAACCTGTACTTGTAACCACAGTTCTGTATTGCCTGACATACGTATCATTGTTCCTGCCATGTAGTATATGTGTGCTAAGTCACTTTAGTCATGTCCGACTGTTGCGACCCCATGGACTGTAACCTGCCAGACTCTTCTGTCCATGGGATTCTCCAGGCAAGAATACTGGAGTAGGTTACCATGCCCTCTCCAGGAGATCTTCTTGACCCAGGGATCAAACCCTCATCATCTCCTGCATTGGTGGGCGTGTTCTTTATGCCTTGCTTGGGAAGCCCTGCCGTGTACTGGGTGCTCAGTAAATATTCCTTGAAAATATGTTTTGCAACAAGTATAGTTTTTTGAGTTTAACCCTTTCAATAAAAATCCTTTTACTGATTTCTTATTTGGGGGTCTTTGGGGAATTTTTTTAGGATCTGATTCTTCTGAAGACACAGTTAATAAGGCCGGTTGTTTCAGGTGAGTCAGAGAGCCTTTTTCTATGAAACTGGCGTTTATGTATTTAGTTAATATTAAGGATTGATATTTCTTTAGGTCAGAATCATGGCACTGGAATAGACCTTAAAGATCACCTACTTTAACCTCCTTATATTATAGCTGAGAAGATATCCTTTTTGTTTGTTTGGTTTCTTAGTAAAGCATTTGTAAGAGTTAAAGTAACAGTAGAACTCTGCACAGAGTTGCTTTCAGCAGATGGCTGTGCTCTGGCTTAGCTCCTTGTGTACAACAGTGTTGACTCAGTGGTGATTGTGGCTGCTCAAAACATTACTCAGTTTTCAGTTTTTCCTTCTACTGTTCTTAATTCTGTCTGTAACTCAGATTTTGTCTACATCAATTAAACCATAATTTGCAAGCAGCCCCAAAATGGATTACTTGTTAAATTGCTTTCCTTAGGAATTATTGCACGACCCTAAGATCTGTGATTGCTTGACTGAACTATGATAATGTCACTGTCAATGAGATTTTGTTTGCAAGTGACATTTTCCTGATCTCCTGATTGGGAGAAAATGGTTTTTAGCTTGAGAAAAAGCCCAGAAGGCAGTGTTGCAAAGTGATAACGTTCTTTGCATTCTACTGGAATGTCTGTTCCATCCCACTGCTCCCTTTGTTTAGGTAACTGTGCTTGTGTTTTCATTAATACATACTTTAGGTTTTGTTGGTTTTTTCTTTACTATCTTCTAGCTATTATTTCAACTGTCATTTAAATTTTGGTTCATATTTGTATGTCCATAAAGCAATTTCTACACTCCTGCTCTGATTTTTGTGTTCTGTCTATGACCATTTCATTTTGACTAGAAGTTACCAAAGGAGAGTGCTGATTTCAGAAAGTGAATCAAATCGATCAGCTTATCACAGCCCTACCTAGCGGAGCTAAAATACTTGACTGTTTGACAACCCTGTGCACATATAAACTACTGTTTTTCACTAAGGCTTGTGTCTTTTCCTTATAGTGTGGGAGACCATGAATTGTTGGAAATCACCCCTCAAGGAGCCAAGGCCAAGACAAATTTGAATCCTGCAAAAGAGGGTAATGGCAAGTCTTCTAACTCAACAGACACTAAAGAGAGAATAGGTAGATACAGTACTGTAATTAGAGTATTTTGAAGAACCATTTGGAACATTTTTATAATTTACAACATCTTTTGGCAGAGTTAGGATATGGTGCTTTCTCAGATGTCATAGTACAGCCTGATCTGTTTCAATGGCACTAGACCAGTGTGGTTATAATAGTACCCTATGTGATTGGTTGTTGCCTTTTTATTTTTAATTGCTGTGTTTGTATTTCATATTTTGCTTACTAGTACTCAGATACAGGGAGTATGAGTCTGAAGATAGAATGTTATATGTCTGATGCCCAAATTGCTTTTTTAAATTGAAGTATTGTTGATTTATAGCGTTGTGTTGATTTCTACTGCACAGCAAAGTGATTCAATTATATATACATAAAATACACATTCTTTTTTTTTCCACGTTCTTTTCTGTTATGGTTTTATCACAGGATATTGAATATAGTTCCAGGTAGTATACAGTAAGACCTTGTTATTTGTCTATTCTTTATATACTAGTTTGTATCTACTAACTCCAAACTCCCCCTCCATCCCTCTTGCAACTCCCTTTCCCCTTAGCAACCACTTGTCTATTCTCTGTGTCTTTGAGTCTCAAACTGTGCTTTTAATTCACTGTTAGAGGTTAGGGAAATAGAAGGTGTGGTTTATGAGTAGGGAGAATTCTGAAATTAGAATTTTAATTATCTTGAGCAGAAATAATGAGAATCTAGACAAATAGGATTTAAGCAAAAGAGTATGAGCTACATCTTCAGTATACTTGGTAGTCTGAGGTTAATTTCTCTAAGAATAGCCAGTTTCTTCATTACCCTCCAACCAAGTTACTAAGTTGTATTAAGTACATATTGTTTTCATAATAATTCTGTTTCTAAGCACCTTGTTGTTGTTGTTGTTGTTTTCCAGCTACTTGTGAGTTTTCTGAGAAGGACATAACAAATACTGAACATCATCAACTCAGTATTAAAGATCTGATCACCACCCAGAAGCATGCAACTGAGACGCATCCAGAAAAGTATCAGGGTATTTCTGTTTCAGACTTTCACGTGGAGCCATGTGGCACAGATACTCATGCCAGCTCATTACAGAATGAGAACAGCAGTTTATTGCTCGATGAAAACAGACTGAATGTAGAAAAGGCTGAATTCTGTAATAAAAGCAAACAGCCTGTCTTAGTAAAGAGCCAACAGAGCAGATGGGCTGAAAGTAAGGGCACATGTAAGGATAGGCAGATTCCCAGCACTGGGAAAAAGATAGTTCTGAATGCTGATCCCCCGTACAGAAGAGAAGAACTGCATAAGCAGACGCTTGCATGCCCTGACAGTCCTGGAGATTCCGAAGATGTTCCTTGGGTAACCCTGAATAATAGCATACAGAAAGTTAATGACTGGTTTTCCAGAAGTGATGAAATATTAACTTCTGACGACTTGTGTGATGGCGGGTCTGAATCAAATAATGAAGTAGCTGGTGCAGTGGAAATTCCAAATAAAGTTGATGGATATTCAGGTTCTTCAGAGAAAATCGACTTAATGGCCAGTGATCCTCATGGTACTTTAATACATGAAAGAGTCCACTCCAAACCAGTAGAGAGTAATATTGAAGATAAAATATTTGGGAAAACCTATCGGAGGAAGTCAAGTCTCCCTAACTTCAGCCACATAGCTGAAGATCTAATTATAGGTGCATTTACTGTAGAACCTCAGATAACACAAGAGCAGCCCCTCACAAATAAACCGAAATGTAAAAGGAGAGGTACATCAGGCCTTCAGCCTGAGGATTTTATCAAGAAAGTCGATCTGACGATTGTTCCAAAGACTGCTGAAAAGATGATTGAGGGAACTGACCAAACAGAGCAGAAACATCATGGGGTGAATATTACTAGTGATGGTCATGAGAATAAAACAAAACGTGATGATGTTCAGAAAGAGCAAAATGCTAACCCAACAGAATCATTGGAAAATGAATCTGTTTTCAGAAATAAGGCTGAACCTATAAGCATCAGTATAAGCAATATGGAACTAGAATTGAATATCCACAATTCAAAAGCACCTAAGAATAGGCTGAAGAGGAAGTCCTCTACCAGGAAAATTCCTGAACTTGAACTAGTAGTCAGTAGAAACCCATGTCCACCTAATCATACTGAGCTACCAATTGATAGCAGTCCTGGCAATGAAGAGATGAAGAAAAAACATTCTAGCCAAATGCCAGTCAGGCAGAGCCAAAAGCTTCAACTCATGGGAGATAAAGAACCTACAGCTGGAGCCAAGAAGAGTAACAAAACATATGAACAAATAAATAAAAGACTTGCTAGTGATGCTTTTCCAGAACTAAATTTAACAAACACACCTGGTTATTTTACTAACTGTTCTAGTAAACCTGAAGAGTTTGTTCATCCTAGCCTTCAAAGAGAGGAGAATTTAGGAACAATTCAAGTGTCGAATAGTACCAAAGACCCCAAAGATCTGATATTAAGAGGAGGAAAAGCTTTGCAAATTGAAAGATCTGTAGAGTATACCAATATTTCCTTGGTTCCTGATACTGATTATAGCACTCAGGATAGTATTTCATTACTACAAGCTAAAACCCCAGAGAAGGCAAAGACTGCACCAAATCCATGTGTGAGTCTGTGTGCAGCAATCGAAAACCCCAAGGAACTTACCCATAGGGATTTTAAAGATACCAAAAACAACACAGAGGGCTTTCAGGATCTCCTGGGACATGACATTAACTATGTCATTCAGGAGACAAACAGAGAAATGGAAGACAGTGAACTTGATACACAGTATTTGCAGAATACGTTCAAGGTTTCAAAGCGTCAGACATTTGCTCTGTTTTCCAATCCAGGAAATCCACAAAAGGAGTGTGCCACAGTCTTTGCTCACTCAGGGTCCTTAAGGGATCAAAGTCCAAGAGACCCTCTCAAATGCAGACAAAAGGAAGACAGTTGGGGAAAGAATGAGTCTAAAAGCCAGCATATGCAGGCCATTTGTACGACAGTGCACTTTCCTGTGGCTGGTCAGAAAGATAAGACTCTGGGGGACGATGCCAAATGTAGCGCAAAAGAAGTTACTAGGGTTTGTCAGTCATCACAGTTGAGAGGCCACAAAACTGAACTTGTTTTTGCAAATAAACAAGGGGTTTCAGAAAAACCAAATCTTATACCATCACTTTCTCCCATCAAGTCATCTGTTAAAACCATATGTAAGAAAAGCCCATCAGAGAAATTTGAGGAAGCTGTAATGTCACCTGAAAGAACATTGGGAAGTGAGAGCATCATTCAAAGTGCAGTGAGCACAATCAGCGAAAATAACATTCAAGAAAGTACTTTTAAAGAAGTCAACTCAAGCAGTGTTAATGAAGTAGGTTCCAGTACTAATGAAGTAGGCTCTAGTATTAATGAAGTAGGTTCCAGTGGTGAAAACATTCAAGCAGAACCAGGTAGAAACAGAGAACCTAAATTAAGAGCTTTACTCAGATTAGATCTTATGCAACCTGAAGTCTATAAGCAAAGTCTTCCTGTAAGTAACTGTCACCATGCTGAAATAAAAAGGCAAGGAGAAAATGAGGACATGCTTCAGGCTGTTAAGGCAGATTTCTCCCCATGTCTAATTTCAGATAACCTCGAACAACCTATGGGAAGCCGTCACGCTTCTCAGGTTTGTTCTGAGACACCTGACAACTTGTTAAATGATGATGAAGTAAAAGAAAATAGTGACATTAAGGAAAGATCTGCTGTTTTTAGTGAAAGTGTCCAAAAAGGAGAATTCACAGGGAGCCCTGGCCCTCTCACCCATACACATTTGGCTCAGGGTCACCAAAGAGGGGCTGGGAAACTAGAGTCAGAAGAGACTGTGTCTAGTGAGGATGAAGAGCTTCCCTGCTTCCAACAGTTATTGTTTGGTAAAGTAACCGGTACACTGTCTCCACCTACCGGATGTAACACTATTGCCTCTGAGGGTCTGTCTAAGGAAACAGAGGAGAACCTAGAATCAAGTGGCTTAAATGACTACAGTGGCCAGGTAACAGCAGCCAAGGTGTCCCAGGAACATCACCTTAATGAGGAAGCGAGATGTTCTGGTAGCTTATTTTCCTCACAGTGCAGTGCAATGGAAGACTTGACCACTAATACAAACACCCAGGATCCTTTCTTGATGTTTGAGCGTCCTTCCAAACAAGTGTATCAGTCTGAAAGCGAGGAAGTTCTGAGTGACAAGGAATTGGTTTCAGATGATGAAGAAAGGGAAACTGGCTTGGAAGAAGATAGTTGCCAAGAAGAGCAGAGTGTGGATTCAGACTTAGGTATTGGAACCAAGTTTTTGTGTTTGCCCCCATCTGTTTTGTAGAAATGAGCTAAATGTCTATGCCTTTAGGGGAGCACATTTTAGGAGTTTCCAAGCACAGTGAAAGTAACTATTAAACTTTAAACATGTTCCTCCCAGGGTGCTTTTCCTTTAAAAAGTCCGTTACCCAGCTAGAACATCTTTTCTACTTGAATGAGATTTAATGCCCTAATTACTGGCAGACTTACAGCTGGTTTTCATTATGATTTCTTAGAGGAAATACATCTGGGTGTCCCCAAAAAGTATAATCATTTTGTGTGACATGAAAGTGAAGTTTGTCTTGCCATCTTTTTTTACATCTGAATCTATTTTTATTATCATTTAAGGTGAAGCAGCATCCGACCATGTGAGTGAAACAAGCCTCTCTGAAGACTGTGTGGGGCTGTCCTCTCAGAGTGATATCTTAACCACTCAGGTAAAAAGCACAAGGGGGTGTGTGTGCACTGTTCTTTGCATTCACTGTTATGCCTCCTGCCTTCTTACGTTTGCTTACATCATCCCTTAGAATTAATGGTATAACAGATGTGTGTGGGATCTAGTCTCCTCAAATTGAATTGTAAATACCCAGATGGGACACATGCTACCTTCTGTCTCTCTCTCTCTCTCTCTCTCACACACACTTACCAGTTTATTCATTGCAGAACATTAAACACTGAACTTAATGAGAAAGTGAAACCTTCAAAACCCATTTGCCCTATAGCAAAAATATATGTGAAAGCACTACTGTATCAGACAAGAGGGATGTGTTTCTTCTCAGTACCAAATTGTTACCTACAAAGTTCTCTTCCTATTAGAGACTATCTAACCTTTTACTGTTTGATGAATATTTCTTTCTGTTTTTTCTTTGTTAATCAGCTAGTTATTTGTTCTTTAGTGCTGATAAGTCATCTTTTTTTTAAAAAAAGTACACAATTTTACTTCCTGTACCTCATGGTCAACATCCACTATTTTGGTTACATGTGAGGGACATAACAGCTTTGCCATATCCGCAACATTTAGTAACATAACTATTTCAGTGCTGCTGGCAGAATAGTCTCTAGAAAAAAGCCTTCTCTACTGAAAATTAACATCATAGTCCTCCCAGAACCTGGCTTTGTCTCCTAATTTTTATGTTGTAGAAGTGGCACCAAACTTTTCAAGTTCTTATATTCAAAAATTCAGGCTCATCTCAGCTTATTTTTTTAGAGTACAAGCACAGTGGTTGCTGGTGTGATACTGAAAAGAGTTCTATACCTGACTGTATTCCTTATTTCTGAACTATGATATACACATTTTTTCTCTATTTTATTTTTTATTTTGGCTGTACTGGGTTTTTGTTGTGGCATGTATGCTTAGTTGCCCTGCAACATGTGGGATCTTAGTTCCCAACTAGGGATCAAATGTACATCCCCTGCACAGGAAGGCAGATTCTTAACCACTGGACTGCCAGGGAAGTCCCAATGCACATTTTTAAGGTAGAGATATCTGGACTACCTGGAATCATACTGGCCTGACTTCTCTTTCTCACCAAATCTTAAATACACCTTCAGCTACTAGCAAGTGAATGACTTTTTTTTCTGAACTTCCTGAAATGCCAGATTAGATAAAACTGAGAAAAGCCATATAAAGTTATATATGTGCATCATAGAAAACCTAGAAAATGCAAATAAATAAAAATCATTCACAGATGAACCTTGAAAACATCGTTAAGTGAAATAAGCCAGGTACCAAAGGACAAACAGTGTATGACCCTACTTTTATGACTCTACTTTTATTTAACTACTAGAATAGTTTAAATCCATAGAGACAGAAAGTAGACTAGTAATTACCAGGGACTTGGGGGTGCAGGAGTGGAAGTTATCCTTTAATGGGCCCAGGGTTTCAATTTAGGATGGTGAAAAAGATAGGGAGATAGATACTGATGATGGTTGGACAACAATATGAAAATACTTTATGCCACTAAACTATATATTTAAGGATGGTGTATTTTATCACAGTTTTAAAACTCACCCAAAGAGAATGGTTTGGTAAATTTTACCATTTATCTCTGGAAGCATACACGAAAGATAGATAATAGAAGTTGCCTTCAATTGGGGAAATAGATGATTAACAGAAGGAGAAAGCCTTATTTTTCTCTGAATATCCTTTTTTGTCTTGAATTTTATATCATGACCTTATATTCGTTATTTTTAAAATTCTGTGAGTTAAAAATCATTACTATTAACTTATTGGCATATATTCTTCTACTCTTCCTATTGTACACAAGGGTATGTGTTGTGTGTATACCTTATTGTTAAAAATTATTCAGTTATATATTTCAATTTAAAAATTAAAAAAATCATTCAGTTAATACTCTGCATACTTATATTTTTTTATTAATTTATTTTAGTTGGAGGCTAATTACTTTACAATATTGTGATTTTTCTGCCATACATTGACATGAATCAGCCACGGGTGTACATGCGTCCCCCATCCCGAACCCTCTTCCCACCTCCCTCCCCAACCCATCCCTCTGGGTTGTCCCATTGCACCAACTTTGAGTGCCCTGTTTCATGCATCAAACTTGGACTGGTCATCTGTTTCACAAATGGTAATATATATGTTTCAGTGCTGTTCTCTCAAAACATCCCACCCTCGCCTTCTCCCACAGTCTTTATACCTGTGTCTCTGCTGTTTTGCATATATAGGGTCGTCGTAACCATCTTTCTAAATTCCATATATATGCGTTAATAAAATGTTTTGGTGTTTTTCTTTCTGACTTACTTCACACTTACTTCACTCTGTATAATAGGCTTCAGTTTCATCCACCTCATTAGAACAGATTCAAGACGCACTGGAGCGCGCCCAGCCCCTCGCGGCCCCGCAGCCCCAGTCCTGCAGGCCGGAAAGACCCTGTGGCGGTGGCGGAGCCTACTAGCCCCGGGGGCGCAATAAAAAAAAAAAAAGAAGAACTGATTCATATGTGTTCTTTTTAATAGCTAAGTAATATTCCATCGTGTATATGTACCACAACTTTCTTATCCATTCGTCTGCTGATGGACATCTAGGTTGCTTCCATGTCCTAGCTATTGTAAACAAGTATTGTAAGTGCTGCGATGAACATTGGGGTACACGTGTCTCTTTCAGTTCTGGTTTCCTCAGTGTGTATGCCCAGCAGTGGGATTGCTGAGTCATATGGCAGTTCTATTTTCAGTTTTCTAAGGAGTCTCCACACTTTTCTCCAGAGTAGCTGTACTAGTTTGCATTCCCACCAACAGTGTAAGAGGGTTCCCTTTTCCCCACATGCTCTCCAGCATTTGTTGTCTGTAGACTTAGATAGCAGCCATTCTGACTGGTGTGAGATGGTACCACATTGTGGTTTTTATTATTTNTCTAAGGAGTCTCCACACTTTTCTCCAGAGTAGCTGTACTAGTTTGCATTCCCACCAACAGTGTAAGAGGGTTCCCTTTTCCCCACATGCTCTCCAGCATTTGTTGTCTGTAGACTTAGATAGCAGCCATTCTGACTGGTGTGAGATGGTACCACATTGTGGTTTTTATTATTTGCATTTCTGATAATGAGTGATGTTGAGCATCTTTTCATGTGTTTATTAGCCAATTATATGTCTTCTTGGGAGAAATGTCTGTTTAGTTCTTTGGCCCATTTTTTGATTGAATTGACAATCAATTTGATTGGGTTGACAGTTATTTTTCTGGTATTAAGCAGCATGAGCTGCTTGTATATTTTTGAGATTAATTCTTTGTCAGTTGCTTCATTTGCTATTATTTTCTCTCATTCTGAAGGCTATCTTTTCACCTTGTTTATAATTTCCTTTGTTGTGCGAAAGCTTTTACGTTTAATTAGGTCCCATTTGTTTGTTTTTATTTTCACTACTCTTGGAGTTGGGTCCTAGAGGATCTTGATGTGGTTTATGTCAGAGTGTTTTGCCTATGTTTTCCTCTAGGAGTTTTATAGTTTCTGGTCTTACATTTAAATCTTTAATCCATTTTGAATTTATTTTTGTGTATGGTGTTAAAAAGTGTTCTAGTGTCATTCTTTTACAGGTAGTTGACCAGTTTTCCCAATACCACTTGTTAAAGAGTTTGCTTTTTCTCCATTGTATATTTTTGCCTCGTTTGTCAAAGATAAGGTGTCCATAGGTGCATGGATTTATCTCTGGGCTTTCTATTTTGTTCCACTGATCTATATTTCTGTTTCTGTGCCAGTACTGTACTGTCTTGATAACTGTAGCTTCATAGTATAGTCTGAAGTCATGCAGGTTGATTCTTTCAGTTCCATTCTTCCTTCTCAAGATTGCTTTGGCTCTTCCATACAAATTTTGAAATTATTTGTTCTAGTTCTGTGAAAAATACTGTTGGTAGCTTGATAGGGATTGCATTGAATCTATAGATTGCTTTGAGTAGTATACTCATTTTCACTATATTGATTCTTCCGATCCATGAACATGGTTTATTTCTCCATCTGTTTGTGTCATCTTTGATTTCTTTCATCAGTGTTTTATAGTTTCTATATATAAGTCTTTTGTTACTTTAGGTAGATTTGTTCCTAAGTATTTTATTCTTTTTGTTGCAGTGGTGAAAGGGATTGTTTCTTTAATTTCTCTTTCTGTTTTTTCATTGTTAGTGTATAGGAATGCAAAGGATTTCTGAGTATTAATTTTATATTCTGCAACTTTACTATATTCACTGATTAGCTCTAGTATTTTTCTGGTGGTGTTCTTAGGGTTCTCTATGTAGAGGATCATGTCATCTCNGCAGTGGTGAAAGGGATTGTTTCTTTAATTTCTCTTTCTGTTTTTTCATTGTTAGTGTATAGGAATGCAAAGGATTTCTGAGTATTAATTTTATATTCTGCAACTTTACTATATTCACTGATTAGCTCTAGTATTTTTCTGGTGGTGTTCTTAGGGTTCTCTATGTAGAGGATCATGTCATCTCCAAACAGTGAGAGTTTTACTTCTTCTTTTCTAATCTGGATTCCTTTTATTTCTTTTTCTTCTCTGATTGCTGTGGCTAAGACTTCCAAAACTATGCTGAATAGTAGTGGTGAGAGTGGGCACCCTTGTCTTGTTCCTTACTTTAGGGGACATGCTTTCAATTTTTCACTGTTGAGGATAATGTTTGCTGTGGGTTTATCATATATGGCTTTTATTATGTTGAGGTATGTTCCTTCTATGCCTGCTTTCTGGAGAGTTTTTATAATAAATGGGTGTTGAATTTTGTCAAAGGCTTCCTCTGCATCTACTGAGGTAATTGTATGGTTTTTATTTTTCAGTTTGTTAATGTGGTGTATCACATTGATTGATTTGTGACTATTGGAGAATCCTTGCATCCCTGGGATAAAGCCCACTTGGTTGTGATGTATGATCTTTTTAATATGTTGTTGGAATCTGTTTGCTAGAATTTTGCTGAGGATTTTTGCATCTGTTTTCATCAGTGATATTGGCCTGTAGTTTTCTTTCTTTGTGACATCTTTGTCTGGTTTTGGTATTAGTGTGACGGTGGCCTCATAGAATGAGTTTGGGAGTTTACCTTCCTCTGCAATTTTCTGAAAGAGTTTGAGTAGGACAGGTGTTAACACTTCTCTAAATTTTCGGTAGAATTCACCTGTGAAGTCATCTGTCCTGGGCTTTTGTTTGTTGGAAGATGTTTGATTATAGTTTCAGTTTCTGTTCTTGTGATGGGTCTGTTAAGATTTTCTATTTCTTCCTGGTTCAGTTTTGGAAGGTTATACTTTTCTAAGGACTCGTCCATTTCTTCCAAGTTGTCCATTTTATTGGCATATAGTTGCTGATAGTAGTCTCTTATGATCCTTTGTATTTCTGTGTTTGTTGTGATTTCTCCCTTTTCATTTCTAATTTTATTGATTTGATTCTTCTCCCTTTTTTTCTTGATGAATCTGGCTAATGGTTTGCCTATTTTATGTATCTTTTCAAAGAACCAGCTTTTGGTTTTGTTGATTTTTGCTATAGTCTCCTTGTTTCTTTTTCATTTATTTTGCTCTGATTTTTATGATTTCTTTCCTTCTACTAACCCTGGGGTTCTTAATTTCTTCTTTGTCTAGTTGCTATAGGTATAAAGTTAGGTTATTTATTTGATTTTTTTTCTCTTGTTTCTTGAGGTAAGCTTGTATTGCTGTGAACCTTCCCCTTAGCACTACTTTTACTGAATCCCATAGGTTTTGGGTTGTCGTTTTTTCATTTTCATTTGTTTTTATGCATATTTTGATTTCCTTTTTTACTTCTTCCATGATTTGTTGGTTATTCAGAACCGTGTTATTTAGCCTCCATGTTTGTATTTTTAGCAATTTTTTTTTTCCTGTAGTTAACATCTAATCTTACCGCATTATGATCAGAGAAAAGATGCTTGAAATGATTTCAATTTTTTTGAATTTACCAAGGCCTTGTATTGTTTTTACTATGTCACTAAATTTCCTTCAGTGAAAATTTGAATTGAGGGTTGAATATGAGTGTTTCAGGGCAAGATACACAGTTTGCTATCATGTACAGTTCTGTAGTCTTATCCTGATAACTAAATAATTTGCCCATATCCCCAATGACTTCCTTAGTATGGAATTTTGGTGTTTGACACGTTATTAATTATTCTTTAGAAAGACTGAACCAAGCTGTGCTCTTCCAGTCTTGGTAATACTTGGTAGCTCCCATTTTCCTATACCTTGGCCAGCACTGGGTAGTATCCAGTTTTAAACTTCTAAGTCTTGGCATTGCTCTGAGGACTGTAGGTAGAGGGCTTGTCTTATCTTGGCCTGTTTTCTACATGGAGCAAATCCCTCTAGGACTGAAGCCTTCTGGAGTCAGACCACTGCCTGTTCTCTGCCTGAACTGTTGCCAATATTCTCCACTTCTGCAGGATTGCCATGGTGACTAAATTCATGAAAGGATTTAGGAGGCCTTTTCTTTTTTATCTTTTTTGGCCATGCTGTGCGGCTTGCAGGATCTCAGTTCCTCAACTGAGGGTCAAACCTGTGCGCGCTGCAGTGCAAGCATAGTCTTAACCACTGGACCACCAAGGAATTCCCTAGGAAGACTTTTCTCTGTTTGCAATTCCTATGATCTTTTCTGGGTGTGGGTTTGGGGCTCTGTCAACATGGCTTTCACCTTTTTATACCTTATGTTTTAGAGTTGTATCTGGTTTCTGATTCCATCTGCTTTAGCCATATTGTAGAATATATGATATTCAATAAACTAAACTATCTCCTTGTTTTCTGTATTTCTGATCTTACTCCTAGAGATGTATCTGTTTGTTCAAGATTCATTTTGTAAAGTGTTTTTATCAAACATCTACCCAAAATAGAGCCAAAGTCAGATTTCAGGGCTAACTTAAATATAGAGTACTGCCAACAAGCAAAATGGTTGAAGTGGGATCTTTTTCCAAAGTCTGTTTATACAGAACTGGGGAGACATATTTAGGGGATAAATGTTAAAAAATGAGAAGAATTTTTTTCCAGGTGGGAAGAGAGGGGAGGCAGTAAATCAAGGCAAAGACACAGAAGCATGAAATGCCCAGGAAGCACAAAATTGTGACTGGAAAATAGGGCATATGTGGTGGTTTAGGGAGAAATAAAAGATAAGATCAGAGTATGAAGGCCTATTTTGAATGCTGTACTTAGGACTTTATCATGAGAGCAATGACAAGTAATAATTATATAGTATTCAGAAAGTGTTAAGTTATTATCTGAGCAGTGGTGAACTACTAAGCTCCTAACTGGAAAAGAAGAGATATGATAAACCTGGCTTTTAGGAACCTTAGCTGTAGTGAAAGTAGAGATCAGAGTAGCAGAGTAGAAATAGGTAAGAAAAGTAGGCTTAATTCAAGAAACATAAGAATTCTAATCAGGAAAACTTGGTAACCAGTTTGGGTTTAGTCTGCCAAATGTATCTGTCCAGTTGCCTATAGGGGAATTTGTCTAAGTTATGAAGTAATTGCTTTGGAAAAACCTAAAGGAAAGTTATCTACCTCTTATTCTCCCATTACTGTTAATATTTTCTGATTTTCTAACCTATTTAATGGCCACAGAAGTTAGAGGTGATGATCATGACAGTAGCGACCAATAGAGCTCCTGAACCTCACCTGATACATGCGATTTCATCCCAGATTACTGCAGTGAGCCCTTGAGTAGGAGGATCCAATCAATGATGGAACTACTCAGAAGCACCACGTGGTGGCAATGGTGCTGTTGTGGACACTCTGGCAGCACAGCAGTCTCGGTAGCAGTAGAAGCCTTTGTGGAGGAGGGAATACATTTACCAGTCATAAAAATCTCCTAAAAACTGTGAATTCATTGTAGCAGGAGAAAGTAGATGACTTGTGTTTAGTAGAGAGCAAAGTCATTTGCAAGGATCTGAAGAAGAAACTGTGAAGCAATTTGTTTTCCCCAGGGTTTGCTGGCAGCCATACATGCTCCTTCTAAAAGTAACGAAGAAATGCATATTTTGTGACTTCCCTGGTGGTACAGTAGATGAGAATCCACCTGCCAGTGTAGAGTTTGATCCCTGGCCCTGAAAGATTCCACATGCCACACAGCTGCTGAGCCCATGCTCTAGAGTTCACAGCCACAACTAACCAAGCCCACACACTGCAACTACGGGAGCCCACGTGCCCTAGAGCCCATGCTCTGCAACAAGAGAAGCCACTGCAGTGAGAAGCCTGAACACTGAAACTAGAAAAAGCCCTCACGTAGCTTTTTCTAGGAAGGAGTACCCCACTCAACTAAAAATAAATTTTTAAAAATTTTTAACCGAAAATAAATATATATTTTGGAGAGCTCCTTACTTACTTGGTACTGTGCTAATCAAAAACCTTAGACTAAGCAGGTTTCTTCTTCATCTGGAGAAATAAACATCTGGAGCCTCGTAAACAAGAGGAGCCTGTTATCTTGAGTTGAAAACAGTAACGGCTTACAGGCTTTCCTGGGGCTCTTTCTGTAGGCCCCTTTCTTCTAGCAGGTTCTTCGTGGTGATGGATCTTTAGGTACCCTGTCACCGTCTAGAATGGCAGCACCACGAGGGCTGTATCCCCAGCCTATGACAGTGCCTGGCACATAATAGGTGGTCAGCAAATAGTTAAATGAACAAATAGATAAGTTAGTGAGTTAACTCTGTGCTCTCCCTGTTAGAGATAAATGTTCAAAGAATCCCCGAAAAGGAAGAGACTTCACAAGCCAGAAATCAGACACTTTTGTATGGACTAACTCTTATGCTAATTTTTTAAATCTTAAACAGTAGTCTTTATTTTTACACAAAGCAGTATAAAATGAGGTAGTTCTTCAATGTGTGACTTGGAGCTCGAAAATCCACCCTGAGTGTGAAAGAACAACTGTTTGTGACCCCAAGGACTGTAGCCCTCCAGTCTCCTCTGTCCATGGGATTTCCCAGGCAAGAATACTGAAATGGGTTGCCATTTCCTTCTCCAATCATGCTAACTGTAAATACCAAAAGTATTTAAGTACCTTAATTATTTCTTTACTCCCTAGCATTAAAAGAAAATAAACTTCAAAAGACCATCACCATTGGGAATTTCCTGACGATTCAATGGTTAGGATGCTAAGCTTCCACTACAGGGGGCATGGATTCGATTCCTGGTTAAGGAACTAAGATCTTGCATGCCCTGCAGCATGGCCAAATAATTAAAATTTAAAAAAAAAAAAAGACATCACAGTTGGGACTCCCTTGGCAGTCCAGTGGTTAAGACTGCACTTCCACTGCTAGGGGAAACTTGAGAGGGTTTGAGGAGTTTTTCTTCCTCCTCTAACATTGTTTTGAAATAATTTCATGAGCATTAATTGTGTGAATATGGCTGAATTAAAAGGTGTTCAGCCAGAACTCATAATTCCATATGAGGTGATTTCAGTTCCCATGCTAAAATTAATTGGTTTGACATATTCTTGCTTTCTGGCAAGTTTCTATTGTAAAAGCATGTGACTTTCTTGGTTTCATTTTCTCGTGTCTGCAGCAGAGGGATACCATGCAAGATAACCTACTAAAGCTGCAGCAGGAAATGGCCGAGCTGGAAGCTGTGTTAGAGCGGCACGGGAGCCAGCCTTCCCACAGCTCTGCTTCCCTCACAGCTGATTCTGGTAGCCCAGAGCACCTGCGATATCTAGAGCAAGACACATCAGAAAGAGGTTTGTAATACTGGCCAATCTCTGTTACCTTAAGCAAAATTCTTCCCTCTCTAAGCCTTTATCTCTTTCTGAAAGGTATGAACCCAGCACCAATATTTTATGATCTTTGCTCAGCATGTATTTGCTGAGTCACGTGGTGGTAAATCTTGGAGCCTTACTTATAGTTCCTGCTTACAACTAATTTGCCATTCAGAGGGACCAAAAGTGTTAGTAAATGTTGCTTTCTGACTACCCATAGTAAGAAAATGCCATGGGGCTGCCCACAGGGACCTGAATGTCATGGGGCAGACTGGAAATAGGTGACCCCATAATTTTAGAAAGCTTACTAAAAACCTATTCAGACTTACTTCTTATAACACTGGTATCAGATCACAAAACTCTATTTAATGTACTTTTTGGTTTGTAGAGAGAGATGTCTATACATACTTCATGAGCTTTCCAGTTGGCTCAAGGGTAAAGAATCCACCTGCCAGTGCAGGAGACAAAGAGATGCAGGTTTGATCCCTGGGTCAGGAAGATCCTCTGGAGAAGATGGCANTATAACACTGGTGTCAGATCACAAAACTCTATTTAATGTACTTTTTGGTTTGTAGAGAGAGATGTCTATACATACTTCATGAGCTTTCCAGTTGGCTCAAGGGTAAAGAATCCACCTGCCAGTGCAGGAGACAAAGAGATGCAGGTTTGATCCCTGGGTCAGGAAGATCCTCTGGAGAAGATGGCAGCCCACTCCAGTATGCTTGCCTGGGAAGTCCCCTGGGTAGAGGAGCCTTGTGGGCTGTAGTCCATGGGGTCACAAGAGTTGGACACGATTTACATACTTTAGGAACTGCACCTTCATCCACAGAAAGCCCAATTATGCATGACTGTTAGCACCAAGACAAGAGGAAGCAGTTGGAATAACCGGGCAGGTAGAATTGTTCTGAGCTGGAAGAAGTGAGCACTGACCTGAGGAATAACCTCACATAAATGAAAGTGAGATGAAAATTTGGATTTTAATTGGAAAAGGCCTGTGAAAGACAACATATCAGTCATTGTTCTAAATAGAAGCAAATATGTAGACACACAGATAAAATGCCAGACACAGGCCTGGGTCCTAGGGGAGAGCTGGTGCTTAGGAACTGGCAGGTATGGTGGGCCCTCGCACAGTGCTCTTTACAGCTATCTCAGTGATAGCTGTCTAGCTAACTTAGTGTTAAAGTCCCTTCTTCATTGCTCCTTTCATCAGTGCTACAGAGGCCAAAGGGCCTTCATTTGAGTCTTTCTAGGAACTCTACTCTTAATTATTCAGTAGAGTGACCTTGATTGCAGAGTGTGCCTTGCAGTGTTTTTATGTTCAGAAACAGTAGCTCATGCATGAGAAGCTAGAACTCTGTTGCTATGGCAGTGGTTCAAAATGTATTTCCTTAAATACGTTCTTTGTAACTTTTATCTTCATTTAGTTCACCTGCCAGATAATGAAGCCCAAAATCTCAAACCCATCACAACTCTCTTTGATGCTTTCACCATCTTCAGTCTAAAAACAGATGACTTTCAGTTTTAATGCACCAGATACAAAATGTTATTGTCTGGTTTTGAATATGTCTGTAAATTTGTTATGTCATCTTTGTGGGGAGGGTGTTTATTTTTTCCTGAAGATCTGTACACAAAATGTTAGTTTTTTTTTTTTTTCAAATTTGCTATAGTTTTATATATTCCATTTTACTATGAATTTGACAAACTGAAAATTTCTTCTGAATCTCTATATAAAACATTTTTCTTTAGAGAAAGCTTTTATTCTATCCTTTGTAATAAATGTATTCATTAGTCTGCTTTCTTATTAAATTATAACATCCTCAGAAGGTAGTGGGTAAATGTTGAGGGGAAGAGAGGATTATGAGAAGTTCCCCATTAAAAAGTTCCAACTCCACAAGGAGTGTCTGCCGTGACCACTTTTATTTGCATAACTTGAATATGTTGTTCAAAATGCTGAAATGCTACTTCTCAGGATCACCCATAAACACAGTATTTTTTAATCATGATTTTTAAGTCTCTGATTTTTCCAGCCCCATTTTACCCTGTTAGACTGTTAATTTTTTTCATAGCCTTTATTAACTTTTAACGATAACTAATTTGTCTTGCATATTGTTTAGAGTTCCTTATTACCTCCCACTAGAATATAAGATCCATGTGGGCAGAGAGCCCTTACACCTGTGCCTGGAACACAGTAGGTACTCAATAAATATATTTTTTAAATATATTTATTTGGCTGTGTTGGGTCTTAGTTTCAGCAACAAAGTTGTGGCACACAGGCTTTCTAGTTATGGCTCATGGGAGCATGTAGGACCTTAGTTACTTCACAGCAGCATGTAGGACCTTAGTTCCCCGACCAGGGATCAAACCTACGTCCCCCCTCGTTGTAAGGTGGATTCTCAGCCACTGGACCACCAGGGAAGTCCCCTCAATGAATATTTTAATTCACTTGATTAAAACTCTGAAGCCCAGGGACTTCTCTGGTGGTCCAGTGGCTAAGACTACACTCCTAACACAGGGGACCTGGATTCAATCCTTGGTCAGGGAACTAGATCCCACATGCCGCAACTAAAGATCCTGCTTGCCACAACTAAGACCCAGCACAGCCAAGTAATACATATTAAAACAAACAGAAAACAAAACTCTGGAGCCCACTCTAGAGTTACTGGAAGAAAATTTCTGGATATGGATTTTGGAGTTTTGTGGCTTTGGTTCTGAAACATTTTGAGCATCAACATAGTAGCTTAAGTTTTGTGTCCTTTTCCCTCTTAAATTGGTGTGATTCTAACTGAAATTCAAGGAAACTATTTTTTTGGCCACAGTGTGTGGCATGTGGGATCTTACTTCCCCTACCAGGGATCAAATCCACGTCCCTTGCATTGGAACACGCAGCTTCTTAATCCTGGGAAAAGGAGTTCTGTTTACCTTCAGCTGTATTAAAATTACTTGTTTTTTAAATAAATGTTTTATTTTTGATTAACTTTAGATTTCCTGAAAAGGAGCAATGATAGTACGGAGAGTTCCTGCAGGAACTCTACCCCTTACCTAGTTTCAGGTTCTCCTAATGTTGTCTTACATTACCATGGTACAATTGTCACGACGAAGAAATCAACATTAGTACATTACTAGCAGTGAATGAAACTCGACTTAATTAGATTTCACAAGATTTTATTTAAGATTCAGTATTCTTAAAGATGATGAAAGTCCCGTTTCTAAGGTCTTTATATCAAATGTCCTGTCCTCAGCCTAGATCTGCCCTACTGTTTATCAAAGGGTCATCCCCAAGTCTACATACTATTTTTGTGCAAATGTGTATTCTTAACCATTACAAATTACGTGTACTTCCCTCTGCAGGTAAAGCTATTTCATACCATGCACTTTGATTTTATTATTATTATTTTTTGCTTTGTATTTTCCTCCTGGATTACCTGTCATTTGTAAAGCAAACATTAGCATTTGAAACATCATAGTCTATTATAGCTGAGATAATTTTCAGACACATCTGATTGTTGTCCTACAGTACATTCATTCGTGGACTTAGGGCTTATCATAAGTCAGTATCTCTTTCCTCCCTCTTCAATGTCTTTTCCTTTTGATTCTTCCCAATACTTTGCAACATTGCTTATTAGTACCTAATAGGCAGTCAGTAAAATTTATTAAATGTTTGGTCTGACCCATACTCCCTACCCATGAAGAATATAACTAATGTTAAGATCCGCAGATGAAGGAATGATTTTGGGGAGATTCCAATACTTGGGCACTGGATCCCTGCTTTTATGAAAAAAGGATTAAGGAAAAAGAAGAGCAGAAACATTTTTCCCTGTGTTTTTTTAAGTAATACTGAGTTATTGCATCCTAACTCAGGGTAGCTTATTTTCTTTGTAGTTTGGGCTTTATTGTAGTGAAAAGAGGAACTCGTATGTTAACTGTCCAGGTGATAGAATGATTTTTACTATCTGTGTTTGTGTCTGAGGCCTTTCCCTTCCCACTCTCTCACTTTAAAAACAAACAAACAAAAAAAACCTTTCCAGTGGTTAATTCTGTTTGTTTCATTAGAGACTGCACATTACCTTCTATCAGTGATCACCCTGTATTTAGGCGCGAAATGATGCCTTTATTAAAAACACTTTACTTTCCAGTTGAAAGAAAAACCCGCTGGTTCATGGTTAGATCCTCCTTCATTTCAGCACCTTACCCCCGGATAGGGTTCTTGGTGTTCCTAGAAAGGCACAGGTCCAGAAAAGGTAACTATAAAGGAAGCTATAAATAATGTATTTGAGGATTAACTCAGAAAATGAATGATTGTTTCCCCCCAGGCTATCCAGTGTCTTAAAAAATAGTTTAATTAATACAGCTCTTTGTTTACATTTTTCTGTCTAGATGTATGGAGTTTGGCTTTCCTAATAAAAGCTCAAAATAAATTACAGTTGTCAGTGACTTTGTAATGGATAGAAGGCATTTGTAATTTTTAAGTATTTGTTTTTGCTTTTTAAATATTTCTGCCTTTAAGCCACTTTCTAGAAAGAAGTGGCACAATAATACATTTGGAGGAATTAATAAATAAAAAGGATGTACTAACATGCCAGAACTTTGCCTTGGGTCTCTTCTGTATTTTTTCCTTTCTTGTACCAGTTCATCATTAGTTCTGTATATTACTTCTAGGTTCCTTATCAATGGGCACCTTAAGTTTTTCATTTGTATTGGTTTTTCAGTTTATTATTTTCTTAATTGAAAATGTGAAGCAAAATGTCACCTCTTTTTTCTTTCTCATCTAACCCCTTCCTCTTGTTTCTACACATATGTAGAAGCTTAAACCCCATCGTATACAATCTTTGATGTGGAGGCAAATAGGGATGGAAGAGGGATGTGCTTTGTGCTTTCTAGTACTTTCTCTTCCCTATTATATGAGAGGATTTGAGTGTAGTTTGTAGCAGAGATAAAAATTCACTTCCTATTCTTGTTTCCTTATCATTCAGCGTCAAAAAATATAAATATATGATTTTTTCAACCTTGTCTCAGCTGGGTGTCTTTATTTACCCAGTTTTAAAGTGTTCCTTTTTATTGTCATTATTATTTTTTAGTCATTTAGTTCCATTTGGTGTAGTATTGCTTGTGTTTATAGAATTTTGTCTGGTATAAAAACCAATTTGATTGTCACAGATTGCTGCTTTTGAAAAAAATCAATAATCTCACCTAAATGATCATCATCAAGACAAAGCAGTAAAGTTGATTTCTTTGTTTTCTCATTCCATTTAAAGCAATATTAACTTCAGAGAAAAGTAAGGACTATTCTAGAAGCCAGAATCCTGAAAGCCTCTCTGCTGACAAGTTTCCAGTATCTCCGGATAGTTTTACCAATAAAAATAAAGAACCAAGAATGGAAAGGTAAGAAGTAATAAATGTCAAGTCTGGGACACTAAATAGCACCTCTACTGACATTAAATTCTTGTTGTTAATTTTTTTTTGCCATACTTTCTCTAGGTTTTTGTACATGGACATTTCTAACCTCTCATTGCCCTGGGACACCTCTTGTTTAATTTCATGTTGGCTTTTTGGACCTATACCAGGCATGAGCTACAACATGAGGCATGCACAGTAGACCTACCCCTTCTCGATGTTGGAATAAAATAGAAAACTAGTGAGGGGTGGGAGGGGAGGAGGTTCAAGCGTGGGGGTATATGATTCACTTCGTTGTGCACCAGAAACTAGCAACAATGTAAAGCAATTATACTCCAATTTTAAAAAATTTTGAAAATATATATGTGTGTATGTGTATATATATATATAGAGAGAGAGAGAGAGAGAAAGAGAGAGAGAGAGAGAGAACTGAAGCTTCAGTAAGCCTGGAGGCTGAAGGTAGATTTCTTTAAGGCCATACTTGTCCTCGTTGAAGTTTTTGCCTTCCTAGAAAAAGTTTAGCTGCTGATTTACCCCAATAAATATTCAGAATATTTTTCAGAGATGTTATTCACATCACTATTGATATAAGACTATGAAACACTACCTAGTTTTAAAAGTACCTTCATTTGATCTTCATAACAGTGAAAATAAAAGGACAAGTTCTGGACTATTATTCCAAATTGATAGTCCAGGAAAGAATCTCAGAACTGATAGAATCACACATCTCACCACTCCAGGAAAGAAAGGGAATTCATACGTATGGAGCTTCTACCAAATATATGTCTATTCCCACTTATCTAACTGGAATAGTGACATATTGTCAATAATGTAATCACACCATCTTTTCCAAACCTCTTGAACTGAACTGAGGATATATTTTTGAGGCTAGGATGCTGGCCTGGTGCCTGTGATAGAGAGTGAAAAGATTGGACATCCATAAGCACTGAACCTGTGTTTAGAGGTAATGACCTCATTGCCATGCTTTATACAATTGAGCTAATCACCCATTTAATATTTAGATGAAATATTCCACTTCCTCCTTCCCCACCCCAGTATACCCTCCTGAGACTTCTATTAAAGAACCTACACATTCATTGAACTTCCTCCCTCTACTAGACTCTTGAGCAACAGTTCAGGTCTTGCTCATCTTTAATCTGTGGAGCCTAGCTTTAATGCCTGACTCATAGTAAATACCCAGTAATTGTTTGAATTAATTATCTGATCTCTGAGGTCCTTTAAATCTGTAGGTAAATATCTTATTCAGCAAAGTTCTAAACACCTGGAAGAGTAGAGTAATTACAATGTGCATATGCTCTTCTAATGATATTTTATAGCTAATTTTTCTTTTTAGAGTGATTTCGGACATTGAAAAGGCAGGAAGTAGGGATGGTTCTATGAATTTTACTAAAATTGGGTAGAAAGAATGAGTGTAACAATGTCAAAATTAATCAATTTTCTATTTTCATGAGAGCTGATTCTCATACATTCATTTGAAATAGTGTATAGAATGTGAGTGTCAGTGGATAATTTGCTGAAATTTGCTGACATGCTTTTAAACAGCTAGGAGATACACTGCCTCAGAATAGCACCTAAGGGGAGATATTACATGTCAGCCCTGACGTGTTGGCACACATCATGAATCCAGTCTCCTAGCCATCTCTTGTGTTCTCTTTTGCTAGTCATTCCCAATCTCCGTGACAGTGAGCTGTTTCACTTATGCCTTGGCTGTTCAGAAAGTGTGATTAGTCCTTTCACAAGCTGCAGCAGTGGTTTTCTGCTTTCTTCCTTTTTCCCAGGTCTTCCCCTTCTAAATTCCAGTTGTTGGATAATAGGTGGTATATGCACAGCTCAAGGAGTCTTCAGGACAGAAACTGCCCATCTCAAAAGGAGCCCATTAATGTTGCTGACCTGGAGGAGCAAAAGCTGGCTAAGTGTGAGGCCCAAAATTTAATGGGGTCTTATTTGCCAAGACGAGATCAAGGTAATATTTCATCTGCTCTGGTGGAGAAAACACTTTTATTTTACTCTGAGTCTTACCTAAAGACATGCTGGGTAAATCAACTTTCTAATATAGTAGTCTATCATGAATGCATCTGTTATATGTAAACCTGTTAGAAAAATAGCTTGAATGTTAATCCAAGTGGAAAATTATTGCCACTGTTAATCTGTCTATATTGGTTTAACTCTAACAGTTTTGAGGATGAGAGAGTTCTTGGTACTGTCTAAATATTTTACTTTAACTGTTAAATAAGAGTTCTAGGGCCCTAGGGTAAAGTTTTAGTCCTGTCCTTTATTGAAAAATGAATCAGATCTCTAAAGTAAGCTCTTGTTTTATGAATTAATGTTTATAAATTGCTATATATCTTAAGCCTTATAAATCACTATAACTGAAAGGTGTGTTTTATGGCTTGTAAATCAAGGTTTTAATCAGTAAAGAAAGTTTTAAATTAATTCTCAAAAGCACATCGTCATAAAAGGTGCTCTTAGGCACCTAAATGTATTTGGCCACATTCATTGGGGTCTTTTTAGTAATCTCATATGTTCTACTTAGCTATGCTTACTTGCTGATGTAGTGACATTTTCTGAAATGTTTTGGGGATGGTGTATTTTTTTAATTTGGTAATGATAGCTGATAATTTATTGAGTGAAAAATTTAATGATACCATCATAAGTAGCTGTCTCATTTTCAACTCTTTTTCCTTCCTTGCTTGCTTGCTCGCTAAGTCACTTCAGTCGTGTCCGATTCTGTGTGATCGCATAGACGGCAGCCCACCAGGCTCCCCATCCCCAAAAGTATTATGTTCAGTACCAGGTGGTTGGAGAATATAAGTAATAAAAAAGCCATTTCAAACTACCTATATTCTTGTCATCAATAATAAAATATGCTATGTATCTTTAGTCCGTTTGTATAAACTTTAATTTTTTAATAAAAAATCATCAGTATTTCTTTGCCATCTTTAATATATCAGGAGCATGTCTTTTTTTTTTTTTTTTTAATTTAAAAACATTTTGATTGTTTTTAGTCAGCTATTTGTATTTGGTCCTTTTTTTTTAAGTTTCACTGATACAGGCAGTGCCAAAATCTTCACACAGTCCAAAGATTAAAGTATACATTTGATTATAACTGAAACACTTTTCTGTATACCTGAAACTAATACAATGTTGTAAGTCAACTCTACCCCAATATAAGATAAAAACTTTTTTGAAGTATACATTTGAATCAAAACCATCCCCTAAGAACTAAAATAGATAAATGACAGAAATTATAGAAAGCAGGCTTTATAATATTGCATCTAAGGGATTCTAAGATATAAACATATTTCATGTTAAGACTGAAATAAGGTAGCATCTGTAAAATCAATGGTATCTTAGACTTCCCTGGTGGGTTTGGTAAATAATTTGCCAGTGCAGGAGACATGGGTTCAGTCCCTGGTCTGGGAGGATCTACATGCCTCGGAGGATCTAACCCTTTCTACCAGTTATTGGACCTGTCCTCTAGAGCCCAGGAACCACAACAGTAGCCCCCACTCACAGCAAACAGAGAAAAGGCCAAGCGGCAACGAAGACCAGCACAACCATAAATATATAAATAAAACATAATTCCTTTAAGAAAAAAAATGGTATCTTTAAAAAATTTTAATTTATCTTTAATTGTGGTAAAAATACATAAAATTTACCTCTTAACCATTTTTAAGAGCTCAGCAATATTAAGTATACTCCCATTATTATGCAGTAGATCTCTAAAATTTTTCATCTTGTAAAACAAATTATGTATCCGTTAAATAGCAACTCCCCTTTCTCCCTCCCCCCATTCTCTGGGAGTCAGCATTTTACTTTCTAAGAGTTTAGCTATTCTAGATAGCTCATACAAATGGAATCATGCAGTATTTATCCTTTTGTGACTGACTTCTTTCATTTAGTACACTGTCTTCAACATTCATCTATGTTTGTAGCATGTGACAGGATTTTCTTTAAAAACCATTGTGTGAGGGACTTCTCTAGCAGTCCAGTGGTTAAGACTCCATGCTTCCAATGCAAGGTGTTCGAGTTCTAGCCCTGGTCAGGGAACTGGGATCCCACATGTCGAGCACCATAGCCAAGACGAACTAAAAAAACAATTAACACAACTAACAAACAAAAAAACTGTGTGTTTGTGTGTGTATCACATTGTCTTTAGTCATTTATCCATTGAGAGATATTTGGATTGCTTCCACTTCTTGGCTATTGTGAATAATTATACAATGAAGGTGTGTACATTTCTCCATTTTATTGTAATTCAGTGGAATACATGATGAGTAAGTACTCCATTGTGATAGATGTGGCATGATTTTTTTAGTCTCATTATTGGACATTTAGTTTGTTTCTAAAGCATTACTGTTATAAACATTGTTGCAGTGAACCTTCCCATGACTACACTTATGCAGACCTCTTTAATGTCCTTAGGATACATTTCTAAAACTAGAATTGTTGACTGCGAGTATAAACACACAAGGCTTTTGCACATCGTGCCAGGTTTCCTTTAGAAAAGTTGTCACTTTGCACATCTACCAGGTGTTATTAATGTACCCATTTTTCTCTTAACTAACTTAATCTTTTAAATTCTTTGCAGACTAGATGTTATAATTCAAGATACATGGCCATATAGATTAAACTTCTTTCTTCATTCCTTCCAGAGGGAACCCCTTACCTGAAATCTGGAGTCAGCCTCTTCTCTCATGAACCTGAGTTTGATCCCTCTGAAGACAGAGCCCCAGAGCCAGCTCATGTTCACAGCATGCCTCCCTCAGCCTCTGCACTAAAATTATCCCAATTTCGAGTAGAAGAATCTACCAAGAATCCAGCTGCTGCTCACATTACTAATACTACAGGGTGTAACCTGAGGGAAGAAAGTGTGAGCAAAGAGAAGCCAGAAGTGTTATCTTCAACAGAAAGAAACAACAAAAGACTTTCTATGGTGGCATCAGGCTTGACCCCAAAAGAACTCGTGAGTGTCTCCATATGTATTTCCCTAATGATCAAGCCTTCATTAACATACTGCAGATGGTTTTAAATGGGTATTAACTGTAAATAACCTATAGGAAGAAATCTAGCCAACAAGCTCATTTCTACGTAATTTAATTTCCATTACTAATTTCTAAAAATTTATACCTAGATAAAGCTATAGCATGAGTTATTCTTGTATATATTTACTAAAGGAAATAGTATTAGCAGAAAGGTTAGAGTGTTGAGTATGATATTTTAATTTTCTTTCTATTGAAAAAACAAGTATAAGGCATCTTTTTCCTACCTGAGTGAACTTAACAGCATGATTAAATTTCAGCTGGTTCTAAGCACATCATCAGATAGTAGCATTTTTCCATTGCTTATTTATTTTTATCCTGGCTTATTACATTGTTTTGATGTTGTTATACTGTTATAGTAGAATACACACAACATGAAATTTACCTTCTTAACCATTTTTAAGTGTATGGTTCTGTTAGTGATAAGTTTATTATCATATTGTTGTGCAACCAATCTCCAGAAGTTTGTTCATCTTGCAAAACTAAAATTCTATACCTGTTAAACAATAACACATTCCCCCTGGTATCACCATTCTACCTTCTGTCTCTATGAATTTGACTATTCTCTGTTGTTGTTGAGTCACTAAGTTGTGTCCAACTGTTTGCAACTTCATTGATTGCAGCACATCAGGTTATACCAGGACACTTCACTATCACCCGGAGTTTGCTCAAACTTGTATCCATTGAATCAGTGATACCATCCAAGCATTTCATCCTCTTTTGTCCTCTTCTCTTCCTGCCGTCAATCTTTTCCAGCATCAGGGTCTTTTCTAATGAGTCACATTAGGTGACTCATTCTTCACATCAGGTGGCCAAAGTATTGGAGCTTCAGCTGTTTTCACTATTGAAAAGATTCAGTGCTGCTGCTGCTAAGTCGTGTCAGTCATGTCCGACTCTGTGTAACCCCATAGACGGAAGCTCACCAGGCTCCTCTGTCCCTGAGATTCTCCAGGCAAGAACACTGGTGTGGGTTGCCATTTCTTTCTCCAATGCATGAAAGTAAAAAGTGAAAGTGGAGTCGCTCAGTCGTGTCCAGCTCTTAGTGACTCCATGGACTGTAGCCTACAAGGCTCCTCCGTCCGTGGGATTTTCCAGTCAAGAGTACTAGAGTGGGGTGCCATTGCCTTCTCTGTATACTGAGTGAGTGAAGTGAAGTTGCTCAGTCATGTCCAACTCTTTGCCACCCCATGGACAGTAGCCTACCAGGCTCCGCGGTCCATGGGATTTTCCAGGCAAGAATACTGGAGTGGGCTGCCATTTCCTTCTCCAAAAAGATTCAATAGTGGATGTCATTTATTGCATGCAGAGAAATGACTTAGTCATTCTTAAATGAGGCCTCCCAGGTGGTGTTCATGGTAAAGAACCCACCTATCAGTACAGGAGGCATCAGAGATTCAGGTTCATGGAGGAGGGCATGGCAACCCACTCTAGTATTCTTGCCTGGAGAATCGCATGGACAAGGGAACCTGGCAAGCTATAGTCCATAGGGTCACAAAGAGTCGGACACAACTGAGGCAACTTAGCATGCACACACTCATTCTTTTTTTTTTTTTCTTCCATCTCAGGTGTACATGAGTTCCCAATCTTGAACCCCCTCCCCCACCTCCCACCCCATATCAACTCTNAATCACCTAAAATTTCCACACCAAGAACCATGTCTAAAGTTTGCTGCCTCCCCCCTAGAGCACCCATCACAATGACTGGCCCAGAGTAGTTCCCAAATTTTCTTATTTATCACAAAGTCTTTGTCTTCCCATTTGTAACTTTAAACAGTGTTTAACAACTTCCTCTCCTTCCCTGGAGTCGCAGCCTGCGCTAGGCTGCGGGGTTCCAAGTGGCCAGCAGGTGTCGCAGCTAACACGATTCTGAGACGCCAGAACACGTGAAATTCTTTTTCTCTGAAAACTTTCCATGGACCCTTAATGTGGGCCGTGTAAAGTCCAAATTCCTAACCAGGACATCCCAGGCCCTTCAGATTTAATCCAGTTCACTTTTTACGGCCTTAGTTCTTTCTTTTTTTTTCTTTCTTCAGAACTGTTATTATTATTTTTTTTTTTTTAATTTTTTTCCATCTCAGGTGTACATGAGTTCCCAATCTTGAACACCCCCCCCCCATCTCCCACCCCATATCAACTCTCTGGATCATCCCCGTACACCAGTCCCAAGCATCCTGTATCCTGTATTGAATATAGACTGATGATTTGTTTTTTACATGATAGTATACATGTTTCAGTGCCATTCTCCCAAATCTTCCCACCCTCTCCCTCAAAGTCCAAAAGTCCATTCTATGCATCTGTGTCTCTTTTGCTGTCTCGCATACAGACGGCCTTAGTTCTTACCAGTTCAGGCATCCATTCAATCAATCAGGAAAGGCTTATTGAATTTTTTTTTTTTTAATCAGGTGCTTTGCTGGGGGCTGGAGATAAAAGGATGACAGAGATTTCATCTCTGCTTTGGAGAAGCTCTCTGCCTACTCCACCTCAGAAAGCAATGTAGGGTTAAGCTGCTATGTTAAAGAGACATCTGTCTACACACACATACACAGTGGCTTAAATTAATTTATTTCTTACACCAGAGACCAAAGTGGTCCAGATTGGTGGGTCAGCTGGGGTTCTGGCTTCTTCTCAGCCTGTTGTGTGTCATCATTTGTAGGATATTATCCTTAGTTCAGTTCAGTCGCTCAGTCGTGTCCAACTCTTTGCGACCCCATGGACTGCAGCACGCCATGCCTCCCTGTCCACCAACAACGACCGGAGTTTACTCAAACTCATGTCCATTGAGTCGGTGATGCCATCCAGCCATCTCAACCTCTGTCAACCCCTTCTCCTCCCCCTTCAATCTTTCCCAGCATCAGGGTCTTTTCAAATGAGTTCTTCGCATCAGGTGGCCAAAGTATTGGAGTTTCAGCTTCAACATCAGTCCTTCCAATGAATATTCAGGACTGATTTCCTTTAGGATGGACTGGTAAGAATATTATCCTTAATTGCACAGTCACTGCTGGGTCATAACCATATCCATGCTTCAACCTAAGAAAGGAAAAGAGAAAAAGAGGAGGGTGGGCAATTTCCTTTCAAGCAGCAAACATAGAAGTTGCACCTACCCTTTTATTCACATTCTGGGGCGGGGACCTAGTCCTGTGGCCACATCTAGCTGCAAGGAAGGCTGGGAAATGTAGTCTTTATCTAGGCAGCAGCACGCCCAGCTAGCAATAACTTGCAACTACCAGTCTGGTCAAAAGCATCCCTTTTTTCATACAACCTAACTTTACTTTCCTTTAAACTTTTAAAATAATTATTTTTCAGCAGAGCTCTGCAGCATGTGGTATCTTAGTTCCCTGACCAGGAATGGAACCTGTGCTCCTTACACTGGAAGCTCAGAGTCTTAACCACTGGATTGCTAGGGCAGCCCCCAACCTAGATGGATTCTTGAAACAGTTTATGTATCTTCTACATTGCTGTCAATAGTAATTGTACTGTCAGAGTTTAGGAATGCTAGTTCATGGGAGTTTGTGGTGACTAACAGCAGTTTACCATGCATGTTTCATGTTCGTGAGACATACCTATTTCTGTCCAGGAGAAATGATAAAGTATGACCACAATGACAACTGAGTTGATAAAATTCAATGAAATGAAACTTAAAATCCAGTTTATTTCCCACTCAAGAAGATATGACATCTGAGTTAGTCTCTTGAGACTGTTCGGGTAGGAAAGGAGGAAGAACATTCTAGAATGTGAACAGCACCTATAGAGACCTGTAGTCATAGAGAGGCCAGCTATAGTGGCATTGGAACATTGGTTATGGGGCGTGAGTATATTTATGGAGAAGGGAGGCAGGAGAGAAATGGAAAAATAGAATAGAATCAGATCATGCTAGGCTTCCTACTCCAAACTAAGGAACTTGGATTGTACTCTGCAAAGCAGTTGCTTTGGAGGTACTTCCCAGTCCCAGAGCCAGGCTCAGATCCCAAACTTTCTGTCACTGTACGTGGGTGGGCTCCTGGCAGCCAGTGTATAGANAGCTGTATTTCTTCTCTCTTGAGCTTGGAGTATCTCTACACGCTGCCCCAGCAAAGTGCAGCGTCCGCTCCCCACCCTGGAGGAAGGGCGTCTCCTCACAGCCGCCCCTCCTGACCCTCAACGTGGGACAGCTCCTCCAGGCCCTCCCGTGTCAGCGCAGCCACCAATCTTTGGATGCGAGTTGATCTTCCAAGTCCCCAATCCTGACCTTCACACACTCATTCTTAAATATCCTTCTTGATATAGCCTTCCTGGGATAGGAGCCATTTCTCATCGTAGCTTGTTGATAGGTTAGCAGCTCCACCTGATCTCTGTGGCCAGATGTGTCTTACTACTTAAATGGCAAAAAGTAAGCTATGACTGCCCTAGTAGAGACAGTGAATCTCATCAGTAATGCAAGAAGTCTCACCTCACAACCATGTGCCCAAAATAGCTGTTTGCTCTACAAATTCATACCTATGTCTGATAGTGTTGCTTTTGGTCTTTTGCCAACACATCTAAAATTCTCATTTATTCGTTGAAAATTAGCATTTCTCATTCCTTTGTTTTGTGAGATCAGCTTTTCAGAGGAGACTAAAATGATGTAATTTTTCTTGCCCTGGGCAATCCTGAACTGCATATTAGATTCTAAGTGGCTTGGGTACTGTTGTCTTTAAACAAGCAAAGAAGAAAAGTTTTCAGCTTTATTCAGACTTGCTGGAGTGTGGTAAATTTATTATGAAAGCTTCTGACTGTATTACACATGATTAATTCTGAAGCCCATATTAAGATGATCTTTTCAGCAGTTGCTCTTCTAACTGAACACTGTTTCAAGGCTGGGATTTCAGCAATTAATCAGTTCAGAATTGCTAATGATCCTGGCAGAGGGCAGTAGGAAAAGGGGGAGGATATCATTAACTTCTCCATTTTATCTTTTTCAGTGCCCTGTGGCAGTATGGAGTAAGGCAACATGAAAGAACGTTGCTGGGCCTCCATTGCAGTCTCGTGGCACCCATAAATACTGGCGTGGGTGGCGATGGCTAGTCAATGATGACCCTTAGTAAACAAAATTATCTACCAAGCAGTAGCGGCTAATTATGTCAGCTGTGTCCATAATGGATCTGGTTAATTTCTTTTACTGCCTATTGCTTTTTTTATTTGGTTGCTAGATAATAGCTCAAAGGCTCTAGATTTCTTTTGAGGCGAGTGTGTGTCTCTTCCAATCCTTCTCCTTAAGAGGAATTGATAGATTTGTACTAACCTTTAGAAGCATCTTGACTTGAATGTTTTGAAACTGTCACCAAGGTGAATCTAGTTCTTTATAAGCCACTTATCTAAGCATAACTTTCTGTATAGGCTAGTTACCCCTCAGTTTATAAAGTATAGACTCATAAATCTAAATTATAGTATAAAAGGGTGTCACTCCACAAAGAAACTATCTTAGGGAATCAAATGATATCTGTATATCTGTTATTAAAGGGAAAATTAATATTATTTTGAATTCTATGTCTGCTAGCACAAACTACTTCAGAATTTCCTCTGATTTGTACATAATTTTTATTAAATTACTACTTATTTTGAGACTTCATATTAGAATTAAAAGGGTGTACTTTTAAGAGAAAAAATGGAAATTCAAAACTGGGATAACTAATTCTCAAGCTGTGTACTAGAGGTAATTTATTATAATGTAATATTTGGTTTGGTTTCAGATGCTTGTGCAGAAATTTGCCAGAAAACATCACGTCACTTTAACTAATCTAATTACTGAAGAGACTACTCATGTCATTATGAAAACAGGTATACCAAGAGCCTTTACAGAATATGCTATATCTGTTGTGTAAAACTACATGAAGAAATGGGAGTATTTGTTAAGCATAGCATGAATGATTCTCTTCCAGTAGTCAGTCAGTTGTTACCTGATAAAAGAAAAATAATAAGTTTTGCTACTTCCTGAACCTCTTTTATTTTGGGTTAATATTGGAGAATGATAAGCCAGAACGATGAATCATTTCTAGTCCACCCTGCCTGGGCTACACTGTGTGAGGGCTTTCTGAGTAGGACAGAGCCCAAGTCCTAGCGAAACACATGGGGGAAAGAGGTGAATGAGTAGAAGTGAAATCTGCTTATTCAAAATCTAGGTGGTTGGAAACCCTGGCTCCATGTCCACCCCATGTCCTCACTCCACTCCAACTCTAGTTTCAGTGTGGTTGAGAGTTTTTCAGGAAACAAGTCCAGTTATTGCTCTGAGATAGCCTAGCATATGAAAAAGGAAAAATTCATTTGTCTGACACCTTCCCCTTTTAAAATCTTAAGTTCCACTTATGTGATGACAAGGGAGACCTCAGAGGCTTTTAGTTGACTATAAGGTAAATCTGAGTAAACATCTCAGGGCCACTAACAAAACTCATTTGAAATTGGGACTTACTGATACAAGCCTAACACCAGAGCAAGTGAGGTGATGATCCTGACACCCTCCCCCCCACACACACACACACACAACCCCACCCCTTCTAGAGCGAGCTCCTGTTTTGAGCACCATGCTTTCTTTTCACACTGGTCCCTGACAACAGTTTATCCAGAGGTAGATGAAGGGAATGGGGAAAAGGAATTTAGAGCAACGTCATTTGCAGAAGAAATAAGAAGATCTAAGGAAACAAGAGAAGTGTCTTCAAATATCCGAAGAGTTGTTGTCTGGAGAAGGAGTTAGGCTCACTCATGGGCTCTAGAAAGCAAAGACGGGTTCCTGTGGCAAACAGAAGATGCAGGTTGAAGCACACCTCTTAAAACCTTCCTAACAAAATGGATTCTCTAGTCCTCTCTGGGGTTTTTCTGTTCTTGAGCGTGGGGTCAAGACTCCTTGGCAGGGACACATTGCCTTAAAACTTCTAAGAGCTTAGGTTTCTACTATATTACGATTGAACCACAGGGACAGAGGATAATGTGCACAGGAACCAGACCACAAAACAAGGTACTGTGAACTAAGTACTGTTTTAGAGATGAATATCTTTAAACTTGAATATATCTTAAGCTATAGGTTTGGATCAAGGCTCCTAATAGGTGAAAAGAAAACTTTAAAATGCAAATTAAATTGAAAGTGGTTCAAGTCTTTAAACTCAAAGGCAATAATACATTTGTTGCTTTTAAACTAGAAATGACCTAAAATTTCTAGGTTTAAAACATATTATTAAATCAACCTTCACAGCAGTTAAACAAAAAGCTTTAAAAAATTGTGTGTGGGGAGTGGTGGGGGGGTGGAGATTTTTTTTTAATTTGTGAAGAATTTGGTCAGGAAGAATAGCAGTTGCTACTCCTGGCAGATGGCCTGCTGTGTTCAGGATTTAGTTAAATACATTTCTCTATTTAAAACTAAGTGTTCTTTCCTGAGTTACCCTAGTCCTTCACAGGGGTCTTTAAAACATGAAAAAGAGCCAGAAGCGATTCTTCAGCTGCTTTCTAAAATACTTAGGTTGAAAAATAAATAAATAAATAAAATACTTAGGTTAAAAAGAAGAAAACTATGAAAATACTCTTTTTTTGGTCACTTGCAGGGGAATTAGGAATTAGGGTTAGGAGTCCCCAAGTAGAAGTTCTAGGGGTGAAAATTCATCACTTACATTGACATTTCAAATTTAGAATTTCAATAATACTTTTTTCTTCTCCTTTCACATGTACCATCTAGTGAAATAGATCTTCCCTGTCCACACATATCAATACTACCAACATGGGTAATTGCTTGAGCACAATGACAGACACCTTTAACTGGCCTTGGCATCTAGAAAATAGGGCTGACATTTCCCATGATCTTGCCTTCCTGTCAGCCTTTTCCAAACTTCCAAAGATCCACACTGGCTGGTTAGAATTATGAGTGCTTTCAGCCTCTGAGTCTGTCACCAGAGGTGTTGGAATCATCCATCCAGACTGATCTCAAGTAGCGTAAGGAGCCTGGGGTGCTTCAGCTTCTTAAGGGCAGTCTTTCCTAATTTAGTTTTAAACTTCTAATCCTTTGGATGTTTTCCATTTTGCAGATCCTGAGTTTGTGTGTGAACGGACACTGAAATATTTTCTGGGAATTGCAGGAGGAAAATGGGTAGTTAGCTATTTTTGTAAGTACCATATAATTTTTCCCCTCCTCCCTTTAACACCTCCAAATTGCATTTTGACACCTGACATTTTAACACCTAAGGTTTTTGCTGATGCTGAATCTGAATTAAGAAAAGGTCTTTAACGGTAACATTGAACTAAGTTTTATCTTTAATGCATATGTCTTTGTTCAGATATGCTGGTGGTGTGGGGGGAAATGTTTTTCTTTTGATAATTAATAGGACCTAATCTGCTGCTGGCAATGTTAAGGATAAAATCTAGGGATTTATTTAATTGTAGGCAGAAATCCACATGCAGCAAGCACTTTTATAATGTTAAATTAAGCATCAACGGTCTCTCTAGAAGGAAGTCTATTAAGGAGCCGTGGTTTTACAAAGAGAGAATCACTGTTCAGTGTTATTTCTCCCACACTCTTATGTGAATCACTGCACCATCCACCTCCATGAAGGGAGGTCTTCTGCTCTTGTGTAACCTGTCTTTTCTATGATCTCTTCAGGGGTCACCCAGTCTATTAAAGAAAGAAAGATGCTGGATGAGGTAGGTACTCTGTTTTACAAACTAATCAAAGAGACTTTATACCATTGAGTCATACAGTCACCAAAAATTTATTTGCTTCCTGCCTTGCACTACTTTCTAAAGATTTTCTTTGACAATATGGATCATCAAGAGTTATGCAGGGATTTCTGTGGTGATCCAATGATTAAGAATTTGCTTTCCAGTGCAGGCAATGCAGGTTCAATCCCTGGTTGGGGAACTAAGATCCCATATTCCGCTGGGCAACTAAGCCTGCACACTGAAACTAGAGAAAGCCCACGCACTGCAGTGAAGACCCAGTGCAGCCCCCCAAAAAGAAAAAAAGTTATGCAGCGCAAACTAGGAAATTCTGTGTTCTCACTTGTTTGTTTTAATAGAAACAGTCCTTTCCTCAGAGAAAAGAAAAGGAATTTATAAAGTAGCAAATGAAGATTCATAAGCAGGAGAAACAGGCCCACCTAAATCTTACATGCATACATACACCTTTGTAGAAAACTCATTCACAGTTGAAGAAGAAGCCTTCATATTAACATGCAGATGTGTCTGTTTAGAAATCTATTCCTTCAAAGAGATTTTACTCTTTGATACTGAGAACAGGGAAAGGTAAATAAGATAAGAGCGTAGGAGGAGGAATAATTTTAGCACAGCCATCTTAGAGCTGCTGGTGACAACAGATCAGGCAAAATAAAATTACCAAAAAACAGTTTTAAACTATTATGCACTATTCAATATATTCATAATTAATTAATTGACATTTCTGTTGCTTTTAACTTTCAATGCCATATTATTGGGAGCCTGCTATCTGCTGGGCACCAGGGATAAAAGCCTCTGCTTTGGTGGGATGAATGTTCATTGCAGGGTGGGAGATACATAATAACTAAGATAAATAAAGATAAATAGATAAAAATTATATTTAAATATCAATAAGCACTGAAAAAATATACAGAACAACAGACTGGCAGTTGACTGGGGACAGAGATTGACTATTAGTATTTAGGTAAAGAGACCCAAGAAGTTTTCTGAAAAGCTTGAGCTGAGACCTAAGAAACAAGAAAGAATTGGCCTTGAAAAATGTAGGAAACAAATGTTATAGGCAGAGGACAGCAAACATAAAGTTCTTAAGAAAGGAATGAGCTTGATTTGTTAAAGAAAAACAGGCCAGGGAGGAACTTCTCTGGTGATCCAGTGGCTAAGACTGCACTACCAATACAAGGGGCCCAGGTTCAGTCCTTGGTCAGGGAACTGGATCTCGCATGCTGCAACTAAGAGTTCACATGCTGCAGCTGAAGATTGTAGGTCCTGTGTGCTGCAACTTGGACCCAGTGAAAAAGAAAGAAAAATGGGCCAGTATAGCTGGGGAGTTGGTGAATCTTATGTAGGCAGCTGAGGTTAGACAAGAGGTTGGAGAAGGTCATAGACAAGGGCTAGGTTTGGTGTGAGTCATGGTAAAGAGTTTGAATGTTATCTGTACAGTAATGAGGCCTGGAAGTGGTAAGAAGAGTTTAATTTGCGATGGTTGGAAATAAGACTTACTAATAGGTTAAATCGGAGAAGGCAATGGCATCCCACTCCGGTACTCTTGCCTGGAAAATCCCATGGACANGTGAGTCATGGTAAAGAGTTTGAATGTTATCTGTACAGTAATGAGGCCTGGAAGTGGTAAGAAGAGTTTAATTTGCGATGGTTGGAAATAAGACTTACTAATAGGTTAAATCGGAGAAGGCAATGGCATCCCACTCCGGTACTCTTGCCTGGAAAATCCCATGGACAAAGGAGCCTGGTAGGCTGCAGTCCATGGGGTCACGAAGAGTCGGACACGACTGAGCGACTTCACTTTCACTTTTCACTTTCATGCATTGGAGAAGGAAATGGCAACCCACTCCAGTGTTCTTGCCTGGAGAATCCCAGGGACGGGGGAGCCTCGTGGGCTGCTGTCTCTGGAGTCGCACAGAGTCGGACACAACTGAAGCAACTTAGCAGCAGCAATAGGTTAAATTGGAGGATGGGGTAAAGAAAGGAATTGAGAGGGTAATGCTTAAATTTTTGTCCTGAACAACGAAGTGGATGTTCAGTTCAGTCGCTCAGTCATGTCCAACTTTTTGCCACCCCATGGACTGCAGCAGGCCAGGCTTCCCTGTCCATCACCAACTCCCAGAGGTTACTCAGACTCATGTGCATCGAGTTGGTGATGCCATCCAACTGTCTCTGTCATCCCCTTCTCCTCCTGCCTTCAAACTTTCCCCGCAACAGGGTCTTTTCCAGTGAGTCAGTTCTTCACATCAGGTGGCCAAAATATTGGAATTTCAGCTTCAGCATCAGTCCATCCAGTGAATATTCAGGACTGATCGCGTTTAGGATGGACTGTTTGGATCTCCTTGTAGTCCAAGGGACTCTCAAGAATTTTCTTCAACACTACAATTCAAAAGCATCAGTTCTTCAGTGCTCAGCTTTCTTTATGGTCCAACTTTCACATCCATACATGACTACTGGAAAAACCATAGCTTTGACTAGATGAACCTTTGTCAGCAAAGTAATGTCTGCTTTTTAATATGCTGTCTAGGTTGGTCATAGCTTTTCTTCCAGGGGCAAGCGTCTTTCAATTTCATGGCTGCAGTCACCATCTACAGTGGTTTTGGAGCTCAAGAAAATAAAATTTGTCACTGTTTCTACTGTTTCCTTATCTATTTTCCATGAAGTGATGGGACCAGATACCATGATCTTTGTTTTTTGGATGTTGAGTTTTAACAGCTTTTTCACTCTCGTCGTTCAGTTTCATTAAGAGGCTTTTTAGTTCCTCTTCACTTTCTGCCATAAGGGTGGTGTCATCTGCATATCTGAGGTTATTGATATTTCTCCCAGCAGTCTTGATTCCAGCTTGTGCTTCATCCAGCCCAGCATTTCTCATGACGTCGTACTCTGCATATAAGTTAAATAAGCAGGGTGACACTATACACCCTTGATATACTTCTTTCCCAATTTGGAACCAGGTCTTTGTTCCGTACCTAGTTCTAACTGTTGCTTCTTGACCTGCATACAGATTTCTTAAGAGGCAGGTTAGGCAGTCTGGTATTCCCATCTCTTTAAGAATTTTCCACAGTTTCTTGTGATCCACACAGTCAAAGGCTTTGGCATAGTCAGTAAAGCAGGAGTAGATGTTTTTCTGGAACTCTCTTGCTTTTTTCTATGATCTAACGAATGTTGGCTTTTTTTATTTGAATGTTGATAATTTGAACTCTGTTTCCTCTGCCTTTTCTAAATCCAGTTTGAATGTCTGGGAAGTTCTCAGTTCATATACTGTTGAAGCCTTGCTTAGAAAATTTTGAGCATTTCTTTGCTAGCGTGTGAGATGAGTGCAATTGTGTGATAATATGAACATTTTTTGGCATTGCCTTTCTTTGGGATTGAAATGAGAACTGACCTTTTCCAGTCCTGTGGCCACTGCTGAGTTTTCTAAATTTGCTGACATATTGAGTGCAGCACTTTCATGGTATCATCTTTTAGGATTTGAAATAGCTCAACTGGAATTCCATCACCTCCACTAGCTTTGTTCGTAGTGATGCTTCCTAAGGCCCACTTGACTTCGCATTCCAGAATATCTGGCTCTAGGTGAGTGATCATACCATCGTAGTTATCTGGGTCATGAAGACCTTTTATGTATAGTTCCGTGTATTCTTGCCACCTCTTCTTAATATCTTCTGCTTCTGTTAGGTTCATATTGTTTCTCTCCTTTACTGAGCCTATCTTTTCATGAAATGTTCCCTTGGTATCTCCAATTTTCTTGAAGAGATCTCTAGTCTTTCCCCGTTCTATTGTTTTCCTCTATGTTGCACTGATCACTGAAGAAGGCTTTCTCATCTCTCCTTGCTATTCTTTGGAATTCTGCATTTAGATGGGTATATCTTTCCTTTTCTCAGCTATCTGTAAGGCCTCCTCAAGCAACCATTTTGTCTTTTTGCATTCCATTTTCTTGGGAATGGTCTTGATCACGCGTCTTGTACAATTGTCAGGAACCTCTGATTGTCAGGAACAATGAAGCGAATGTTAATGATGTTAATTAGATAAGAAAGACATGAGGGAGGAGCGTGTTGGGGGGGCAGTGAGAGGCAGGAGTAAAATCAAGAATTCTGATTTATTTATTTTTAAAATTATTTATTTATTCATTTTCGGCTGCTCTGGGTCTTCATTGCTACAGGCAGACTTTCTCTAGTTGCAGGAGAGAAGGGGCTACTCTAGTTTTGGTGCACAGGCTTCTCACTGCATTAAGCGTTTCTTGTTGCAGCTTGCAGCCTCTAAGGTGCAGGCTCAGTACTTGCGGCTCATAGGCTTAGTTGCCCAGAAGCATGTAGGATCTTCCTGAACTGGTATCCCCAGCATCACAAGGCAGATTCTTAACCACTGGACCACCAGGGAATCCCCATGAGCCCTGTTTCAGATGCATGGATTTGGGAAATTATGTTGTGTGACACCCAGATAGAGAGGTTAGTAGGCACAGGGGTACGACGAGGACTGTTAATTTTAGGGTCATCTTCAAATAGATGACATATTTATCACTGGACTCTTTTTCACTCACATGACCAGGAAATATTCGGAGTTCTTTGTTGTTGTTTTTTGACCATACCATGCAGCATTTGAGATTTTAGTTCCCCAACTGGGATGGAACCCATGCCCCCTGCACTGGAAACACAGAGTCTTAACCACTGGACCACAAGAAAGTCCCAGAGTTATTTTACCTAATAACAGCCTGTGATTATACTCATGACTTTATTTTTCTTTGTAATACTCTTAGCAACAAATGTGGTCCCTAACAATCTGAGTTTCACTAAGAACTGTTTCTAAGCATTCTTTTCCCCAAATTCTCCCAAAAGCTCTAACCTCTCCAATTTGATTAGTCTTTATTTCCTCATCCTTGACCAGTCAAAATATGATTTTGAAAAGCCTCTTTCTTCAGTATATTAAGTGTGTATTTTATCATTTTGGGTTCATTAACTATAAATCTCTCAATGGGAAACCTGAGAAGCCCTTACTTCTTTAGATGGTAATACAAATTGATTTAAAAGATCAGGAATTCTCCAGTTATCTTTAAACAGCCCAGTATTAGTAGTTTAATCTAAATGCTAAGTGAATGTTTTGAGAGGAGATAGATGTTGAAAATTAAAATACGTCAGGTCCCAGTGAGGTGAAAAGCCAATTGTTAGTTTCTGTCCAGAAAGATTTGCTTCAATGAATTAATTTCAGCAGCTGAGATGCTGGTCATTTCATTCATTCTGCCAATAAGGATGATTTTGGGGAAAGAGGGTCAAAACTGCCTGGCAATACATTCCTTAAATATGACGTATCTCCTCTGTTTCCATTGAAGGAAGCTTTTTCTCTGACCCCTGTGGTTTGGGTTTGGTTTCTTTCAGCATGATTTTGAAGTCAGAGGAGATGTTGTCAATGGAAGAAACCATCAAGGCCCAAAACGAGCAAGAGAATCCCAGGACAAGAAGGTAAAGCCCTTCTCCCCAATGTTGACAGAAAGCCCACCTACTCCTCTGCATTCTGACCTGCTTCAAGGAGATGGTCTCATTCATCTTATAAGGGACCTTATAAAATGGTCCTTTTCACTGCTAGAACAAGTAGGTGCATTCATAATAGGTTTTTGTCTGTTTGTTTGTCTTTTTAGCTTTCCTAACCCAACAAAGTAAATAAGTACAGTCATTCCTGAATACCCTTGGGAAATTGGTACCAGGACACCCTGAAGATAACCAAAATCCAAGGATGTTCAAGTCCCTTTTAAAAATGATGTAGCATTTGCATATAATATCTTCCCTTATATTGTTTTAAAATTTTTGCTTTGTTTGCTCTGCTCAGACTTTCTCTAGTTCTTGCGAGCAGGGTCTGCTTTCTCCTTCAGTGACTTCTCTTGTTGCAGAACATGGGCTCTAGGGCATGTATGCTTTATAGTTAGGTCTCATGGGCTCTAGAGCGCAGGCTCAGTAGCTGTGGCACACTGGCATAGTTTGCCTCAAGGCATGTGGGATCTTCCCAGAGCAGGGACCAAACCCATGTCCCTCCTACTGGCAGGCAGAGTCTTAACACTGAACTACCAGGGAATTCCATTTCCCATATACTTTAAATCAACTCTAGATTACTTCTAATATCTAGTACAGTGTTTGCTTTTTGGAACTTTCTAGAAAAAAAAAATTTTTTTTTTTTCCCAAATATTTCTATTGACAGTTGATTAAATCTGGACATAGAACTTGTTGGATCCTTTAAGGCAGTGGGCCAACTGTATTATCTGCTTTATAAATGAGGGAGCTTAGAGGTTTAGAGAAGTTATGTAATTTGGATTTCCTTCTAGGGTGCAAATCTTAGCTGATAAATGGCAGAGCTGGCATTTGAGTTAGATGTGAATCTAAAACCTTTGCACTTTCTCCTTTGCGGTGGTGTTTCTCTACAGCAGTGTGGTAAGTGCTGTGAGGCAGGGTGTACCCAGTGCTGTCTGGGGAGCATAGAAGAGGAAGTGAAATCATTAACATCTATGCCATGTTCACTATATCCAGGGACTGCTAATTAATTAAGAATTTTATGGCAACTCTAGGAAGCATGTACTATAATTATGCCTATTTTATAGATGAGAAAATTAAGTCTCAAATAGGTTGAGTAAATTGCCCAAGCTCACACAGCTAGTTGTGAGCCCAACTAGAAGCTGAACCCCTGCAGTCTCCCTCTCAAATCGGACTCTTAATGACAACACCATAGTTTCCTGGCATGTTATAGGAGATTTCATACAGGAGAAAAATTAATTATTCTAACAACTTTACAAATAAAAGACTATGGGCCCAGGAAGATTCAGTGACTTTCCTCCCCAGATCATACCATTGTGGATGATGTAGCCAAAATTATGTCATTCTCTCAGGGAGAAATCCAGGCAAGATTTCACACCTTTAGAAAGACACACGTACCCCAATATTCATTGCAGTACTATTTACAGTAGCCAGGACAAATCGATAGGTGAATGGATAAAGAGGATTTGGGGTGTATGTATACACAATGGAATATTACTCAGCCATTAAAAAGGAATGGAATTGGGTCATTTGTAGCAATGTAGGTGGACCTAGAGTCTGTTATATAGAGGGAAGTCAGAAAGAGAAAAAGAAATATTGTATATTAATGCAGATGTATGGAATCTAGAAAAATGGTACTGTTGAGCCTGTTTGCAGGGCAGGAGTAGAGATGCAAACATAGGGAACAGACATGGACACAGTGTAGGAAGGGGAAGGGGAAATGAATTGGAAGAGTAGCATTGACATACATACACTACCATGTGTGAAATAGATGGCTAGTGGGAAGCTGCTGTATAGCGCAGGGAGCTCAGCTCAGTCCTCTGTGATGACCTAGAGGGGTGGAATGTGCTGGGGAAAGGGGAGGAAGGTTCACGAGGGAGGGGATATATATATATATACACATATAGCTGATTCACGTCATTGTGCAGCAGAAACTAATACCACTTTGTAAAGCAATTATACTCCAACTTAAAAAAAAGAAAAAGATTTCACACCTGCCTATCAGGCCTGAGCTGGCTGCTCTCAGGTCATTGAGCGCTGATGCTCCTGGTCTGCATTCCCTCCTTTTCCAAGTGTGCACCGCTGGGCATCTCAGAACATCCCCATACAAAGCACCTCCTGTTCCTTTTTAGGACTTAAGAGAGAGTCAACAGAGATGCTTTTCTGAGGAAAACTGCTTTGGGAGATGAGCACAGATGAAGCCCTGGAGCTCAGAAACCCTTGGTGTTGGCGTACCCTCACCCTTGGAGTCTATCAAGTAACTTCCAGATGCCAAGAAAAATTGCTGCCCTGTTTCTCCTCCTGCTTGCGCCCCAGGGCAGATTAATGTGAACCCATCAGTTGTTTTTATTACACTGGATGTGAGGCAGAATCAGCACCAGATTTTTCCCTCCTTGAAAGTCCAGCGTTTGGAGTTTTGTCCTGCGTTTGTAATGGCAGTGACGGAACATGCTGGTCAAAGTAATGTCATTCATAAGACTCCAAGTGTTACTGTAGTGTTTTTTTGTGGAAGAGAAATGTATTTGAAGAGGTGAAATTTCAGATTTCCTATCTTATAACTAGACATCCTCATCAGTGAATGTCAGCCTGGATGTTGACATCCAGAATGGAATTAGGAATTAGGATTCCTAATCTTTTGTATTATTTGCAGCAACATTTGGCTCCAGTTGGGCTTCCCTAGTAGCTCAGTTAGTAAAGAATCCATCTGCAATGCAGGAAACCCTGTTAATTCCTGGGTCAGGAAGATCTGCTGGAGAAGGGATAGGCTACCCACTCCAGTTTTTTTGGGCTTCCCTCATGGTTCAGCTGGTAAAGAATCCACCTGCAATGTGGGAGACCTGGGTTCGATCCCTGGGTTGGGAAGATCCTTTGGAGATGGGAACAGCTACCCACTCCAGTATTCTGGCCTGGAGAATTCCATGGACTGTATAGTCCATGGGGTCCAACGAGTCAGACATGACTGAATGAGTTTCAGTTCATTCACTTGGCTCCAGCTGGCTGTCTAGAGACAACTTTTAGCATCATAAACATGTAGGTCCTGCCAGCAGGTTTGGGATGCAGTTTATTTGTAGAGATAGTAAGAATGGCACAGATGGAGGTTGTCATTTACAGCAGAAGCAGACTTGTCCTGCTATCTGTCCTTATTCCTCTGGCTGAGGTTAAAGTGGGAGGGGAGGAAGGTGAAAGGTGAACATTTCCCAAAAGGCCATCATGTGTTTTTAGCTTCCTGATTTTTCTCTACTCCAGTCTCTCTTGAAGCCATGTGAGTTCTAGGCCTAGACAGTTTTCGATTTCGTGGAATGGGGAGAAAGAAGGAGGGTCAGGAGAGAACACAGGCTACCTAAATCGTAGGTATCCAGCCAACTGGCACAATTTCGACTTTTTCTTTAAAATGATACCTAATTCCTTCCCTAAGAACCGAGCCAAAGCATGGGTAAGAATTTGCTTGTCTGGAAAGAGTCGCCACCAGCCACATGAAACTGTTTACATTGTGATTAACTAAAATTAAATAAAATAGGAAGTTCAGTTCCTCAATCATCCTGATCACATTTCAAGTGCTCGTTAGCTACAGGTAACTCATTAAAGCAATTATAGAACATTTCCACCATCACAGAAAGTTCTTTTGGACAGTCTGTCAAATACTGTGAGTAGAAGAGGTACCTACAAGTTACAATGTGATCTGTGTCTCCTGAAATTTATGCAGTCAGCTTAGTGGAGAGAGGCAGAATCAGGCTTCACTGTCAGATTAAAGACAACTTGGGTTGCCTGAAGGAACAGTGGCCATTCGAAGTGCAGTGTGCTAGCAGGAACAGATGGTCTAGGACTAGAGGAAAAGGAGCATGTACACATAAAATAAATATAAACCTCTCTGGCAGTGAGGGTCAGGGTTCATACTGACTTATCAAGTCTGGATAGACATCAAACTTCAGGTGATAACTTGAATCTTTTGCCATCCAAGCCTTTTCTTAAACATAAAGGAGGACCAGTTGTTTTCTTCTCATCTTACAAGAAGTATAGTTTACCTGCACAGGTAGAGGAGAGCCTGGACCTGATTGGTAACAAGGTGGGATGCTCAGCTCTTGAACGACGATGAATGACTGTCTGTAGAGTAGATACATACATACATACATAAATACATACAGCACTTAAACTCTAAAATCCATCAGTGTTGTGGACACTGGGCTGATTATCTCTGGAAAAGAGCAGCAGAAATTATCAGGTGTTAAAGAAAAGGAAAAGTTCTTACTTTTGAGAGTCTCTATATTGCTTTGGGGGGAAGTTGCCCTCCATGGCATGTGGGATTTTAGTTCCCCAACCAGGGACTGAACCCTTGCCTCCTGTTTTGGAAGTGCCATCATAACCACTGGACCACCAGGTTAAGTCCTCGATATTGCTTTTTATAAAATCCATATCTTTTACAATGAATGTTTCTTTCTCTCCACCCCTCTGTCCCTTTTTTCTCCCAGATTTTCAAGGGTCTAGAAATCTGTTGCTATGGACCTTTTACCAATATGCCCACAGGTAAGAGAATAAGAGAACTGCTGAATCCAGCACCAACCTTTCCCCTACATCATCACCCTGTGGGGGTTCCCTTAGGTGGGTGAGACATTCTAGAGGTTATTCTCTTTCTCTACCACCCATCAGACAAAACTGCACCTAAATAGCCTATGGCAGGGAACTAGCCCAGTGCCCCTTCTCAAGAGCTAGAAATGCCGTGAAGAGTTAGCACACAGTATACTCTGTGCTCAGTGGGATAGAGCTCCCTTTACTGCCCTTTGGTCTAAGAAAGGGGGAAATAATAAGTTAGGGAGAAGATACCTTTTAGGCTTGTAAATGTCAAGAAAGAATTCTGCCCCTCCTAAGCCATCTATATTTGAAACAGAGACAAAAGCACAGCAGCTGCCTAAGCCCTGTGGGCCTGGGGCCCCACACAGGCCCAGAGCAAAGGAAGACTCTTGATGAACATTTTCTAATTAAATTCGATACTGAATGTAATGTTATGTTGAGAAGTGCTGTGGAGCTCAGCTCTGGAGTTGTGCAGCACTGAGGTCCTGAGGTGTGTATAGATTTGGTTCATTCTTTTCCAAACAGAGGCTACCCTATGGCCTTTTCCAAATAGAGGCTACCCTCTGTCTACCCAGCTTTGCCTCTATACCCACTTCTGTCCTAGAGATCAGGTCCTCCTATTCCCCCAAGGACCAGATGAGCAGAACCTGGCAAAGTAATTTTGCTTTTGTCTTTATTGTTTACTGATTGGATTTTTATGAAATTTCCAAGTGCCACTCAGAGCTTTTTCAGTGTTTCTGTACTTTGATATAATGAGAACCAGGGTCTCTAGCAGCTGTCATTTTGGAGGTGAGTTAATGGACCTCAGTGTACTCAGCCAAACAAAAAGGAGCATCTCAGCAATCCCTAGAAATGGACTGACTGATGGAAAAGAGAACTTGAAGCTGCCTGGAAGCCACCCAGCGGTCAGTTCTGCTGATTTTCGAGGTCCAAGTGGCATATCTCTGTGATCTCTTCCAATTTTTCTTCCCCCAAGTGATTTGATTCCAGCTCTGTAGACAGCCTTTCCCCACCGATGTGCTGAGTCTCTGTACAGAGTGACTTGAATTTTTTTCTTGACTGAATGAATTATCTTCCCATCTCTTGACATTTACAGTAATTACCACCAAGCATGGTGCTCTCAGTGGCTGTGATTATCAATTACCAACACAGAATTAGGCAGGGAAAGAGGGATGGCGGGTGGGTATTTTTTCACAGTATCTTAGCCAGCAATTTAGCAAATTAATGGAAATTAGATCTTTGGTTTTGTTTTTTTTTTCTTCCAAAGAGTTTCATTTGAGAGACTTTTACCTTATCTACCAAGTGGCCTTATGGGTACTGATAAGCAAAGTAGGTAGCATATCAGTGGCAAATTGACTTGTAGAATTAGAATTTGTAGTTTAAGGCCTTTCCCTTTGGAGCAGCAAAACACGGACTCTCCCACTGAGAAGTTTTGCTGTAAGCCTTCTTCCAGAGGAGGATGGGGTAGAGAGCTCAGGTAAATGTGTAGATTACTGTGGTGATTTTGAGTCTGAATGTCCTGTTTAGATCAACTAGAGTGGATGGTGCAGCTGTGTGGGGCTTCTGTGGTGAAGGAGCCCTCATCATTCACCCCAGGCCAGGTAAGTGTTTGGTGCCCTATCAGGGAGGACATAGTATCCTGTCCTGAGATTGAGCAAGACAGAACCCATCAGTCCCTAGGAACCCCCCAGTGTACCCTCAGGTGCCTCCCCTCACCCTGATCCTTCTCTGACCTTGTACCTGTGTCCAAAGATTCTGTCTCTCAGGGATAAGAGAGAACCTAAGAGCTCCAGGTATTTAACACACCTGAGGGGATACTCTTTCCCTCTGTGTGCATGTGTGCTCAGTCTCTCCGTTGGCTGCAACTCTGTGACCTCATGGACTGTAGCCCACCAGGCTCCTCTGTCCAAGAGATTCTCCAGGCAAGAATGATGGACTGGGTTGCCATTTCTTCCTCCAGGGGATCTTCCCAACCCAGGGATCAAACATGGGTCTCCTGCATGTCCTGCGTTGGCAAGCGAATTCATTACCACCGAGACTCCTGGGAAGCCCTCTTTCCCTCTGACCCTTCCTTTTTACCATGTGCCCTTCTCCCTCATTTGTGTGGTTGCCCGCAGAGTAGTCTGCTTCAGCAAACCATTGAGAAGTGGTGAAGTGACTCGCAAAAGTCCTGTTCTGACACCCTCAATGCTTTTTCCTTCCTGGGGATGCAGGGTACTAACCCAGTTGTGGTCGTGCAGCCGGATGCCTGGACAGAGGATGCTGGCTTCCATGGTGAGTCTCTCTGTAAGCCTTCATCCAGAGGAGTCTGAGGTAGAAGGTCCAGGTATTACTGTGGTGGTTTTAGGTTTAAATGTCCTATTTGTATCACCTGGGTGGAAGGTGCACCTGTGAGGGCCTCCAGAAGGCCATAGGCTTGTACCTGCGTCCTATGGGGTGGGATGCATTTTATTCACTACAGATTACCCAGTGCTTGATTAACATGGTTCTCAGCACACTCTACGTGCTCAATAAATATTTGTTGCATGAATGAATGAATGGTTGAAATGTCCTTTCAAAACATGTTTATTGTTTATTTTGTATTTTAAAAGTAGTGCCTGAATTGTTTCCCCAGGGGTGGGGGGAGGGTTAAATATGAAAATTCATCACATAAAATATAAATGACCACAAACACAATAAAATAATACCAGTACGCCGAAGATTGTCCACTTGGAGAGGATCACCAGAAAGTTCATGTGTCTGTGTATCAGTTCAGTTCAGTCACTCAGTCATGTCCAACTCTTTGTGACACCATTAATTGCAGCACGCCAGGCCTCCCTGTCCATCACCAACTNGAAAAACAAAGAAACAAGGAGAAAATGACAACATACAAGAGAACTCCTATAACGTTAACAGCTGATTTTGCAACAGAAACTCTACAAGCAAGAAGGGAATGGCATGATATATTTAAAGTGATGGAAAGGAAGACCCTACAACCAAGAATACTCTACCCTACAAGACTCCTGTTTAAATTTGATGGAGAAATCAAAAACTTTCTCAGACAAGCAGAAGTTAAGAGAATTCAGCACCACCAAACCAGTTTTACAACAAATGCTAAAAGGACTTTTCTAGGCCGGAAACACAAGAGAAGAAAAAGACCTACACAAAATAAACTCAAAACAATAAAGAACATGGTAATAGGATCATGCATGTCGATAATTACCTTAAATGTAAATGGATTAAATGCACCAACCAAAAGACATTGGCTGACTGGGTGGATGAAAATATGTGCATGTATGCACTTCCATTTATAACATCACTCTACTTACCTCCCCAAATTGTATGTAATTATTTTATACTGTTAGGTTAATCATGTTTCCATTATGGCTTGCAATTGTAATTCTCTTTTATTTTTTGTCTGGCTATTGCTTGTGAAAACTGATAGGCATTTTTACTATTGTGGTTATGCAATTATTCACTTAATACCATTGTATCATGATTGGTCTACAGAAAATAATAGAATTCTATATCACTAAAACTACCATTTAATAGAAAAACCTGTAATAACTTTTTAAAATCCAGGCACATATCAGAATTATCTTGGACTTTTTGAAAAATACAAATGCCCAGGTAAAGTTTTTTTCCTCCAAAACTCCAGATATGTTTCTAATGAACAGCCATGTTTAAAAACAACAGGACTATCTGATAATGTTTTACTTGTATCTAGTTTGTTTCACTTTTTAAATTTCATATTCAGTGCCCCCATTTCATTTAGCTTATGTTTTCCAATATCTCCCATCTCATCTTTATCTTTATCAATGTTCTTTCTCAAGCCTTTATTAAGTGTAGTAGAAAAGCTTTTGTAAACATATTATATAAATAGTATTTATAATATATATATATATTTAAAGTTGTGAATGTTTACCTAGCTAAAAAACTTACAACATTTGATTCTACTTGTTT
>SJYA01002473.1:181483-209615 GCA_006410615.1 Neotragus moschatus | reverse complement strand
CATCACTTCATGGGAAATAGATGGGGAAACAGTCGAAACAGTGTCAGACTTTATTTCTTGGGCTCCAAAGTCACTGCAGAAGGTGACTGCAGCCATGAAATTAAAAGACACTTACTCCTTGGAAGAAAAGTTATGAGCAACCTAGATAGCATATTCAAAAGCAGAGACATTACTTTGCCAACTAAAGTCCATCTAGTCAAGGCTATGGTTTTTCCTGTGGTCATGTATGGATATGAGAGTTGGACTGTGAAGAAGGCTGAGCACTGAAGAATTAATGCTTTTGAACTGTGATGTTGGAGTAGACTCTTGAGAGTCCCTTGGACTGCAAGGAGATCCAACCAGTCCATTCTGAAGGAGGTCAGCCCTGGGATTTCTTTGGAAGGAATGATGCTAAAGCTCACGACTGACGTGACTTAGCAGCAGCAGCAGCAAACGGGTGCAAGAACCACCACTTTGCTTTATTTCTCTAAATCAAACAAAATTTGTCTCTAAGCCCCACTTCCCCAAAAGATGAGTCAGCGATAGTTTTTTGAAACTTCTTTAAGAATTCCCCTGCCCAGAAACTTGCAGCATCTCAAGAAAAAACAGAGTCCAGAAAGCTTGAGGAAGACCTTAGAGTTTCAGTCCATCACTGAGATGTTCATACAATAGTTATTACCCAGGTTGACATGGTTCCCTGGAAGATAAAAACTCCTTCTCAAATCTTCATTGATTCCCAAGCTGGGCAATTCATGTTCCGTTTCCCCAGCAGCTACAGGCCATCCAAAAGAACTCTTGCCATCGCTCTGGGCCCCACATGGGAGTGGAATGCAGGGTCCTCCCATTTTTCAAGCATGCTATCACTGTCATCTTAGATCTCGCCAGATTTGCCTCTTCAATTACCCCTGGCCTTAGGAAATGGTTCTCCCCAGCTTCAGTTCAGTTCAGTCGCTCAGTCNTAGTTGTTCTATTCATTTTTAAAACTGGACTATTGAAATCTCTTACTGTTGTTGGATTGCTGTATATTTCGGTCTTCAGTTCTGTAATTCTGTCAATATTTGCTTCACATATTTGGGATTTCTGATGTTCAGTTCAGTTCAGTTCAGTCGCTCAGTCATGTCTGACTCTTTGCGACCCCATGAATTTGCAGCATGCCAGGCCTCCCTGTCGATCACCAACTCCTGGAGTTCACTCAGACTCACGCCCATCAAGTCAGTGATGCCATCCGGCTATCTCATCCTCTGTTGTCCCCTTCTCCTCCTGCCCCCAATCTCCCCCAGCATCAGAGACTTTTCCAATGAGTCAACTCTTCGCATGAGGTGGCCAAAGTACTGGAGCTTCAGCTTTAGCATCATTCCTTCCAAAGAAATCCCAGGGCCGATCTCCTTCAGAATGGATTGGTTGGATCTCCTTGCAGTCCAAGGGACTCTCAAGAGTCTTCTCCAACACCCATTTACAATATGGCAAATTTATGCCCTTTGTACTACTTGACCCAGACTTAACTTCTCTGAATGTGATGGGAGGGAATGTGACTGAAGAACGTGACTGGAGAGTGGGAAATGAAATAGTTTTGGGGTGCCCTAGAGATGAAACTATTTTCCTGAAAATGGCTCTACCATTCCGTGATTGAGGCTACCATTGACTCTGGAGGTAAGCCTGGGTGTTTCTGTTTTCAGTGACTCAGACCTCTGTGTCTTGATAACCTAGTTTCACTATAATCTGTCCCATCACTTTTTTGTTGTTGTTTCTGCAGTCCTGTTTTTCTCTATGAGCACATAATTAAAATCAGTATATGAGAGACATGAAAAACTGTATGAAGATAGATAATCTCAGAAAATCACTGACACTAGTAAATTAAAATTCTTTTTAATTTAATTTAATTTAAAATTCTTTGATTAAAGAAAGAAAACCTTGAAGAACACATCTGTTTCTGGGGGAGGGGCGCTGTGGGGCTTCTGGGCTTGCCGGAAGAACCTTGTTCCCTTGCCTGCCTTGGAGAGAGAGAACCCAAGGGCTGGCTCAGCAGGCTGCCTCCTTTCCTGCTGAGATCCTCCTGGGGACCCCTGGGGGAGTCCGTGCCCCATCAGCTTCCCAGCACGCTCTGGGAAGATAAGTTCCAGCCTTTGAGTAGATGGAACTTGTCAGCAAATGATGTCTCTGCTTTTTCTTAAACTAAAATCTATTTGTGTCAACATATGAAGGACATGAAAAACTATATGAAAATAGCATAACCTCAGAAAGTATTAATAACTGACACTGGTAAATTAACTGACTGTATTAATGAAAAGAGGCATTGGAAAGAGTTTTGTCAAAGACTATAAATAGTCATTTGTTACAAGTTCAGTTCAGTAGCTCAGTTGTGTTCAACTCTTTGCGACCCCATGAATCGCAGCACGCCAGGCCTCCCTGTCCATCCCCAACTCCCGGAGTTCACTCAGACTCACGCCCATCGAGTCAGTGATGCCATCCAGCCACCTCATCCTCGGTTGTCCCCTTCTCCTCCTGCCCCCAATCCCTCCCAGCATCAGAGTCTTTTCCAATGAGTCAACTCTTCGCATGAGGTGGCCAAAGTACTGGAGCTTCAGCTTTAGCATCAGTCCTTCCAAAGAAATCTCAGGGCTGATCTGCTTCAGAATGGGCTGGTTGGATCTCCTTGCAGTCCAAGGGACTCTCAAGAGTCTTCTCCAACACCACAGTTCAAAGCAGTGCCATTTTCTTGAAGCCATTATGGACTTTTGGAGACCATGGTCAGGGCAGCTGCACTCCTCTCCTTACCCAGCTGACACTGTCCTTGTGTAGTTTGGCTCAGGGGTGCAGAGGACCTAGTCTCATCTCTGCTGTGGCAGCATGGCTGCTAGGAGAATTTGGAAGAGGCAGGGGAGATGGGAGGGCTGGCATGTGGGGTGAGGGACACAATGCTGAAAGCTTAAGATGGAGTAGTTTCTAGTGGAGCTGTGTAATAGCCCTGTGAAACAGGACCAGCATCCAGCTGCTCCCAGCAAGTCCAGCATCCTAGCCACAGGTCANCTGCAGTCACCATCTACAGTGATTTTGGAGCCCAGAAAAATAAAATCTGACACTGTTTCCACTGTTTCCCCATTTCCCATGAAATGATGGGACCGGATGCCATGATCTTCGTTTTCTGAATGTTGAGCTTTAAGCCAACTTTTTCGCTCTCCTCTTTCACTTTCATCAAGAGGCTCTTTTGTTCCTCTTCACTTTACACAGATATATTTCATACAGATGTGATCATGCTCATCAGCTGTTTTGTTTTTTCATTTAAGATATTGCAGACATGTTTCCACATCATTAAATTGCATTGCTGTTTTGCTCTTTCCGTTGATTTTTCCTTTAACAGATTGGAGCTCATGTTAATAAAGTTGCCAGAGGCTGTAGGCTTTTACCAGTAGTCACTCCTGAGCTTCAGATTAAGGTTCTATTAATATATCCTGAAGCATTGCTGAGGATCCATGATTTGCTCCTGCCTGAGGAGCTCTACAAACTCATCCAACCAGTTGCCCCAAATAGATTTAGAGTCTCTTCTGGGAAATGTGAACTGATACTAATCTCTGCTTGTGTTCTCTGTCCCCAGTGATCGGGCAGATGTGTGAAGCACCCGTGGTAACCCGAGAGTGGGTACTGGACAGTGTGGCCCTCTACCAATGCCAGGAGCTGGACACCTACCTGGTCCCCCAGGTCGCCCAGAGCTGCTGCTGATTCCAGCCAGTCTTGTATATTAGAGATAGGGCCTGTCTCTGCAGGACCCCAAGAATGAGCTTAAGAAATGGTCTTTTTCCATGTCTAAGAAGCACCTCCTCAGTACTTCCACAGCCCTGATTACTAAATATTTTATGTACATCAGCCTGAAAAGAACTTCTGGCCCTGCAAGGGTTGCTTAAAGATTTTCTGCTTCAGGTCTCCCTTTGAAATCTGCCTTGACCACAAAATTGTCATAATTTTTCACCTGAAAAGAATTTAAAATAATTTAAACCCCACCAATTGAACAGGATGCTGATTCATTATTTATCAGCCCTATTCCCCATCGGACCGTGAGCTGGAGGTACAGAGTGGCTGGCCTCAGGAGAATAGCTGGTTTCCCCAGATTTGTTTCTTAAAAGGCCAAATTTTGTTTCTTAAAAGGCCAAAAGTCAGATCCTTCAATGGAAGGTGAGTGCTTGGGGATGTTGACGTGACTTAAAATCAGAACAGCCTGAGGGCAGCTCTCAAGTGTTGGAATGGAGCATTAGGGAGTGAATCCAGAGGCAGGTAATGGATATAATATAAAATTTGAGGGTTATTTAGAAGAGAGGGGAGTCATACTTGCCCTGATCTCCTAAAGTCTAGGCCATAGTTGTTGAATTTCTAAAGAATTTCTCAGCACTAACGTGCTCTAAACAATCTTTTCAAGAACTGGTGTCCAAAGAGAGTCTTCTAACTCCCCATTAGTAACAAATAAAATGTTTATTGTAGCTCTGATATGTGACCCATTCCCCTTGAAGTGTAAGATCTCTGATATAAATATTTCATGTCCGTAAAATGACGGATCCCACCAGGAAAGGAGCTGTTTGCTTTCCTTGAGGTAATTTTTTTCCCTTTGCTCCCTATTGCTGAACTGTTCAGATTCATAAATAATTTTGTTTGCTGAAGGAAGAGAAAGCGTTTCATAAACTCATGATCCAGGACTGTTTATAACTGTTGGAAGGACTAGGTCTTCCTTAGTCCCCCAGTGTGTGGGGCAGTAAAGACTTGATTATACAAAANAGTCGGTGATGCCATCCAACCATCTCATCCTCTGTCGTCCCCTTCTTCTCCTGCCCTCAATCTTTCCCAGCATCAGTGTCTTTTCAAATGAGTCAATTCTTCGCATCAGGTGGCCAAAGTGTTGGAGTTTCAGCTTCAGCATCAGTCCTTTCAGTGAATATTCAGGACTGATTTCCTTTAGGATGGACTCTTTGGATCTCTTTGCAGTCCAAGGGATTCTCAAGAGTCCTACAACTCAACAACAGAAAAATCAGATCACCCCATTTAAAATGAGCAAAGGACTTGAATAGACATTTCTCCAAAGAAAACACACAAAGAACCAGTAAGTACATGAAAGGTGCTTTCACAAATCACCCAGTTCAGTTCAGTTCAGTTCAGTCGCTCAGTTGTGTCCAGCTCTTTGTGACCCCCCATGAACCGCAGCACATCAGGCCTCCCTATCCATCACCAACTCTTGGAGTTTACCCAAACTCATGTCCATTGAGTCGGTGATGCCATCCAACCATCTCATCCTCTGTCGTCCCCTTCTTCTCCTGCCCTCAATCTTTCCCAGAATCAAGGTCTTTTCCAATGATTCATTTCTTCGCATCAGGTGGCCAAAGTATTAGAGTTTCAGCTTCAACATCAGTCCCTCTAATGAACACCCAAGACTGATCTCCTTCAGAATGGACTGGTTGGATCTCCTTGCAGTCCAAGGGACTCTCAAGAGTCTTCTCCAACACCACAGTTCAAAAGCATCAATTCTTTGGCACTCAGCTTTCTTTATAGTTCAACTCTCACATCCATACATGATCACTGGAAAAACCATAGCCTCGACTACATGGACTTTTGTTGGCAAAGTAATGTCATGAATAATTAGGGACATGCAAATCAGAACTAAAAAATGAAAATAAATTTACACTAAACAGTTGGTGAAAAAATGCCAGCAGACCTATGCAATTTTGAAGTGCTTTATCCAGGAAGCATGAAGCTGTTTCACTGCGGTGTATGAAGCATGAGAAGAGACTCCTTGCTCACCCTGTGCGAGTTCCAGGGCCATGAACTTGAGTTCAGGCAAAGCTGGCACTCTTGCTGCCCTCCTGCATCCCTGGGCACACTCGCCAGGACCAGCTCAGGAGCCGGGGTGGGAGGGGCTTGGGCCAGGCCTCCCTGCAGGTAAAAGGCGGAGCCCCGCCCAGGTCTCTGACTCCACCTCCCACATCCACTCACCACCCCCAACCGCCTTCCTGACACCAACAGACTTTAGAGGTCAGCAAAATCTCAGCCACCCCTTCACATCTAATTTCAGCCACCCTCCCTCACCACCTTCACTTCTCTGCTTCAATCCATCCCTATTTCTTTATCTCCAAAATTCAGGCTTCCAGCCAGCCATGTATATTAGAGATAGGGCCTGTCTCTGCAGGACCCTAAGAATGAGCTTAAGAAATGGTCTTTTTCCATGTCTAAGAAGTGCCTCCTCAGTACTTACACAGCCCCGATTACTAAATATTTTATGTACATCAGCCTGAAAATAACTTCTGGCTCTGCAAGGGTTGCTTAAAGATTTTCTGCTTCAGGTCTCCCTTTGAAATCTGCCATGAGCACAAAATTGTTGTAATTTTTCACCTGAAAAGAATTTAAAATAATTTAAACCTCACCAATTGAACAGGATGCTGATTCATCATTTATCAGCCCTACTCCCCATCGGACCGTGAGCTGGAGGCACAGAGTGGCTGGCCTCAGGAGAAGAGCTAGTTTCCCCAAATTTGTTTCTCAGAAGGCCAAATTTTGTTTCTTAAAAGGCCGAAAGTCAGATCCTTCAATGGAAGGTGAGTGCTTGGGGATGTTGACGTGACTTAAAATCAGAACAGCCAGAGGGCAGCTCTCAAGTTNAGCTGGAGGCACAGAGTGGCTGGCCTCAGGAGAAGAGCTAGTTTCCCCAAATTTGTTTCTCAGAAGGCCAAATTTTGTTTCTTAAAAGGCCGAAAGTCAGATCCTTCAATGGAAGGTGAGTGCTTGGGGATGTTGATGTGACTTAAAATCAGAACAGCCAGAGGGCAGCTCTCAAGTTTTGGAATGGAGCATTAGGGAGTGAATCCAGAGGCAGGTAATGGATATAATATAAAATTTGAGGGTTATTTAGAAGAGAGGGGAGTCATACTGGCCCTGATCTCCTAAAGTCTAGGCCATAGTTGTTGGATGTCTAAAGAATTTCTCAGCACTAACGTGCTCTAAAACAATCTTTTCAAGAACTGGTGTCCAAAGAGAGTCTTCTAACTCCCCATTAGTAACAAATAAAATGTTTATTGTAGCTCTGATATGTGATCCATTCCCCTTGAAATGTAAGATCTCTGATATAAATATTTCATGTCCGTAAAAGGACGGATCCCACCAGGAAAGGAGCTGTTTGCTTTCCTTGAGGTAATTCTTTTCCCTTTGCTCCCTGTTGCTGAACTGTTCAGATTCATAAATAACTTTGTTTGCTGAAGGAACAGAAAGTGTTTCATAAACTCATGATCCAGGACTGTTTATAACTGTTGGATGGACTAGGTCTTCCTTAGTCCCCCAGTGTGTGGGGCAGTAAAGACTTGATTATACAAAATATGTTTTGTAAATGTATTTTCACCTGCAAGTAAACTTGGTAGCAAACACTTCAAAAACAAACAAACAAACAACAAAAAATAAAACTCAGGCTTCCTGCTTCCCCGAGGAGCCATCTCCATGATTGTTAGGGGTGCGCTCTTTTCTGCACCAATTTGTTGCCTGTATGAGGCAGCAACTTCTCCCTTCGAGCCTGTTCTTTCCCACCAGGGCCCTTGAACCTCATGGACCAATTTTTAAGTCCCTCAAATCTACAAGTCTTCTTCCCTCAAGCAAGACATTACCTGTCCTTTCCCCTGGGGTAGTCTAAACATGCATCTGAAGAAAAAGACATTTATTGCCTAGACAATTGAAGATAAGACAAGATTGTCTGTCTGCTCAAATGCCTTGGGTTGGGCCAGAGTTGCAGCATTGTCAGAGTGATTTTAGCACAGACTCTGCTAGACATGAGGCTCTTACAAACTCCAGATAAGGCCCTGGTCTTTATAAGGCTTGGAGGAGTGGAAGAGAGGCTGGGAGTTGCAGGAGACTTGCCACTGTAGATAAGGAGGATATATATTTTGTTTAACCAGACCTGTCCTTTGGCTGGAAACCCCAATGAAGTAGCATCCATCAAATCCTTTTCTGATTTACATGAATCCCTGATTCCCTTGATAAGGAAAAGTGTAAGTCAACACAGCTCTGTTGTAATTGGGTGTTACCTGCTCAGATACCAGACTTTTTATCTATAGATTCTTTTGCAGGCTCCCTTTGGCTTTATCTGCTTTGTAGGTGCGACCAAATTATCGTGTGTATGTGTGTGTGTGTGTGTGTGTGTGTGTGTGTGTTCCAAGGACCTGTTCATGAATATGTCCCAAAGAAATGCATCAGAGAATTAGTGATTGGAATCCAAAGAGGGGGAAAAAAAAAGGAAGGTGGCAGAAAGATGATGAATCTATTTAATAATCATACCTAAGCCTTCCCATATTGTCTGCTCCATGAAGAAATCAGCAATCCATCAACCATAACACGGGAGAAGCCAAACTCAGGGCTGCCCTGATAAGAGGCTGATGCTGGGATAAATCACCCACACCTCCAGACTCAGTTTCTCCACCTATGAAAGGGAAAACTATATGTACCACCATGTAGCTATCATCAGGATAAATGAGCTGTGTTTCACCAAGTGATCTTAAAACAGGAAGGCTGGTGGATTAAATAAAGATTTACAAAGAATTATGTCTAAATGATCATTATGTATGACGTGCTTTGGGATGGTGATAGATGATGCCTGGAGAGATCGCCAGAGAGAACCTGCTTCCAATGGCTCATTTTCCAAATGGAAAAAAAAAAAAAAAAGAAAAAACCCACATACTCCCCTCCCTACTTTCCCTCTGCTGGTCGGGTCANCCTGTCTGTGCACCCCGCCTTCTCCCCCACCTCCTCGCCGAGTCCTGGGATGGCTGCAGTGGGCGGTTTAAAATACCGGTTTGAAAAAAAAAAAAAAAGAAAAAACCCACATACTCCCCTCCCTACTTTCCCTCTGCTGGTCGGGTCAGTATCCAGGGACGATAAGTTCGAGCTACAAGTCACTGGTAGCTCACAGTCCATCCTTCTCTCCTGAAGAGTGATACTTAGAATTTTTAGCAAGGCAGAGAGTCAGCAAGGATACAATGTTAAGCAACCTAGCAGAATACAATGGGGATTGACACATATACACTACTATGTATAAAGTGGATGGCTAGTAGGAATCTACTGTAAAGCACAGGGAACTCTGCTCAGTGCTCTGTGGTGACCTAAATGGGAAGGAAACGCAAGAAAGAGGGGACGTATGTATACGTATAGCTGAGTCACTTTGCAATACAGCAGAAACTAACACAACATTGTAAGCAACTATACTCCAATAAAAATTAAAACAAAAAAATGGTACGTATACTACAATTGCAGCTGTGCTGCGTGTGTACGGCTGAGGAAAGCAGTATTTCAAAATGAATGGAAATAGTCATGCTTGAGGGTGTGTTTTAGTTTAAATTTTAGTCTCTAATGTCACTGCACTGGCACCGGTCTCTTAAATTGTGACACTCTCTTTGCCAAAGTGTTTTTATACAGGAGTGTAAAAGTGTACCCCACCATGACTCCCCAGTCTCTTATCTTGCTCTCCCCAGTGAACAGCTTTAAGTTAGACATGTATTTCCAGACCTTTCTTGGCTACAAACCTGACTCTGAATGTTTGTATTGATTTTTTTTTTCATTGAAAAGGGGGTGAGATTCTCAAGTCTCACTACACAACAACCAGGAACAACCCGTCCTGGGACACAACAGTGTGTGAGGGGCGGCGGGGAGTGTGGAGGATGGGGGAGGATGTACTCTCCACTGAGACCAGGAAAATGTGACTGTGGACCAAGGTGAGAACAGTTCATTTACCTTCCTAAGGGGAGACTTTACTCCCAGAAAAGCACTGACTCAGCCTGGTTCCTCCTGGCTCGGTTTCTTCCCCTTTAGCCCAAAAGCACCCAAGTGTGTTGGCCTGTGGACTCAGCCACCACTGATGAGTCAGAGGCCAGCTTGACGGAGGGAGGCTCGGAGGCAGCAGTAAGTCAGTGTGCGTGAGTGACCTGAGAAAAACAAATCATAAAGGAAGAACCCTGAGGACAGCAGGTGCAATGAGCAAGCACCATGTGGTCTGAATGTGGATTATCTTCCTGGGAAATCACCAGGACTCAATTCAAACACCACCTTCATAACACACTCATTTATGCTGAGCTCTGGGTGCTCATAATGGACTAGCCTTGGAGCAGGTTTCTTTTATGAGCAGGTGCCCCAGTAACCCCCAAGTGTAAGGAACCCACCCCCTATTCACACACAGGGCTCCCAGGTGGCACTAATGGTAAAGAACCCACCTGCAGTGCAGGAGACAGAAGAGATGTGGGTTCAATCCCTGGGTCTGGAAGATCCCCTGGAGGAGGGCATGGAAACCCACTCCAGTATTTTTGCCTGGAGAATTCCATGCACAGGGGAGCCTGGCAGGCTACAGTCCATGGGGTTGCAAAGAGTCGGACACAACCGAAGTGACCTAGCACACACTCACGCATACACACACCATTCCCATCAACACACCCCTCCATCCACTGACCCCAAAATTGTTGCAAGTTTTCTCCACATTTAGAGTTGCCACATTTGCAAATAAAAACTCTGGACACTCAGTAAAATTTAAATCTCAGATAAATAACAAATTCTGTTTTAGTCTAATAACAAAAGAATTAACATTCAAGTCACTGGAGCTCCAGAAGAGAAAAGAAATGGGTAAGGCTGAGAATAAATTTTAAAAACTTTAAAAATAAAAATTAAAAATACTTAAAATTTCCAAATTTGACAAAAGATATAAACTTGGAGATTCAAAAAGTTTAATGAAGCTCAAACAGGATAAATCTAAAGAAATCCAGTTCCTCACAACCTATTTAATATAAAATAGGCCATTGGAATAGCCCTGTAACTCTTAGGAAAGCTGAATTTATAATTTTATTCCCCCCCCCAAAGAAATATCTAGGCCCAGAGGATTTTATTGGAGAATTCTACCAAGTGCTATGAAAAAATTGCACCAGCTCCACACAATCTCCTCCAGAAAATATACACAGGAGAGACATTTCCCAAGGCATTTTATGAGGCTAGTGGTACCAAAAGAACATGACAGACCACTGTCTCTCATTTATATAGATGCAAAAATCTTAACAAAATGTTAGCAAATAGAATACAACAGATCAAAAGAATTACATACCATGACTAAGAGATTTATTCCAGAGGTGCAAAGTTGGTTCAATAGTTGAAAACTATTCAGTGTAATTCACCACATTAATAGGCTAAAAAAACTAAGTCATGAGATCATATCAATCGGTACAGAAAAAAGTTTTCCACAAAATTTGACATCCATTCATGATGAAACTCTCTGTAAACCAGAAACAGAGGAACATTTTCTCGTCCTGATAGAGAGCAGTTACAAGAGACCTACGGCTAACATCATATTTAAATGGTGAAAGACTGAATGGTTTCTCCATAAAACTGAGACTAAGATGAGGATTTCCACTCCCAACCCTTTCGTTCAACATAGTGTTACCAGAAGTTCTAGCCAAAATAATAAAGCAAGTAAAAGAAATAAAAGGAATACAGGGAGGACTAAAAGGCATGGCTATTCGCAGATGATACGATCGTGTAAACAGAAAACTCTAAAGAACCCACGAAAGGAAGCACTCTGGAATGCATAAATGAGTTCTGTATGGCTGCAGAATGCAAGATCAACCATTAATTACATGTGATAAAAGGACACAGAGCTCTACACATGGCACTGTGTCAGTTTCCTGGTTTTGACATTGTGCCTCATGTCAGATGTAATCACTGAGGGAAACAGGTAAAGAGTATATGTACTCTGCTCGTCTTTACATCTTCCTATGATTATATATGTATGTAAATCCGTGGCATATCAGCAGCCAAGGGACTTTCCTATGAGAAAAACCTGTGAAGAGAAGAGCCGTGGGGCTGTAATGAGTTTCCTCCCACTTCAGTACCATGTCTCTCTTTCAACTAAGCATAGATGCTGGTCTGGGGTGAGAACAGTGACTGCACCTTCTTCCTTCTAAAATATGGAATGTCCGAGGAAGGCGTGATCGTTTAGAATTTGATATAAATTGCTTGTCAAAACATAAGAAGAAAGGAAATTTAGTGGATTTGATTCTACAGTCTCCACCTTTATAAGGACCAATCAAGTCAACAGAATCACGGACTATTCTGTTTGTGCAGCCTAGGACTTTTTCAGTTCCAAGAGTCTAAAATAATTCAGATTAGCTTAATAAAGGCAGAGTTGAATCTAGGGGATTAAAATATGTCATAAGGGTCTTCACGATCCAGCAGGCTCTCTTCCAAATGTGCAGCCTGAAAACATACATTCCACCAACTTTGGAACCCAGCTGGAACAGACAGATGGCTTTCTCAGGTTAGAAAGTCTCAGGAAAATTCTGAATACATCTTCAAATTGGCCAGCTTGGGATACCTGCTCCAACTAAGCCACAAGGAACAAGTATCCCATAGGAAAGAGGATTCTGTCACTTGAAGAAGGGATAAGAGAAGTCAAGACCCAGGATCAGCCCTCCAAAGGAGTCCTCTCGGCCCTTGAAAGGGAAATTACCAAGCGGTCCCCATTCCTGCAGACTTCACTTTCCAAAAAGAGAAATAAGATGAACCCAAATACACAATTCACATATAAACACGAGAGGTAGGAGATTGGGTAGCACTAGCGGTAAAGAATCCACCTGCCAATGCAGAAGACGTAAGAGACGTGGGCTCGATCCCTGGGTCGGGAGGATCCCCTGGAGGAGGGCATTGGCCACCCACTCCAGGATTCTTGCCTGGAGAATCCCATGGACAGAGGAGTCTAGCAGGCTACAGTCCATAGGATCGAAAAGAGCTGGACACAGCTGAAGTGACTTAGCATAGCAGCAGAAGATCGTAAATATGAACACAGTGAATCTCAGCTTTATGAAGACATGGGTTGAGTAAAAGGCCAGTAAAGCGTTAATAATGAAGTGCTGACCTGGAGTGTCCCAAGGGGCAGGACTCAGATGGCTCTCATGGGGGGAAATGCCCAGGAGCAGTTTCAAAGAAGGGAGAGGGCTTTGCCTCTTGAACACACAGGATTAATGGGAAGGTCCAGTGAGAACAATGTGAACACTTGGTGACTGTCACCTGTGACACACTTGGCTGTTGTCGTGATTTAGCAGGGGGGATAGGACATCCCCAAGCTGAGGAGGGCACAGTATCAGAGTCAGCCAGCTCAGAGAGTCTGCAGCACAGTGAGGAACATGTCAGGGTTCAAGGGATTTCTGTGACCTAGGTAAAATAAAAGGATATGTTTGTTCCTTACGTCCGTGTCTCATTTCTGCTTTGAAAATAGGTCCACGTGCACCGTTTTTTCTAGATTCCACGTATATGTATTAGTGTATACGTGGCTGGTTCGCTTTGTGGTGTAGCAGAAAAGAATAACACATTGTAAAGCAACTATACTTCAAAAATATTTTTAAAAAATAAATAAAAGGATAAGAAAACGTGAACATGGAGAGCTCAGAGTGGCGCCTGGCGAGGGTGAGAACCCAGCACAGAGCCACCATTCAAAGCTACGGTCCTGATTCACCAAGTCAACGTGAAGAGCAGGAAGGACCAGGTATGATCAGGTGGGAGGCAGACCCAGAAGGTGAAGCTGGAATGGGGTTAGACCAACACAACCCCAAGGGCTGCTAGAACTAAAAATCTGGGACTTTCTCTAAGAAATTTTCAATAAACCTGCCGCTGCTGCTGCTGCTGTTAAGTGGCTTCCGTCGTGTCCAACTCTGTGTGACCCGATAGACGGCAGCTGACCAGGCTCCCCCGTCCCTGGGATTCTCCAGACAAGAACACTGGAGTGGGTTGCCATTTCCTTCTCCAGTGCATGAAAGTGAAAAGTGAAAGAGAAGTCACTCAGTCATGCCCGACTCTTTGCGACCCCATGAACTGCAGCCCACCAGGCTCCTCCATCCATGGGATTTGCCAGGCAAGAGCACTGGAGTGGGGTGCCATTGCCTTCTCTGAATAAACCTGCTAAATCCAATCAAATTATGACCCCAAAACATTCTGAGTTTAGATGGTGGTGATGGTTTGCACAGCCTCGTGATTATACTAAAAGCCCCTGAACTGTACATTTTAAAAGGATGAATTTTACCGTTTGATTCCACTTATACAAGGTACCTAGAGTAGTCTAATTCATAGAGTCAGAAATTACAAGCATCTCCGGTTAGAAAGTCTCCGGAAAATTCTGAGTACATCTTCAAATTGGCCAGGGGCCAGGCACAGGGTGTGAGGTGAGTTGGGGAGACAGGAATGGGGAGCTGGTGTTGTTATTAAGAGGGACAGAGTTTCCATTAGGAAGGTGAAAAACTGGGGAGATGGATGATGGTCAAAGTTGAGAGTTGCACAGCAATGTGAAAGTATTAAGCGCCATTGAACTTTATAGTTAAATAAGATAGGAATAGTGTGTTTTATATCATGTGATTTCTACCATAATAAAACAATACTTAAATTTTTTAATTAAAAGAATGAATTTTATGATATGCAAAATGTGTGTCAATGTTTTTTAAAAAAATCAAAGCTTGACAGGCTGGGACAGAAAACAAAGGTCAGAACAGAGTGGATATACAGAACCAAGCCAAAGCCTGGCCCAGAAGCCACTTGTCTTCAAACTGTCCCTACCTCTGTCCACATCACAGAGACCTCCTGGCCCCAGGGGACACACTTACCAATAGTCCTGTCACAACAGTGTGGGGGGCCACCTGTCAAACACAGCAGAGCCATGAGCTCCAGGGCTAGGTGGAGCAGTCACAGATGGTCAACACTTGTCAAGCAGCTGTCCACAGAGCTCCTGCCTGGAGACAGGTCAGCACAGGTAGCCTGACCAGGGTCACTGGGCTGAATTCAAGCTTCCCCTTCTGTCCACAGTTAGTAATATTTTATTTATTTGTTCATCGATCCATTCATTCATCTGTGTGCCAGGCAACATACTAAGTGATTCCCATCTCAGGAATCTCAGGTTCACAGGAACCCTATGAGATAAAAATTACGTTCATACCCATTTCACTCATTTGAAGGTTGAGGCTTGAAAAATATCCATTAATTTGCTCACACAAGAGTAAGAAATGTAATTTCTGGAGGCTATCTCTTAACCACATGTTCAATGTCAAACCACCCAGGAAAAAAAATATCTTCAGAAGAAAAGTCAGAATTTCAGAGGGATCTGATGAAGGGGAAGGGGAAGGCGGTGAGAAAGACTGTCACTTTTCACCTTCTACAGTACTTTTAATTTTAGCAGCGGCTACGCCACATTTCCATAATAAAAACTAGTAAAAAAAAAAAAAAANCACACACTCACGCATACACACACCATTCCCATCAACACACCCCTCCATCCACTGACCCCAAAATTGTTGCAAGTTTTCTCCACATTTAGAGTTGCCACATTTGCAAATAAAAACTCTGGACACTCAGTAAAATTTAAATCTCAGATAAATAACAAATTCTGTTTTAGTCTAATAACAAAAGAATTAACATTCAAGTCACTGGAGCTCCAGAAGAGAAAAGAAATGGGTAAGGCTGAGAATAAATTTTAAAAACTTTAAAAATAAAAATTAAAAATACTTAAAATTTCCAAATTTGACAAAAGATATAAACTTGGAGATTCAAAAAGTTTAATGAAGCTCAAACAGGATAAATCTAAAGAAATCCAGTTCCTCACAACCTATTTAATATAAAATAGGCCATTGGAATAGCCCTGTAACTCTTAGGAAAGCTGAATTTATAATTTTATTCCCCCCCCCAAAGAAATATCTAGGCCCAGAGGATTTTATTGGAGAATTCTACCAAGTGCTATGAAAAAATTGCACCAGCTCCACACAATCTCCTCCAGAAAATATACACAGGAGAGACATTTCCCAAGGCATTTTATGAGGCTAGTGGTACCAAAAGAACATGACAGACCACTGTCTCTCATTTATATAGATGCAAAAATCTTAACAAAATGTTAGCAAATAGAATACAACAGATCAAAAGAATTACATACCATGACTAAGAGATTTATTCCAGAGGTGCAAAGTTGGTTCAATAGTTGAAAACTATTCAGTGTAATTCACCACATTAATAGGCTAAAAAAACTAAGTCATGAGATCATATCAATCGGTACAGAAAAAAGTTTTCCACAAAATTTGACATCCATTCATGATGAAACTCTCTGTAAACCAGAAACAGAGGAACATTTTCTCGTCCTGATAGAGAGCAGTTACAAGAGACCTACGGCTAACATCATATTTAAATGGTGAAAGACTGAATGGTTTCTCCATAAAACTGAGACTAAGATGAGGATTTCCACTCCCAACCCTTTCGTTCAACATAGTGTTACCAGAAGTTCTAGCCAAAATAATAAAGCAAGTAAAAGAAATAAAAGGAATACAGGGAGGACTAAAAGGCATGGCTATTCGCAGATGATACGATCGTGTAAACAGAAAACTCTAAAGAACCCACGAAAGGAAGCACTCTGGAATGCATAAATGAGTTCTGTATGGCTGCAGAATGCAAGATCAACCATTAATTACATGTGATAAAAGGACACAGAGCTCTACACATGGCACTGTGTCAGTTTCCTGGTTTTGACATTGTGCCTCATGTCAGATGTAATCACTGAGGGAAACAGGTAAAGAGTATATGTACTCTGCTCGTCTTTACATCTTCCTATGATTATATATGTATGTAAATCCGTGGCATATCAGCAGCCAAGGGACTTTCCTATGAGAAAAACCTGTGAAGAGAAGAGCCGTGGGGCTGTAATGAGTTTCCTCCCACTTCAGTACCATGTCTCTCTTTCAACTAAGCATAGATGCTGGTCTGGGGTGAGAACAGTGACTGCACCTTCTTCCTTCTAAAATATGGAATGTCCGAGGAAGGCGTGATCGTTTAGAATTTGATATAAATTGCTTGTCAAAACATAAGAAGAAAGGAAATTTAGTGGATTTGATTCTACAGTCTCCACCTTTATAAGGACCAATCAAGTCAACAGAATCACGGACTATTCTGTTTGTGCAGCCTAGGACTTTTTCAGTTCCAAGAGTCTAAAATAATTCAGATTAGCTTAATAAAGGCAGAGTTGAATCTAGGGGATTAAAATATGTCATAAGGGTCTTCACGATCCAGCAGGCTCTCTTCCAAATGTGCAGCCTGAAAACATACATTCCACCAACTTTGGAACCCAGCTGGAACAGACAGATGGCTTTCTCAGGTTAGAAAGTCTCAGGAAAATTCTGAATACATCTTCAAATTGGCCAGCTTGGGATACCTGCTCCAACTAAGCCACAAGGAACAAGTATCCCATAGGAAAGAGGATTCTGTCACTTGAAGAAGGGATAAGAGAAGTCAAGACCCAGGATCAGCCCTCCAAAGGAGTCCTCTCGGCCCTTGAAAGGGAAATTACCAAGCGGTCCCCATTCCTGCAGACTTCACTTTCCAAAAAGAGAAATAAGATGAACCCAAATACACAATTCACATATAAACACGAGAGGTAGGAGATTGGGTAGCACTAGCGGTAAAGAATCCACCTGCCAATGCAGAAGACGTAAGAGACGTGGGCTCGATCCCTGGGTCGGGAGGATCCCCTGGAGGAGGGCATTGGCCACCCACTCCAGGATTCTTGCCTGGAGAATCCCATGGACAGAGGAGTCTAGCAGGCTACAGTCCATAGGATCGAAAAGAGCTGGACACAGCTGAAGTGACTTAGCATAGCAGCAGAAGATCGTAAATATGAACACAGTGAATCTCAGCTTTATGAAGACATGGGTTGAGTAAAAGGCCAGTAAAGCGTTAATAATGAAGTGCTGACCTGGAGTGTCCCAAGGGGCAGGACTCAGATGGCTCTCATGGGGGGAAATGCCCAGGAGCAGTTTCAAAGAAGGGAGAGGGCTTTGCCTCTTGAACACACAGGATTAATGGGAAGGTCCAGTGAGAACAATGTGAACACTTGGTGACTGTCACCTGTGACACACTTGGCTGTTGTCGTGATTTAGCAGGGGGGATAGGACATCCCCAAGCTGAGGAGGGCACAGTATCAGAGTCAGCCAGCTCAGAGAGTCTGCAGCACAGTGAGGAACATGTCAGGGTTCAAGGGATTTCTGTGACCTAGGTAAAATAAAAGGATATGTTTGTTCCTTACGTCCGTGTCTCATTTCTGCTTTGAAAATAGGTCCACGTGCACCGTTTTTTCTAGATTCCACGTATATGTATTAGTGTATACGTGGCTGGTTCGCTTTGTGGTGTAGCAGAAAAGAATAACACATTGTAAAGCAACTATACTTCAAAAGTATTTTTAAAAAATAAATAAAAGGATAAGAAAACGTGAACATGGAGAGCTCAGAGTGGCGCCTGGCGAGGGTGAGAACCCAGCACAGAGCCACCATTCAAAGCTACGGTCCTGATTCACCAAGTCAACGTGAAGAGCAGGAAGGACCAGGTATGATCAGGTGGGAGGCAGACCCAGAAGGTGAAGCTGGAATGGGGTTAGACCAACACAACCCCAAGGGCTGCTAGAACTAAAAATCTGGGACTTTCTCTAAGAAATTTTCAATAAACCTGCCGCTGCTGCTGCTGCTGTTAAGTGGCTTCCGTCGTGTCCAACTCTGTGTGACCCGATAGACGGCAGCTGACCAGGCTCCCCCGTCCCTGGGATTCTCCAGACAAGAACACTGGAGTGGGTTGCCATTTCCTTCTCCAGTGCATGAAAGTGAAAAGTGAAAGAGAAGTCACTCAGTCATGCCCGACTCTTTGCGACCCCATGAACTGCAGCCCACCAGGCTCCTCCATCCATGGGATTTGCCAGGCAAGAGCACTGGAGTGGGGTGCCATTGCCTTCTCTGAATAAACCTGCTAAATCCAATCAAATTATGACCCCAAAACATTCTGAGTTTAGATGGTGGTGATGGTTTGCACAGCCTCGTGATTATACTAAAAGCCCCTGAACTGTACATTTTAAAAGGATGAATTTTACCGTTTGATTCCACTTATACAAGGTACCTAGAGTAGTCTAATTCATAGAGTCAGAAATTACAAGCATCTCCGGTTAGAAAGTCTCCGGAAAATTCTGAGTACATCTTCAAATTGGCCAGGGGCCAGGCACAGGGTGTGAGGTGAGTTGGGGAGACAGGAATGGGGAGCTGGTGTTGTTATTAAGAGGGACAGAGTTTCCATTAGGAAGGTGAAAAACTGGGGAGATGGATGATGGTCAAAGTTGAGAGTTGCACAGCAATGTGAAAGTATTAAGCGCCATTGAACTTTATAGTTAAATAAGATAGGAATAGTGTGTTTTATATCATGTGATTTCTACCATAATAAAACAATACTTAAATTTTTTAATTAAAAGAATGAATTTTATGATATGCAAAATGTGTGTCAATGTTTTTTAAAAAAATCAAAGCTTGACAGGCTGGGACAGAAAACAAAGGTCAGAACAGAGTGGATATACAGAACCAAGCCAAAGCCTGGCCCAGAAGCCACTTGTCTTCAAACTGTCCCTACCTCTGTCCACATCACAGAGACCTCCTGGCCCCAGGGGACACACTTACCAATAGTCCTGTCACAACAGTGTGGGGGGCCACCTGTCAAACACAGCAGAGCCATGAGCTCCAGGGCTAGGTGGAGCAGTCACAGATGGTCAACACTTGTCAAGCAGCTGTCCACAGAGCTCCTGCCTGGAGACAGGTCAGCACAGGTAGCCTGACCAGGGTCACTGGGCTGAATTCAAGCTTCCCCTTCTGTCCACAGTTAGTAATATTTTATTTATTTGTTCATCGATCCATTCATTCATCTGTGTGCCAGGCAACATACTAAGTGATTCCCATCTCAGGAATCTCAGGTTCACAGGAACCCTATGAGATAAAAATTACGTTCATACCCATTTCACTCATTTGAAGGTTGAGGCTTGAAAAATATCCATTAATTTGCTCACACAAGAGTAAGAAATGTAATTTCTGGAGGCTATCTCTTAACCACATGTTCAATGTCAAACCACCCAGGAAAAAAAATATCTTCAGAAGAAAAGTCAGAATTTCAGAGGGATCTGATGAAGGGGAAGGGGAAGGCGGTGAGAAAGACTGTCACTTTTCACCTTCTACAGTACTTTTAATTTTAGCAGCGGCTACGCCACATTTCCATAATAAAAACTAGTAAAAAAAAAAAAAAAAGTGTGTGTGTGTGCGCGCGCACGCGTGTGTATATTTGAAGACCAGGGAGAGCAGATCTGTAATGAATGTTCCTCAGAAGTCCTCTCTCTGATCTTCTCCCTGGGGTGGGTTTTGAGTGGTTTTTAGAGAGTGCTGGCTGGTTTCATCAACAGTTAACATCATCTTCATCACCCCTGGGTTTTAGCCTCTGCCCTAATGCAGAACAAGCAGGGGTGTGTAGATGACAGTAAGTTCTTTGTCCAATCAACACACGAAGGAGCAGCTGGCAGGGGGCTTCCTTACCTCTCTCCTAACCTGAGTTCCTGGGCACATCTCACCACCCTACTCCCCACCCATGGGCAAGTAACGGAGCAAGGGCTCCTACCCTCCCAGGAAAGACTGGTCCTGACCTGGGCTGTATGGCCAGAGCCCCAGGCTAGGCCTCAGGACAACAGAGTTTCAGGTTCCCCAAAATATACAAAACCTCTGGAAAGTTTGAAACCACAGGGGACAAAAATGGGCTTGCCTCTACCTCACAAAAAAGTTCAGTAACATGGGAAGAAACAAAAATACAGGAGATTTCATTAATGCTCCTGTGATTATTTTTGCTTTTTACATTTCTGAACATAAAAGCGTGCCGTCTACGACTTGTGTTTCTTCCCTTGGCCTTGTTGGCTGGATAGTGAAGCTGTAAGGACCCCAGCTTGTGCTCACATGTGGAAGATGGAGGTAGTGGGCAGCAGAGCTGATGCTGGGAGCCTCTGAGCAGGCACCGATCTGCCTGGATAGAGCCCCAGCTGGAGTAAGTGGGTGCAGCTGCCTCAGCTCTTCATTTTTTTAGGGGGATAGAGGCATCCTCTACCTATTTTAAATCAGAACTCCGCAAGGGGTGGGAGAAAACAGCATGATGGAGACTTCCCTGGCAGTCTTGTTGTTAAGGCTCTGTGCTTCTGCAAGAGTCATGGGTTCGATCCCTGCTGGGGGAACTAAGTTCCCACATACTGCAGGGCTGAAAACAAAACAACAAAGCAAAAACAGTATGGCAGCGCCTCAAAAATGTTAGCTTACACTGGTCCACATGATCCAGCAATTCCACTTCTGTGGATATAATGCAAAAGAGCTGAAAACAGAACTAGAACGGATGTTTGCACACCCCTGTTCTTAGCAGCATTATTCACAATAGCCAGAAAGGCCATCCATGGATGACGGTAAACAAAAGTGTTATATATGTGCAATAGAACATTATTCAGCCTTAAAAAGGAGGGAAATTCTTCTTTGTATTTTTTTTAATTGGTGGAAAATTGCTTCATAGTATGTTGGTTTCTTCCATCAGTTCAGTTCAGTTCAGTTGCTCAGTCGTGTCTGACTCTTTGCGACCCCATGAATCGCTGCACGCCAGGCCGCCCTGTCCATAATAAACTACTGGAGTTCACTCAGACTCACGTCCATCGAGTCAGTGATGCCATCCAGACCTCTCATCCTCGGTCGTCCCCTTCTCCTCCTGCCCCCAATCCCTCCCAGCATCAGAGTCTTCTCCAATGAGTCAACTCTTCACACGAGGTGGCCAAAGTACCGGAGTTTGAGCTTCAGCATCATTCCCTCCAAAGAAATCCCAGGGCCGATCTCCTTCAGAATGGACTGGCTGGATCTCCTTACAGTCCAAGGGACTCTCAAGAGTCTTCTAAAAACACCACAGTTCAGAAGCACCATACAAAAATGCAAATCAGTCATAATTACATATATCCCCTCCATTGGCTCAGACGGTAAAGAATCTGCCTGCAATACAGGAGACGTGGGTTTGATCCCTGGGTTGGGAAGATCCCCTGGAGAAGAAAATGACAACCCACTCCAGGATTCTTGCCTGGAGAATTCAACGGACAGAGGAACCCAGTGGGCTCCAGTCCTTAGCCTTGCACAGAGCCAGGCATGACTGGAGCGACGCAGTACACAGCATACCCTCCACCTTGAGCCTCCCTCCCTCTTCCCACCCTGCCTTTCGAGGTCATCATAGGGCGTGAGGCTGTGCCATGCAGCGACTTTCCCCTTGCTATCTATCTTGCACACGACAGTGTACATAAGTCGATGCTACTTTCTCAATTGGTCCTACCCCCTCCTTCCTCCACTGTATCTACAAGTCCGTCCGCTACATCCGCATCTCCATCCCTTCCCTGCAAACAGCTTCATCTATGCCTCATTTCTAGGCTCCATATATATATGTTAATATACGATACGTGTTTTTTCTTTCTGACTTACTTCACTCTGTATAATGGGCCCTGGTTTCATCCACCTCAGTGTAACGGACTCAAATTCATTTCTTTTTATGGCTGAGTAATATTCCAAAGGAAGGAAATTCTGACATAGGCTACAGCAATGGAGAAACCATGAAGACACTGTGCTCAGTGAAAAAAGCCGATCACCAAAGGACAAGTACTGTATGATTCCACTTTTTATGAGGTACTTAAGCGTGGTCAAATTTAAAGAGACAGGAAATGGAATGATGAGTAACGGGGCCTGCAGTGAGCAGGAACGGGGAAGTGTTATTTAACGGGGACAGAGTTTTGCTTGGAGAAGATGAAAAAATTCTGGAGGCGAGTGGTGGTGATGGCTGTATAGCCGTCTGAATACAATTAGTGTCACTGAACTGAATTCCGAAAAGTGGTGAAGATGGTAAATTTCATGTTGCATGTATATGTGTGCGCTCAGTCACTCGGTCATGTCTGACTCTGCGACCCCATGGACTGTAGCCTGCCAGGCTCCTCTGTCCATTGAATTTTCCAGGCAAGAATACTGGAGTGGGTCGCCATTTCCTACTCCAGGGGATCTTCCTGACCCAGAGATCAAACCTACTTGTCTCGCATCTTCTGCACTGACAGGCGGATTCTTTATCACTGTGCCTGTGTCCAGTATATTTATACTGTATAAATATACGTATTTACCATAAAAATTGTTTAAACTTCATGAAGAGAGGCTACAGGGGAAAGGACAGTCCCCTGGTAAAATTAAGAGACTCTCCCCCTAAACAGAAAGCAGGTATGACGCTGCTTCTGCATCACCGTCTTGTCCCGCTCAGCCCACACATTAGGAATTTTAATGATCCGACATCACAGGGAGTCGTACACTAAAATCTTCCTGTGGCATAGTTTCTACAAGTTATTTGGCAGGGGAAGAGTATAGAGACAGATAACAATAGTAGACACCTTATTTATCACTTCCAAAAATGTTCAGAACTAAAAATTCTTGGAAGGAAAAAATATTTATCTTCCCTATGTTTTCCCTTTTTTCCCAGGCCTTCATCTCTCTAGCTGCTTTTCCACTAAACATTTGTTCTTTAACTTCTGGCAGTTCTTTTACCTTTTCTGTTCTGGGTTTCTGGACTACATTTGGAAATAAGTAATAATTTGTATTACTTATAACTTGTTCTTTCCTTTCCGTGCAGAGACTGTTGTAAGAATTCAGGAGCCTGGGAAGAGGGAAATATGTTTAAAATATAAAGGCATTCTGTTTCTTATTATTATTATTAAGAATTACCTTTGGGGGACACTGGCTCCACAGGAGAAACTTAACCTAAACAATGCCAGACGTGACAGGAGAGAATTCCACAGCAGACCTGTCAAGAGACCTGGTTTGCCTGGTTCCTCAAATCATGCTGCAGCTGCCTCTTCCTGTCTCTTTCTGTGTGCCTGGCATAGCCCGCAATTCTGGGTCATCTGGGGGACAGGGAAGTGTGGTGGCCAGTAGAGCTGTACCTCCATGCAGTGTACAGGGATGAGCTCCTCATCACCAAGGGTATTCAATTAGAATGCAACGAATCACATCACAGGGAATTCCTGCTTTGTGAAAGAGACTGAGTTCTGAGGTCTCTTTCAATTTTAAGAACCCACTGATTTCTTTATTACTGCATTCAGTTCATTCCCTCAGTTGTGTCCGACTCTTTGCAGCCCCATGCAGCACGCCAGGCTTCCCTATCCACCACCAACTCCCGGAGCCTGCTCAAACTCATGTCCATTGAGTTGGTGATGCCATCCAACCGTCTCATCCTCTGTTGTCCCCTTCTCCTCCCACCTTCAATCTTTTCCACATCAGGGTCTTTTCCAATGAGTCACTTATTCACATCAGGTGGCCAAAGTATTGGAGTTTCAGCTCCAGCGTCAGTCCTTCCAATGAATATTCAGGACTGATCTCCTTTAGGATGGACTGGTTAGGGGAGGGAGGAAGGAGGGGGGGTTCAGGATGGGGAACACATGTACACCTGTGGTGGATTCATGTCAATGTATGGCAAAACCAATACAATATGGTAAAGTAATTAGCCTCCAATTAAATAAATTTATATTAAAAAAAAGGATGGACTGGTTGGATCTCTTTGCTATCTAAGTGACTCTCAAGAATCTTCTCCAACACCACACTTTAAAAGCATCAATTCTTTGGCACTCAGCTTTCTTTATGGTCCAACTCTCACATCCATACATGACTACTGGAAAAACCATAGCTTTGGCTAGACAGACCTTTGTTGTCAAAGTAATGTCTCTGCTTTTTAATATGCTGTCAAGGTTGGTCATAACTTTTCTTCCAAGGAGCAAGTGTCTTTTAATTTCATGGCTGCAGTCACCATCTGCAGTGATTTTAGAGCCCCCCAAAACAGGAGTCGATTATTCTGGTCTTGTATGGGCTCCACCCCCTTCCTTGCTGTGTGACTGGACCACAGGCATGTTCCTAACCTCTCTGAGCTCAGTTGTCTCAATTATCTTTTATTATTATGTAATCTGTCTCCCTGATCCTATCCTGAGGAGCCCAAAAAATGCTACTACGGAGCAAGTGCTTTAAAGATCTTTTTTTTTTTAATTGCCATGTTGGGAAGAATTGTACTGCTGTTGTTATTACTCCTGCCCTCAGAGGACGACTGTACAAGCCAGCCAAATACCACAGGGCAGCCCTCCCCGCTCAGAAGGACAAGACTAGAGTCTGAGAGGGACTTGGGGTAGAGGAGCCATGCTCTGAATCAGCATTTCTCCCCAAGAACAGCGATTCCTTCCGTTTCTTTCCTGTTGATTTCTGGTCCTTCTGAGCGGGCAAACTTTCAAAAGCATCTCTGGAACCGTGTGAACACTGAGTATTATTTTTTTAATGTCCAATTAGGGCTTCAGTTCCTATGAGGGTTTCCTTCCACTTGCACACATACCAAAAAAAAAAAAAAAAGGGCTTGCTGAATTAATGAACCACTTCTCTTATCTATTTTTCCTGTTATCTAATTCCGAGGGGAAAGCTGGGAGCTCCGAGGGAGCTGGGAGACAGCTCACAACGCCTCCCTCCCACTGGCTGAGAACAGCCTGGAGTCCCCGGACTGAAGGGCGCTGAGCTGCAGGAACATCGCTTCTGCTCCGGGTGAGTCCCCACCTGGCCCCCTTGGTGACCCCTTCCCCAGGGCAGAGCAGGAGATGCACCGAGGGAGTCGGGATGGCCAGGAGCAGAGGGGCTGGAGGAGAGACGGTCGGTGGGGGAAGGAGGTCAGGGAGAGGACCAGCCAGCGTGGAGTGAGGGTGCACCGGGGCTCTTGGGCCTTGGGGACAGGAAGGATGAGATTCTTTGCAGGCCAAGTCACAGAGGCAAGGCTTCCTTTCCCGCTTTCGCTCTCTGGTTCATTTTCTCGGTTTCTGTTTCTTACAATCGGGAGGCATTTTAGTTTCTCCATTTCCTGATTCGGCTTCCTGCTTGAACAATCAGAAGTTGATGGGGATGAGCAGTCTCTCAAGAAAAAAAATAAATGAATATTCACCATGCAAAAACATCAAGTGATGTGACCAATTGCCCCTGGGCCCCTTGCCTCTGCTTCCTCCAACACACCCAGATGGCTTTTCCTTCCCCTGGAGTCCCTGCTGTGGATGCTCTGTCTTGAGAACCTGGCTGGAAAGCTTAGGAGAACCTTTCCTGACCCAGATCAGACCTGCTCAGGATGCTTTCAGGGCAGAAAAAATCTCACTGGCATTTTTCGTTGGTTCCATTGGTGAGTTAGTGAACAGGCCTCATGGCCTTCAGGATCTGATCATTTTCTTTACCTGTTAACAGATCGAAAGTCAACCTGGCTTGGTGTCCGGTTTAATTTTTTGTTAATTCTGGAGCCAGACTTGTGATGGGAAGGAGGGGGTGAGGGTGGGTCTTGCAGGTGTACCTCAAAGATTATGCTTTTGTTTTCTGAGTTCAGTTTGTACTTGCAAGAGTTTGGTTGCATATGGTTTCTGCAAACACATCAGAATTACCTCTGCTCCCTATAACCCATTCCTTGGACAAATGAGCTTTGGATCTTATTAGTAGCAGAGAAAAGGGCTGAGCCTCAAAGAAAAGGAGATACAGTGGTAAAGACAGAGGGATAGCTTTGAGAGGGCACGGGCTGAGAATGACAAATCAGTGCTTAAAAATGAAGGCTCTGCGGGGTTTCAAACCAGGCAGGTTGAACTTTTTCCGCTGGCCGGAAGGTTGGAAATAGATAATGGCAGATTTTAACTCTGTAGCTTTTCAAGGACTAAGCAGTGTTCTTCGGGAACTGGGAAGGCGTTAGTGCAAAGTTTCGGTGTCTGTACAATTACTACAAATATTAGCTCTGCAAAGCAGAGAATGGAAACTTTTCCTGTGTTTCCCTCTTGCAGTCTTCCAGCCAGGTGGTTCAAAAGTTCTGTCTGACTTATCTTTGCCCTGCCCAACTCTGAGTCCCTTCACCTTCTCCATTTCCCCCAAAGGTTGTTATTCTCGGGCTTCTGTGTGTTCTCCAAAGTTAAGGGAATTTGAGAGGTTTCTAGCTCAGCCAAATCAAGAAAGTGCCCCTCTGAAATGAATGAAAATCTTACTGTGAAATGCTACTAGAATCCCATGATTTATCATCACAAAATTGATTTGACTTTTTTATTATTAGTAGTAATGCATTGGTTTTTGTTTCCTTGTTTACTTCTGTTAGTCAAATTTATTTGAATAAGTAAGCCTAGCATAAAAGGGTATATAAAAGTCCTACTTTATAAACTTTTTAAACATAATTCATTAGAGTTCATTTTTAGCAAAATAGACATATCCTGTTTCTTCTAAAGAATTCATTCCTGAAAGAGACTTTGCATTTGTGAATTCAATTGGCAGGGAGGCGAGAATCTGTTTCCTGTGGTTGGTACTGAGGAAATATTAATAAGTTGCTCTTTATCCCGTTCTATTTCTCAAGCCCAATAAAATATCCATTTCAAATGACTTTCTAATGCTTTGTTATATTTGCCAAGTGATTTATGGGGCGGAAAATTGTAGTTCAGCATGTGTAAGTGCAGAGATGGTTTAGCGCTGGGGACAGTAGAAAGGAGGGGGTTTAGGGTTGGGGCAGCGCAGAGCCTAAAGAAATTCAAGCTATCAATCTGCAACTGTCTAAACACAGCACCAAGTGGAGATTTGAGACAATTATCCGAATAATTGGGGGGTGGGGTGGGGAGGCACTTTCACCTGAACTGTCTGGATAATGGGGCGGGCGACACAGGAAAAAACTCCTAGCACGGGGAGGGCCCTGCTTCGGCTTTTTCCGGGATCAAGCGAATTCGGACGATTTTTCTTTAAATTCTCCGAATTAGAATTAGGAATGGCAAAGAAAGCTTTCCAGAAAAAGCGTAAAAGGGGCTCCCGTCGCCCCACTGGGCAAGGCGGAGGGTGGGCCCCCGGCCCGCCGGGCCTGCGCCGCGGGACGCCCCCGCCGGCTCTGATAAAGCCCCGAAGCCGATCTAAGGTCAATAAACCAGGCGGCGTCAGGCTCCGGCGGAGGGTCGGGAAGGACAGGGGCGGGAAGGGAAGACAGCAATCTTGAGGCTGTCAGCGAAATGGAAAGGAACGGAGGACCGAGGAGGTCCGGGTCCGGGCGCCGGCGTGAGGCGCGCGGGGCCGAGACTGGGCCGCGGTGCGAAGCGCGCGGCCAACACGAGGGAGTCGGGAGGCGCGGCCCCTTGACCGGCAGAGAAGGCGGCGACCTTGAAAAGTAAACCATATCCCCAGCGATCAATCGTCACTTCGCCGAGAGTTTTAAGAAGGAAACGAAAAGTTCGGGGGGGGGGGGG
>SJYA01002473.1:142780-172400 GCA_006410615.1 Neotragus moschatus | reverse complement strand
GTCGGGGGGGTGGGGGTGGTGGTGGTGAAATAGCAGTCAAGAGGGAGAAAACTGACAGACACAGACTGTGGCAGTCCCCCTCCTGCAGACACTCCCTCCCACTTCCTTGTCTGCCCCTCCCCTTTGTGGGTCAAGCTTGCCAGCATCTGCGTCTGTCTCATTGTGCTCTGGGGGAAGGGGATATTCGGGGTGAGTGGGTGTCTGTATGCATGAACATAAGGCCTCTGGGTTCATTCTGACACTGAATGAAAAACTCACCAATTATTCGTCCAATCCCATTAATATGCAGACAGACATCTGTTATTTAGGAGTCAACAGCAGAGGCATTTTCTTGGTGGGGAGGAACACTCATGTATGTCTCCTTCTTGTCTCTTTGGCTGCTGGGGAGCAGGGGGGGTGGATTGAGGAGGGCGGGTAACTGGGAATCACCCCACATGCCTAGACTGGGAGCCTCCCCTCTCTCTGACCCACACTCCCAGCCTTGAGGAGAAGGAGTGGAGGGTTGGCTAGAAATGGAGAGAGACCTGGGAACCCAGCTGGAAGGGGGAAGCGGGGGGAGGGGGCTGCACTGTGTAGAAGAAACTCCTTTGTTGGCAGAGAGGGAAGTGGGGGGTGCTCTGAAGAGCTGAACCCCTTTCCTGGGGAAGAGAGTGGAGCAAAGGAGACAGCTGTACTAGGATCGCCTGCCAGGGTTCTGGCATCCACCAGGAACCTCAGGGATGTGACCTTAGCCCCCAGCTCCGACCAGTCTGCATGTATCTGGAGTGGGGTTACTATGGCAACATGGGGCCCTCACCCACACTTCAGAAAAGGTAGTAATGGGGGAGTTCAGAAAAATGGGGACCAAAGGACATCAGCCTTTGGAGGAGTCCCTAGAGCTCTCTCTCTGGCCCTCAGGATAGATGTGGAGACATCTGAGCTCCCCTTCCTGTCTTCTGGTCTTCCTCCAGCCTGAAGCCCAGCACAAGAGGGCCCCTCCAAGAAGCTTTTCCTGCTTCCATCAGGCCTGCTTTAGAGACATTCAAGCCTGGCGTCTACATTGTAAATAATAAAGCTTGACAGCAGCTCAGACCCAAAGGGGTCTGATCCAAAGGGTCAGACAACTTTTGTACATTCTTTCTCCTCTCTGAATCCTCAACAGCGCAGTGAGGCAGATGTGGCCATCAGTTCCCTTTTCCACGTGTGAAACCGAGGTTCACATGCGTGCAGGGCTCCCCAAAGGCTCCCCAGGGAAGCAGCAGCAGAGCGGGGACCCAGACCCTTGGACCTCTGCCTCTAGATCTCAAGCACTTTTTCTGGCTGTCCCTTCTGGAAAGGCTAGGGTCCTGAGGGGAATGACCCTCTGTCAGCTGTAGGCGCTTTCCCTCTGCCATCCCTTCCTTCCCCTCCTCCCTCCAGGGCAGGCTGATTGAGGTGGGGAGTGTGTCAAGAAACACTGGCGGCATCACAGTGTGATTAGTTGTTTATTTCATTAAATGATTAACGAGGCTACATTGTTTCCCAAACGAGTGTCTAATTTGTGGGGGAAACAGCTGCAGGGAAGGAAGCTGGGTCTGACTTCTGCATCTGGGGTGGGGGTAAGTTCCCCCCATTCTGGCCAGCACGGGCCTTTGAGGATCTAGGAACAGAACAGTCCCATTCTCTCCTATCCTTTGGGCTCCTCAGCCCAGAGGCACAGCCTCCTCCTTGGAAATAAAATGTCTGGCAGCCCAGACCTGCAGAGGGGACAAAAATCTGTTCCCAGTGGTACTGGAAATGTATTAAACTTTGGGGGTTCCTCCAGCTGATTTATCTTCCTAATTATGTTTGCTTTAGGCGGATATTGAAATGCATTTGCGTTCCCTGAGCCTGGAAGGAGAGGGAGGTTGGGATGTACTTTGATGGCTACAGGCTTGAGCCTGCTTTGTACCAAAGTGATGAGAAGTCACAGCCCCCAAATCCCAAGACAATGGTAGTCAGGCCCCCATGGGGGAAGGGTCAGGCCTCTAGGGCCAGACTGAGATCCACAGAGCTGGGCCCCAGCTCTCTCCAGCGCCCTCGGTCCAGGACTTGCAGAAGATATTGGAGTTAGCCCCTAAGCAGGTCTCAGTTTCAGAGGGTGGGGTACCCAGTGCCCTTGAAGCTGTCCCAGAATCCTTGAGGAGACTGGCTGAGATGGACAGGGTCTCAGAGGAAGAGGGAGAATATGGAGTGTCTGACAAGCCAGGAGGGGGTGGGGATTTCCTTTCCTCTCAAGACTGGACCCTGGCAAAGGGAAGGGAGAAGCTATTTATTTGGCCACACGATGCTACATGGAAGATCTTAGTTCCCTGACCAGGAATGGAACTCATGCACCCTGCAGTGGAAGCAATCTTAACCATTGGGCCACCAGGGAAGTCCCAAGGGAGAAGCTATTTGAACAGCTTTAATAGCATCACAGAGCCAAACCACCCAGCTCACCCCCCACCCCCACCCTGGGTCACCTCATCCAAATAACCATCTATCTAAAAAACCAAATCTGGTCACTTTATTTTCTGCTTGAAACCGTTTGGCCACCTCACATCCCGAGAATGAACTCCTGGTACCTTTGTGGGGCCTGCATCGATGTACCTTCCCAGCCTTGTCTTCCTCTCTCCCCACCATGACAGCCGCAAACGTGCCATGCTCTTCCTCATCTCCACATGTTCACACATGCTGTATCCTCCACTCAGGGTGCCTTTCCAACCCCTTCCCTGCCTGGCAAACTCCTCTTCAACCCTCAAGGACCTGGCTCAGGGGATGGGTTTCTGAGGCAGTAAGGAGCTCCCACAACTGAGGCACCATCACACCGGGGGTACCTCTCTTCCCCACTGGGCTGGCCTCCAGAGTATAGAGACTAGTCCTTTCAGAATCCCAAGCCACTGTCAGGCACACAGTTGGTGCTCAGTACACACTTGCTGAATGAATGAGGGAGGGAGGGGCTGTGAATTAGAAGGGGGGGATCCCAACAGATGGGAGGGTAAGGTCTGTGTTCTCTCCCAGAAGTGTGTCTCAAGAACGAGCTGGGGCTGGGGGAGGGGAGAGCCATGGATGGTTCCTGGGGGAGAATGTCACTGAAAAGAGGCCAGTGGGATCAGAGCCAGGGAAGGAATACAGGACAATGTGAAACCAGACTCCGGAGAAAACAGACCAGCACTGTCTTTCTTGACAACAAGTACTCTGGCCAGTCCCTCCACTGGCTTTCCTTCTCTAGCGGAGGTTGAGGAGGTATGACCCTCAACTCTCATCTTGTGCTCCCTCCAAAATCATCAAGTTGCTCAGGATGGAAAGATGGATTCAGCCCCTGCCCCAGCCACCAAGGAGATCCCAGAATCAAATGACTGTCCCCTTGGGAAACTTCACTCTGCATGGGGTCAGCTGGATGCAGAGGCTTTTAATGTCCTCCTACTCCAGAGCTCCCAGGGCACCAGGTGATTCCAAGTTGGGGCTGGAGATAGTGATCAAGGGTCCTGGACCACTTCAGCAGGCCCCCTCCCACATTAGCAGGGGGCCCCAGTTGGGCTAAGTAATGAATTGCACATTGCACTTTAAAACCCCCTAATGGCATTAGGATTGTCTGGCTCATTAACTGAAACGAGTAGTCCCAAGACACCTCTCTCTCCCACCTCTGGCTCCTAAAAGAACACTGCTGATCCAACCCACAGCTTTTTCCTCTGCTTCACCCGTGGGCATCGACAGGGAAGTTCTTCCTGAAGCCTACCTTTCCCTCCAGCTACTAGACACTGGTAGATTGTGTTTTGTTTTTGTTTTTAAGAAAGCAACAAAACTAAAGCCACAGTCATTTTCCAAGGACATGGGCTTTATTTGGACTCTACTGGGGGAAGGGAGGGAGGGAGCTAGGACTGATGGGTAGATGGGGGCAGGGGGAGAGGGAGAAGCTTCTCAATTTGCTTTTTAACTTAGTGCATGTTGCCTGGAGGTTAGGATGAGTGAGAACAGCTGTGGAAGTGAGAGGTGAGGAAGAAGGAAGGTCAGCGAGTGGACACTTTCCTTGGGGAAGAGCGCCAGGACCAGGATATGGGGACTGAAGGTGGGGAGGAAGGCACCCCTCATACACTGCGACTCAACCAAGGTCACTGCTTGCTGCTGGCTTCCCCTGACCCCTGGCCCCATCCCAGCCCGCAGCCCAGATGCCTGCTCTGCTAGTTCCCTCAACTCGCCTTGGACAGGAGCGGAATGAGGATGTGGGGAACAGTGGCAACCTTCTGCCTCCAACTCCCTTGTCAGGAAGAACTGTTCATTCGCCTGCCCTAAAGTCCCAAACAGAGTCAGGAGAGCAGGAAGCCAGGACCAGCAGTGGGACAACTGTGTCCCAGGCCCCCCACCTCCTCCCACAGGACCCTTCACATGAGGTTGCAGCTCTTGGCTCTATCCTTGTGTATCTCGCCCTCGTTTCCGTTCCCATTCCCATTCCCTCGGTCTGGCCGTCCTGCCAGCTGAGCAGATCGCTGTAGTCCCCGGCGTGAGTCAGTACGGCGCAGCTGCCTGTGGCCACGGCCGAGGGAGGCCACGGTGGCCACGTGGAAGACATCTCTGACGCTGCGCTCAGAGGACCGGGAAGAGCACTCTACATAGGACACAGCCCCCACCTGCTTGGCCAGCACGGTGCCCTGGAAGGATGGAGTGAGTGGAGAGGGTCATGGGACTTAGCCTGCGGTTCAGCAAGGGGCAAAGAAGCTGGGGCAGGGGGTTAAGGGATCAGGTCAGAGGCCAGGGCAAGGGATTAGCCAAATAGGGTGTTTTCAGAAAAGAGGCTGGGAGGGGCAGAGGTGAGAGGTCTTAGGTCACAGATCAAGAGGCCCACCTGCTCATGCGTAACAGGGATAAGCCTCTGCTTGGACAGCTCCCTCAGTGTGGCCAGGTCAGTCCGCATGTCCAGTTTACAGCCAACCAGCACAACCTTGGCATTGGGGCAAAACTCTTGAGTCTCCCCTTGCCACTATTTGGAGCAAGAAAACAAAGTTATGCAGGGGTAGAAGGAGACACAACATGTATAACCACCCCCCTGGCTCACAGCATGCAGGAATCATACACCTCTCTAGTCTCTCCCATGTAATTAAGCAAGCAGGTGACACTGCTGGGCTTGGGCTGAAAAGCACACAGAGCTGTGGGAGAAGGGAAAGAAGGAGAAGGCAAGGGTCGGGGCCATGCAGGGTCAGCCAGCTTGGAACCTTCCCATTCCCACCCCCCTTCCCAAATTTGTTCCTGGGAACAGACCAATCCCGCCCTCTCTTCCCACAACTGCAACTGAGAACTAGGGCTGCCTTAGCCGCCTTCTGTCCATTCACCAAGGGCTTTTCTCATGGAAATAGGGGCCTGCAGAGAACACCGCAGGGGCTTTCCTGAGCTCCAGCAGCAGCATTCCCATCTCCTCCATCCAGGGTCTCCCACATCCAAGGACATGTAATCCCTTGAGTACTTCTCCCTGTTGTCCCCCATGTCCCCCAGATACCATATCCAGCTCTAGGACTGAATTCCAGGAAGTCAGGGAGGATGGGAAAAGTTGAGGGTGTCACACATTTTCTCCCTAATGGCCATGCTCAGCTTTAACTCCCTCCTCCTGGCCCATGTGTTTCCCTGTCCCCCTCAGTCTAGGTGTTCTGCTTCCCCAGGCTCCCACCTTCTTGAGGACACTGTCCAGTGTTTCCGGTCGGCTAATGTCGAAGCAGATGAGCACAGCGTCCGAGTCAGGATAGGCCAGAGGCCGGACGTTATCATAGTAAGAGGAACCTGAGAGAAGATAGGGAGGGAGGGGACAGATGAGGGTCCTGAGAGTGAGGAAAGCCTGGAAGGGAATGGGAGACCTTAGCAATCCTGGTGGTTAAGGCATGCTGAGCAGGGAATGAGAAAGAGCAGGTATTAGTCCCCATCAAGGAGTCTGTTTCTCCAAGGAGAGCAGACAGAAGGGAGGTTAGGGGGCAGAAATAAGCTCTTCACTTCCCTAGGGGGTTCTCTAAAAGTAATCATTCTTAATCTCTTCTAGGTCTTTGAGAAGCTCATGAAATCATTCAACATTCTTACAAAATTTTGCATGTGCTTTCTAGGCTTTGACAGACATCTTCTATAGCTCTCCAGGGGAGCCAAGCAAAAATTTAAAACAAAACAAAACACCCTTCCTTTTTGGAGATGAATGGGCAGGAGCAGAGCTCTTTCACTCTCCTCCTGGGAACTGATCTTGGATTTCTACAGTTCAGTCTAGAGAAGCAGTTTCCTGCTGCACCCCCTCACCCCAAGAAATTCTAAATGTCTTTTCTAAACCCAGCCTTATCTCCTAAGAAATATGTTCCAAAATAAAAGTCATTCCTTCCCAACTTTCCCAGGTATGCAGAATCCAGCTGAGGGGACAGGGTTTCTCCTTCTGGTCAAGGTGTCTGAAAGCTCTGCCTCAGTTTCCCTGGCTTTAAGCAGAATATTGATTTTCCTTCCTCCTAGAATTGGATGGACGGGCTGGGTTGAACAAGAGCCTAAGGATCTAGTCCAGGGAGGGATTACTGGGAGGCCTGGAAGTCAGGGTGACCCCGAGGGACTTGGCTACCTGAAGTGTCCCACATGTTGAGCTCAATGCGGCGCTTGTCGATCTCAAAGCTCGCGGTGTAGTTCTCAAACACGGTGGGGACATAACTCTGCAGACACGAATGGGTCAAGATGAGATCCTCCAGTCCTCACCCCAGACAAATGCACTCCTAATTCCCACACCCCGTGTAGCCCAGCCCCAGGACCCAAGTTGGTCCGGTGTTGGGCAATGGGGAGATCCCGGGAGCGGCTGCCTCAGCGGAATTTCTGCCAGGCTCCCGANTCCCAGAGGCCGGCGGGGGAGATGGGCACGCCCATCATGGAGGAGAGGGAGTCCGCCACCCGCTTCCCCGCATACTGGCCTTCTACTGATCGTGGGGGGTAGGGGTAGGAGTGGGGACTGCTTTGGGGGGGCGGGAGGCGAGATTGGGTGTCTGGATCTTTGTCTTGGGCTCTCCGTCTCCCGTGACTGCAATATCTCCTCTGCCCATGACTCAGCCAAGCGGACCACGACCCCAGGGGCTCCGCCCTTGAGAACTTGGGGCAGAACCCACCTCAGCCTTCCTCGGAGGGGACCTTCGCCTTAGAAACCGGGCCCGTGTCCATTTGGACCGGGGAAGGGGGTGGGGGTGTGGCACCGTGAGCAGGTTGGCCCAGCTCTGCCGGTCTGTGTCTCCTTTTTGTTTATCATTAATCTTGGCCCAAACCCCAGACACCGAATAGATCCAAATGATCAACTCTTTGAGAGATCTGGGGTAATAAGGCCTTTGCACGTCGTTTGTTGAGGGGTTTCCTTTTCAAATCAGGCCCCTGCTTGAGAGACTCACCAAAGGCAGGCTTCATCTTGCCAGACCTACGGGCCCCAGATCCCAGAGCTGAAAATTTTGGATTTATTATACAAGCATACATCGCCTTCCTCCTTAAAGGGCTTCTCCCTGGGTTCAGCTTCCACCCCACCCTTTCCCCTGACTTCTAACTAATCCTACTCTGAGATGCTAAGAGGAAATTTTTTTTTTTTTTGATGGAGGGAGTTTTAGTTCATGTTACTGCTCAAGGCCAACTACCTAACCCCTTCTCCCCACACTTTCCGCTTTGAAAATACAGGATATCCTGTCCAGGGTAAGAATCTGATGTAAGAGGCTGAATTCAGAGGGGAGAGCCCTTCCTTGCTTCTGATATCTGAGCTGGGGAGGGGTCCTGGGCTGAGGGATAAGCTTTAGCCTTGGTGAGTGGATCTTGTTCTGGACCAAATCTGGGACTGGCCACCACCTAGACTGACCAGTACACTTTTCCCAGCTCTCGATGGTTATTTCTGAGTCCGCTAGTCCTGAGTCCTGGGAGGCCATTCCCCAGACCTCATCAGGCCAGTGCTTGTGAAGAAAGATTCTAGTCTGCCCTCTGTACTCCTCCTCAGTGGAGTGTGGGGGTTTGAGGACATGAAAAAAGGGTATGTGTGGATGTCCCATCCCCCTACCCCATGGATCCCAAGTCTGGTTACTATGCCAAATTCCCATCATTCCTGGCAGGATCCAAGACAGACTCAGATTGTCCTGGAACAGATCCCATACCTCCCTCTCCACGCTCTTCAGAGAACCATGAGAGGCTTTCCTCCAGAGACTGCCCCCTTTCCCCTGTCCTCCCCTTGACCCTGGTTGTTAAACTGGAGGGGAAGCTCCTGTTTTCTTTGCTCCCTTTCCCTCCTGCTAGGAGGCTCTTGTGCATTGGCCCGAGGGCTTGGGGAAGAAGGCACGATGTCTTTTTTCTAATAGGTGGGATGGTGTGTGTGGGTGGCTCTCCTTGTCCACTGCTCCTTTCCCCAGTCACTGGGTGAAGGTTTCTTCTGAGCCCTGGGTGCTACTCAGAGACCTTTACTTGTACTTCCATATGGCCCTTAGCACATACTGCCCTGTTCCTTCATTTTTAAGATTGGTGACTGCCCCTCCTTGCTTCTGGTATTGTCATCATTGTTGTCATGATTATTAGCTAACACTACGAAGTTCTTACTGTGTGCCAGATATTAGGCTAAAAAATCACTGAATGATATATATATATATATATATTATTTTTTGCCACTTAATTCTCATTAACTGCCCTGTTTTACAGATAGGAAACCTGGGGCTCAAAAAGATTAGACAGTGTTTATTTGCCCAAGATCATACTGTCAGCAAACAATGGAGCCATTTTTTTTTTTATAGCCAGAGCAGTTTGATATCTTCACCAGTATTTCATGCTGCCCCAACTATATGCGTCTTACACAATAGTAAAGTGTAAGATTTGTAAGTGGAGATAAGGCCAGTAATTTCTTCAGGGAGCTGACATGAGTTTTATGTGTTTATATATAGTGATTACAATAGGCTCTGATCCTTGGTAAGCAGTCAGTAAAGATACATTGTTATTGTTTTTGATGATATTATTATTACTATTATTATTATAACCATTACTCTGAGCCCTGCTGCTGCTTGTACTATTACTTCATTGCCAGGAAGAGGGCCTTGTGCACAGTGGGATGTCGTAAATTACTAGCAGGTGAATGAATGAGTGAATGAATGATGCTGTTTATTTATTTATTTATTTAAATTATAGTTGACGTACAATGTTGTGTTAGTTTCTGGTATACAGCAAAGTGATTCAGTCTCTTTTTTCCATTCTTCAAGATAGGGGACCGAGTGATGGTGTTGATCCGGTCAGGCATGTGGCAGGAGGAGGTGACTGTGCCTTCAGCCCAGACATTCCTGATGCCCGAGGCCATGACTTTTGAAGAAGCTGCTGCCTTGCTGGTCAATTATATCACAGCCTACATGGTCCTCTTCGACTTTGGCAACCTACGGCCTGGCCACAGCGTCTTGGTACACATGGCTGCAGGTGACAAGCACCCTCCATTTATCCGCTTCCCTTATCCCACCCAGATTTCCTTCCAGGTCCCTTCCCTGCTGCATGTCTGGACTGTTGTCATGGCAACACTGGCTGCCTCGGCCTATGGTGCCCAGAGGCCTCTGCAGTGTTGTTACCATGGTAACATTCAGGCACCAGGTCCAACCTGGTGTACTATCCATAGCAACGTGCCCCCGCCCAGCACCCCCTCCTTGCCAATCACCCTCCCCTCAGTTGTCAGTCTTGGAAATTAGACATGGGATGATGGAAGAAAGCCTTAGGATGAACCTAGGCAAAATGATGAGCTGGATCCTTGAGAAGTGGGAATGGGGAGTGGTGGCTAGGTGACCCATATCCCCTCCTTATGAAAGTGTCTTGGTTTAGGGGGTGTGGGTATGGCTGCCTTGCAGCTGTGCCGAACAGTGGAGAATGTGACCGTGTTCGGAACAGCCTCAGCCAGCAAGCACGAGGTGCTGAAGGAGAACGGAGTCACACACCCCATCGATTACCACACGACTGACTACGTGGATGAGATCAAGAAGATCTCCCCCAAAGGTCTCAGGGAATGGGAAGGGGACGGGTGGCATGAGACTAGGGAGGGGGGGGTGTCTCTGGATCTGTGGCTCCTAATGCCGTTCTTGGGCCTCCTACTCTCTGACAGGTGTGGACATTGTCATGGACCCTCTGGGGGGCTCAGATACTGCCAAGGGCTACAACCTCCTCAAACCCATGGGCAAAGTAGTGACTTATGGTAAGTGAGTGGGCCAGAGATGAAGGGGGAGTTTGGGGAAGCATTGTGGGTCTGAGGGGTAGGATATTAGGCCCGGAGCTTTTGAAGGCAGAAGGTGTGGAGTCTCTGGTGCTCTGAGAAAGCATCGCTGTTAGGATGGTCCTGGTTATTGTATTCAGATTGCTGCCTCCTGGGTGTACCTACTGTCCTTCTCTTTCATGAGTCATAGCAAATTCGGTGTTCTGTGGTCTTGTTTGGGGATTANAGGTAGGATATTAGGCCCGGAGCTTTTGAAGGCAGAAGGTGTGGAGTCTCTGGTGCTCTGAGAAAGCATCGCTGTTAGGATGGTCCTGGTTATTGTATTCAGATTGCTGCCTCCTGGGTGTACCTACTGTCCTTCTCTTTCATGAGTCATAGCAAATTCGGTGTTCTGTGGTCTTGTTTGGGGATTATTCCTGATACAATATCAACCTGTCTGCTTTCCCTTGTCCTACTTCCTGGGCTTCATGGGCCAGCAGCATTTTCATTTAAAAAAAATACTTCACACCCAAAATAAGTAAGTAAAGCTCAGAGCAGTCTTTGAGTCGGTTGGGCCAGGTCGCCAGCAGGTGGTAGAAGGTTCTCCTGTCACTCCTGGTGCCGGCATGGATAATTGTAAGGGCCCTGCAGCAGGCAGATGAGCATGAATCCAGACACGCAGGGATGTCTGGATTCACAGCTGTGTCTCTTTATGCCTCAGGAATGGCCAACTTGCTGACGGGCCCCAAGCGGAACCTAATGGCCCTGGCGCGCACGTGGTGGAATCAGTTCAGCGTGACGGCTCTGCAGCTGCTGCCGGCCAACCGAGCCGTGTGTGGCTTCCACCTGGGCTACCTGGAGGGCGAGGTGGAGCTGGTCAGCAGTGTGGTGACCCGCCTCCTGGCTCTATACAACCAGGGCCACATCAAGCCCCGTATTGACTCTGTGTGGCCCTTTGAGAAGGTGAGTGTGGTGGCTCTGCAGGGAGGGCCTGGGTAGGACACCCAGGAAGGCTTGGGGGTCCCCAGAGGAGGAGTCCAGGGAGGAGGAGGAGGGCTGACCCCTTTAGGCTGGCTCTTAGAAGAGCCAGATGGCGCTGAAAGCAGAGTCTTGTCTTCCTCTCTAGGTGGCGGATGCCATGAGGCAGATGCAGGAGAAGAAGAATGTGGGCAAAGTCCTCCTGGTGCCTGGGCCGGAGAAGGAGAACTAGGCTGGGGACTAGGCAACCCTCGGGGCCCGGGAAAGAGAGAAGTTAGGAGGCCATGTGCCGCCGCACGTTGCCCTCTCTCCCCGCAAGGCCCCCATGGCAATGGCCTCTCCCGTGCCCTGTTCTTTCTCTTTAGTCAGGGCTGCCCCCTTCCGCCTTCCTGCCCTCTGAAGAGGTTGGGAAGTGACCACTTGGATGTCTGGGCCCTGCCAAGGGGACAGGGAGGGTCAGAGGGAGGCCAGCTGCTTCCTGCCCCCACCCTTTCCCCAGGCCCACTGTGCTGCTTTTGTGCCAAGATTAAGGTTAGCCAGTCCCTTCCTGTCTTGTTCTGTGTGCTTCAGCCTACCCCTCATCACCCACCATGCCCCTGCCCCACACCTCCCCAAAGAATTGAAATGTCAGCTCAGGATATGGGGCCAATCTATGTGAATCCAGCATGTCCCTGTGTCGCCCTAGTGTCCCTTCAACCCGGGCCAGACAGCGCCCCCCTTGTCGCAAGGCCTCGTCCTGTCGCCAGCTTCTCGAGCACAATCAGGCTTCTCCCACCTCCAGGTGTTCTGACACTCAACCAGAGATGCCTCTTCCAACTAGGGCGGGAGTCAGATCTGCCGCTCTCTGTGGGAGGGACGTGGAGCCCCCTCGGCCCTTCACTGAGTTCTCTGGATTTGCTCTCAGTGCCTTAGCAAAGGAAACCTTGCTTGTGTATGTGGGGGTCCCTGCCTCACACCTCTTCCCTGCCGTCCTCCCCAGTGCCTTCCTTGTTCTGCTGGAGCTGGGGTTTCGCTGCTCCCCAGACCCACAACACTGCCAAAAATCTGTGTGTGTGCCAGTGGGTGGGGGGCCAGCCTCTTGCCTCCTGGGGCCTGGGGCATGTCCTGTCTCTGGGGCCGTCGTTTCTCTGTGGTGGTGGAGAAGAAAGAGGCAGGGGAGCTTTCCCAACCTTGCAGCTAAGTGTGGCATTTACCAGCCAGAGCTCTGAGAGACGATGCCATCTGTGTCTTGTTCTGGGACCAACGTAAAAATCAAAGCACATTCCCCCTGTCGTCAAGGGAGGCCCACTGCCTTCTCAGAGCAGGGAAGCAGCTTTTTAGTCAGCCCCAGACTTTGTTTACGTGGGTAAGGAGATGGAATAGGGGTTCAAAGTGGGGTGGTTTAGGACCTGGGCCACTGGAACCAAAGTGGGGACTTCCTGGGGCAGGGGGTACAGTAGCTCCCTCTGCCCTGGGATCTAGGATGAGAGAGGGTTATTGCCCGAGCCATTGCCAATGGGAGGTGAGGGGGAGGGGCTCAGCCTCTTCATCATCTGAATGAGGCGAATAACATGTGAAGTGCGATTGTTTTCGCTTCTGTGTACCCACCCCATTACCGAAGCTGCCTTTGTGTTTGTGTCAATAAAACGCCAAACCCTGCGTCCTGGATCCTGCCTCTGATAGTGAAGGGGAAGGTGAGCTCATGGAAGGCCAGCACAGCTAGCGGAAGGCTGGGGTTTCCCCCTCCCCCAGCCTCCTTCCATGCCCCGATCAAGTTTCCTTTCACGAAGTGAAATGAGGAAGAGGATCACGCCATGCAGGCACTTTTACTGTTCTCGGGCAGCATTTCAACGCTCCTAATCCCTCCCTCCATTGACTAGCGTCATCACTTTCTCCTGTATATGCCTCCAGCCCCAACCTGGTTTAAGAGCCTTGACAGAGGGGTGGGCTTAATGAGTAGGGCGGGCTCCTAGCCTGACTTCGAAGTGAAGACTGCCAGGCCCCTCTGTCCGGGGGGCACGACTGTCACAGCTTCCACCTCCCCGCCTCCACGGGTGGGTTTCTGGAAGTGGATCTCCAGGATGTCTTGTAGCTCCGGGCCATCCAGGACATCGGGAATGTTGAGCACCAGCACCGACTGGGGCACAGGCCAGGGCCTGACCTGGAAAGGGAGCCAGGAGATGGTCAAAGGCTCATGCTGGTTGGGCTTGGGGTGGGGAAAGAGGTCGGCACAGGTGGTGACCCTGGGAGTATGGGAGGGGGCAGGAGGCCTGGAGAAGTAGGAAGCAAAGTAGGTCAGTGGGGTTTTGGGGTTGTGATTCCCTCCTTGGGCAAGTTTCTGGCATGCAGACAGGTGGGCTGGCCCAGTCCCCATTTTCCTCTTCCCACTTACCTCGGCCTTCTGGATCTTCCCGCTCATATAGGGAGAGACTCTCAGACAGGACTGCTGTTTACCCAGTGGCACCGTGAACTGGCCCATCTGGCACAGGTGCTGGGCCACTGCAGGGACAGAGCAGACCTTCAGCATCCAGGGCTCTCCTTTCCTGTAGCCTGATGCCCCGGCTCTCGTCTCACCAGCAAGGCCCTTACCTCCATCCTCAGTAAAGCCCAGCATGACACCCCCTTGCAGCAGTTCCCTTATCTCCACATCACCACCTCCATTCTTGGTCTTGCCAAAGAAGATCTCCAGCTTGTCCAGCAGCTCTTCCTCACTTAGCTTGAGCCCGGCAGGAAACCCACTGACTAGCACTCTCTGGTCATTCATCTGGCTGGACACCTGGGGAAAGACAGGAGGAAGTGGTCCCAGGCACAGCCCAACGCCCTTGTGCCCAGTGCATGGGGCCCCCTGCAGGACCCAGGGCCCTGCCACTCTGTCACCTGGATGGTGGTCAGCACGGGTAGCTCCAGGGGCTGGACTTGAACCCTCAGCCGGAACCCTTCCACATTGATCTGATGCTCCTTTTGCTGTAGCACTTGCTTGGCCACTGGAGAAGGGGAGCAGGGTTGGTCCTAGGAAGCCTTCCAGCCTCCCTCCCCGGGTTTCCTGGAGCTTACCATTGGGGTCATCAAAGGTCACCAGAGCAGAGCCTCCAGGCAGAGGGTAACAAATCTGCACATGGGAAACCACAGACTTGGCCATTGCCTTGCCCTTCTGAAAGTGTCCTCGGAACACCAGGGGTGACTCGGGCACAGGGAATGGGACCTGCGGGTAGAAGACCTGTAGGAGAGGGTGATGCAGACTTCAAGGTTGGGGAGAGCCCCCAACTCCCTCCCAGGAGGGAAGCACCCCTGATTATATGTGACTGATGCTGAGTGCCAGGGATTAATCCTGAAATGAGAGCTGGACGAAGAAGTGGAGTAAGTGAATAAGTGGATAAGGTGACACAGAAAGGAAATGGCAGAGCAGGAGTGACATTACAGAGTCGGACACTACTGAAGTGACTTGGCAGCAGAAGCAGCAACTTTCTCTACAAGGCCACACCCCCTTGAAGCTTACCTTGCCTTGGGGGCAGTCCCTGAGATTCCTCTGCAGCTCCTGAAGCCTCATCTTTAGTCTGGCCTGTTCCTCCTGAAGGATCTGGAGAGCCTGCTAGAGCAGAGGGGAACAACCAGAGAATGAACGAGCCAGGGGAAGGGTGCTGTGCTCTTCAGGACTCTCCAAGAGCAGGGCTGATGCTCAGCCTGAGAACAACCCAACCCATTTACCCTGGCCTGGGCTTGTCCTGGCCCAGCTTGAATGCCCTCATCTCGGCTGCTCTGAAGGGCAGGAGCCTTTGCAGCAGCCATGGCTGGGTCATTCCTGGAGCCCTAGAGTTTAACAAACTGATCGAGGGACTTTCCTGGTGAGTTCAGTGGTTGAGAATCCACTTTCCAATGCAGGGTTTGCAGGCATGACCCCTGGTCTGGGAACTGAGATCCACATGCAGCAAGGAAACTAAGCCCATACGCCACAACTATCGAGCCTACGTGCACCACAAGTGAAGACCCAGCACAGTCCAAAACAAAACAGAAGACATCGATGGAGCTCCTGCTATGAGGGACTGGGCATGACACAGGGCAGTGGAAGACAAAGGTCCAGCCCTCAGGCCTGTATAAAATGGTACTCAAAAAAAAAAAAATGGTACTCAAAACAGTTCACAATCACACAATTGATGGTGGAGGACAGCAGGAATTTGGAGGAGGGACCATCCTATAGGGGTTAACACAGCTAGGGAGACCTAGAGGAGGAATAGGGGCTTAGAGTTGTAAGATAAGACTATCAGCTAACATTTATTAGGCACTTACTGTATATCAGGCACTATGCTAAGCCCTTTGTATGAATTATATCACTCACATCTTGCAACAACCTTATGAAATAAATACACTCTTGCCCTTATTTTGCAGTCTCTCTGAACTGTATTTCAGAGAGATCAAATGACTTGCCCACAGTCATCTGGCCCTAGGCAGTCTGATTCCAGACTCTTAATCTGTGCTTTACAGTGAAGAAATCAAAGTCAAAATAGGGAAGTAATTTACCCAAGATCTCCCAGCCTGTCCCATGACTGCCACCCTTTCCACTGTGCCAAGCAGCCTTTCAGACTGGGCATGATTTGGAGCAGGTCCAGAGAGAGAGCGAGAGCTGACAAATGGCCAGGGGACTGACACCAGGGATGGGAATAAATGCACCTTTGTTTGTGGGGTGGATTGCTCACCCTGCAGTTGGAAGCCTGATAAATAAGGTCAGCTCAGGGAAGTGTGAGCTCACTAGGGAGGATGGGACTCTGTCCTGGTCATCTCTGTGTCCCCAGCACAAAAGAGGCATTCAGTAAATTGTGTGTTGAGTGAATGAATGAAGTGAACGAATGACATAACGGAAGCATATTACAGAGGGTGTTCAATCATTCAGGGTGAGTTTGCTCTGTTTTAAGCAGACGAAACCTAGGGCTTGATCAAATAATGCTGGGTAATGAGCAGTGAGAAACAATCAGTGATTCTCAGGGGCAACGAGATGACATCCATGAGTCAGGGGAGTCCATGTAGTGTCATGTGGAGAGGTGGGGACTCTGACATCCTGGAGATAGCATGTCCCCACTAGAGTGACAACCCCATCTTGGCTCTAGCCAAGTTTTCTTCACATAGAATGTGGTTTCAGTATCCTATATTTTCCCATTTCTAAGGGAAATCAGAAACCTGGATTTTTTTTTTTTTTAAAAAAGATGGCTTGACTTTAAAAAAATATAAAAATAAAATACATTCTTGAATTGGATTCAGTCCTCAACCTATCCTCTTTTTACTTCTGCTTTAAATCTTGATCTAATTATACATATAGTTTGAAAACCTAGTAATTGGCAAGGCTATTTCAATACGTAGCTTTAAATAAGTAAATTTATTTATTTTTAAAAGCTTCATAAATACAACTTTAAAAATATTCAAGAAGGGGAGTTTATCAGCAGGGAAATGGAGAACTAGTGAAGATTGCTGAAAAGGTGAGTGAGGTGATGGATACAGTGTTTAAACGAACTCAATTTGCCCATCAAAAAATGGTCAGAAGACCTATATAGACATTTCTCTGAAGAGGACATACAGATGGCCAGGAGGCACATGAAAAAAGTGCTCAGCATCACTAATTATTAGAAAAATGCAAATCAAAATTACAATGACCTCAGACCAGGTCAGAATGGCCATCATAGAAAAGTCTATGAATAATAAATGCTGGAGAGGGTATGGAGAAAACAGAACCCTCCTGCACTGTTGCAGGGAATGTACATTGGTGCAACCAATATGGAAAACAGTATGGGGGTTCTTTGAAAAACTAAAAATAGGGGCTTCCATGGGGGTCCAGTGGCAGGGGATGTGGGCTGATCCCTGGTTGAGGAACTAAGCCCATGTGCTGCAACCACTGAGCCCTTTCACCACAACTGGAGTCCATGTGCCTCAAAGAATGATCCTCATGATGCAAGGAAGACCCCACATGCTGCAGCTAAGAACTGACCCTGACACCACCGCCAAAAAACAAACAACTAAAAATAGAATTACTCATATCATCCAGCAATATTGCTTCTGGACATACATCTGGAAAAGATGAAAACTCTAATTTGTAGAGTTTTCACTGACACATGCAGTCTAACGTTCATAGGAGCACGATTTACAATAACCACGACATGGAAGCAAGTTAAGTGTCCACCAATAGACGAATTTGGATAAAGATGTTTTATACACACAATGGAGTATTAGTCATAAAAAGAATGAAGTAACGCCGTCTTGCAGCAACATGGATGGACCTAGAGATTATCACACTAAATGACGTAAATCAGATGAGAAAGACAAATATCATATACAATCACTTATATGTGGAATCTGAAAAAAAAAGACACAAATGAATTTTTGACAAAGTAAAGACAGACATAAAGAACAAACTTACAAAAAAAAAGAAAACAAACTTACAGTTACCAAAGGAGAAAAGGGGTGAGGGAGAAAGAAATTAGGAGTTTGGGATTAGCAGATGCACGTTACTATGAAGAAAATAGATAAACAACGACCTCTTATATCACACAGGGAACTCTATTCAATATCTTATAATAACCTGTAATAGAGAAGACTCTGAAAAAGAATATGTATATATGTATAAGTGAATTCTTTTGTTATATACCTGAAGTTAATACAACACTGTAAATCAACTATACTAAAAAAAAAAAAAAAATGATTTCTATCTGACAGCGAAGGCAGGATGAACTGGAGCAGCAGGAACTGTGAAACGAGGAAACAAACCCAGATTCTGCAGCTCTAATTCTCACAGATGTGACAAGAGCTGACCTGAACCTCTGGCAGTGGGCACAAGGAACACGTGTGGGTGAGTATGTCCCTTGAGGAAAAGCCCCCAGACTCTGGATGTTGTATTAAGGAGACAAAGGGGACAGGCTGGAGAGACAGTGCTGACATTGCAGACCTGGGTGTTCAAGGGTTTGGTATAATGTCATTGACCCAACAGGCAAGGGAAGAGACCCACTAGTTATTGGGGACCTGCTAAATGCCAGGCACAGGTGGCATCCATCTCGTTTAAGTATCACGAAACTGCTTCCTATTTCCAATTCCCAGCCAAAACTTCAGACTTTTCAAGGACAACAAAGGCTGATTATAGTGATTTACCTGAATTCAGGACTTCCCTGATTGCTCACTTGATAAAGAATCCGCCTGCAATGCAGGAGACCCCGGTTCAATTCCTGGATTGGGAGGATCTCCTGGAGAAGGGAAAGGCTAGCCACTCCAGTATTCTGGCCTGGAGAATTCCATGGACTGTATCGTCCATGGGGTCGCAAAGAGTTGGACACAACTGAGCATCCTGCACTTGAATTCAGTTATACATGCTATTTATTTCTTTAACATTATAACATTGGCACCAAGTTATAATATTGGCACCTGCCAATATCTGTCAGGTGCTTAACTGAAAAAAAACATTGCTATCGATTTTACATTGAGCTCATTGAGACTGTAAATTCTGGATACTTAGGGGTGAATTAATGATTTGAGGTTCATTTGACTACATGCAAGCATTCTTCAGAATGCTGAAGCTGGAGCTCCAATATTTTGGCTCCCTGATGCGAACAGCCAATTCACTGGAAAAGACCCTGATGCTGGGAAGGATTGAAGGAGAAAAGGAGAAGAGGGAGGCAGAGGATGAGATGGTTGGATAGTATCACCGATTCAGGGGACGTAAACTTGGGCAAAATCGGGAGACAGTGGTGGACCTGGAGGCCTGGCATGCTGCAGTCCATAGGGTCGCAGAATCAGCATGATTTAGGTACTGAATAATAACAACAACAAATGCATTCTCCTCCTTATTTGTGAAGTTTAGAACCTGACCACCCCTACAATAAAATCTCATGTTGTCTGTGTTCATCATAGCAGTATTGGCAGGCAGTGTAACGTGACAATTAAGAACATAAATTCTGGGGTCAAACCTCCAGGACTTACATCCAGCTGTTCTTACTACTGCAAGACAATGGGCAAGTTGTTTAACTCTCTGTACCTTGGTTTCATCTATAAAATGGGAATACCAATTTCTACCTATGTATAATTTTATTTGTAAAAGTAGTTTATGGCATCTGATGAGTGCTATGTTAAATGTTTTGTATTTCATAATCCCCATTTGATAGTTGAGGAACCTGAGATCCGTTAAGGTTAAAAAACGAGAAGTTTCCTGGTGGTCTAGTGGTTAAGAGTCTGGGCTTTCAGTCCCATGGCCTGGGTTCAATCCCTGGTCAGGGGACTGAGATCCTCTAAGCCAGTGGTCCCCAGCATTTTTGGCACCAGGAACCAGTTTCACGGAAGACAGTTTTTCCGTGGACTGGGGAGAGGATGGTTTGGGGACAATTCAAGCGCATTACATTTATTATGCACTTTATTTCTATTGGAGCTTCCCCAGTGGCTCAGGCAGTAAAGAATCTGCCTGCGATGCAGGAGACCTGGATTCAATCCCTGGGTTGGGAAGATCCTCCTGAAGGTGGGCATGGCAACCCACTCCAGTATTCTTGCCTGGAGAATCCCATGGTCAGAGGAGCCTGACTGGCTATAGTCCATGTGGTTGCAAAGAGTCAGACATGACTGAGTGACTAACACTATTTCTATTATTATTACATTGCTCCACTTCATATCATCAAGCATTAGATCCTGGAGGTTGAGGACCCCTGATATAGATTTTCTGCTCTGCGCCATACAGTCCTATATTATAGACTCTGGAGACATAGCAATGAAAAAAAAAAAAAAGGAAAACACGTTCCCCCTTCATCTGGTTATGTCCTAGTGCAAGTCATGCAGTGGGACCAAAAATAACAAAAAAGACCCTTAGTGGGCAAAAGTGAGTCAAACCCAAGGCTACTGAAGACACGTGGTGTCAAGAACAGGACTTGATGGATAGGACTCTGGGTTAGAACAGTATGTGCTAATGATAGAAGCCAAAAAGGTGGAAGAACTCATCCAGAGNCCAAAAATAACAAAAAAGACCCTTAGTGGGCAAAAGTGAGTCAAACCCAAGGCTACTGAAGACACGTGGTGTCAAGAACAGGACTTGATGGATAGGACTCTGGGTTAGAACAGTATGTGCTAATGATAGAAGCCAAAAAGGTGGAAGAACTCATCCAGAGACAGAATGAGTGATCTTCCCTGACAGTCCAGTGGCTAAGAAGCCATGCTTCCACTGGAGAGGGTGGGGGTTTGATCCCCAGTCAGGGAACTAAGATTCTGTATACTGTGCAGCACAGCAGAAAAAAAAAAAATCTTCCAAGATACCTAGTCAGTTTCCAGGAAAGATAAATGAACATAGAGGATTCTCAGGTGGCCCTAGGGGTAAAGAAACCACCTGCCAACGCATGAGATGCAGGTTTGATCCCTGGGTCGGAAAGACCCCCTGGAGGAGGAAATGGCAACCCACTCCAGTATTCTTGCCTGGAGAATCCCATGGACAGAGGATCTTGGTGGGCCACAGTTGCAAACTCTTTGCATAGGGTTGCAAAGAGTCGGACACTACTGAAGTGACTTAGCATCCACACATGTAGAGGAATGCTGAGAGGAAAAAGAGGGCATAGTCAGGACAGGGCCAGGGCCAGAATTAGGTAGTGTCAGAGACACAAAGGAAGAAGAAAAATAAAACAGCAAAAGAAAAAGAGGGCTACAGGGAAGTCTTCTCCCTCATTTGCTTCCATATTCACTCATACAGCTATCAACTATGAGACATCTACTTTGTGCCGGACCCTACTCTAGGCTCTGGGGATACAGAGAAAACTTCACTGTGGAGCTTTTACATGTGTGTGTGTGTATTTGTGCTCAGTCCTGTCTGACTCTTTGTGATCCCATGCACTGTAGCCCGCCAGGCTCCTCTGTCCATGGGATTCTCCAGGCAAGAATACTGGAGTAGGTTGCTATTTNTAGGCTCTGGGGATACAGAGAAAACTTCACTGTGGAGCTTTTACATGTGTGTGTGTGTATTTGTGCTCAGTCCTGTCTGACTCTTTGTGATCCCATGCACTGTAGCCCGCCAGGCTCCTCTGTCCATGGGATTCTCCAGGCAAGAATACTGGAGTAGGTTGCTATTTCCTTCTCTATGGGATCTTCCCAGCCCAAGTCTCCTGCATTGCAGACAGATTGTTTACCATCGGAGCCACCAGTCATTTCCTTCTCCAGGAGATCTTCCCAACCCAGGGATCAAACCTGCATCTCCTGCATTGGCAGGCAGATTCATTACCACTGATATAGGCCATGACTATAAACATGAGAGTTATCCATGCAGAGATATTTAAAGTCACAAACTAAATGAGATCAACCAGGAGGGGTTCAAGTGCTGATTTCTGGGGCATCCAACACTAAAAGATCAGGGAACAAGGTAGAACCAGCTGAGGAGAAAGCAGAAGAGAGGCTAGTGAAACCGGATGGAGAGCAGGCATGAAGAACAACACGTTTAAGGAGGAAGAGCCTGGGCTGGGCACAGTGCTGCTAACAGGCTTTCTGCCAGGAGGCATGATAATGACCTCTGAGATTGAGCAAAAAACCCTCAAAAAAACAGTCCTGCTTATCATAAGGAAATGATCGGCACACATACAACGATGATTATTGTAGCCTTGTTTACAACAGAAAAAAAAAAAGAAATCTACATAGCCAACAGGAGATAAACAATTCAATCTAAAATATTAGGTGCTATGTGCTTAGTCTGTCTGCCTGTGATCCCATGGCCTGTAGCCTGCCAGGCTCCTCTGTCCATGGGATTTTTCAGGCAAGAACACTGGAGTGGGTTGCCATTTCCTCCTCCAGGAGATCTTCCTGACCCAGGGATTGAACTGGCATCTCCTACATCTTCTGCATTGGCAAGTGGATTCTTTACCACTGAGCCACCTGGTAAAGCCCATATAAAATATTACATAGCAATTAAAACACATAGAAAAGAGGAACATTTAACATGAAATGCTCACAATAAACCAAAAAATCAAAATATAAAATTGCNGAGATCTTCCTGACCCAGGGATTGAACTGGCATCTCCTACATCTTCTGCATTGGCAAGTGGATTCTTTACCACTGAGCCACCTGGTAAAGCCCATATAAAATATTACATAGCAATTAAAACACATAGAAAAGAGGAACATTTAACATGAAATGCTCACAATAAACCAAAAAATCAAAATATAAAATTGCCTATATTCTTCCTAGTCTGTTGATTTAAAACATTTTAACTCATGAAGATATTTATTAAAGTATAGAAATGCAAAAAAATTCTTGGAAGATAGACATCACAGTGTCATTAATAGAGGTTGCCTCTCAGGAATGAATTTAGGGTGATTTTTTTTTTTGAACTCTAATTCTAGGTTTATTCAACACAATTCTTTTACTCTACTCGACAAACACAACATTATCTAAAATGCTACAGTTACAAAACTCAAAACAGAAAATTTATAGTACTGACTGTACAATAAAAGCCAGAAAAGCCATGTACACGTTGCCAAGGTAACCTGTAGGACCACTACGAATACCAACACAGTGGGGGTTCTGTGGTGACCTGGCACACCTGGCTCTCAACTTACCAATTTCAGAAAGAGAGGGAGATNCTGGTTTACATTTGGAGCGTGAACGCCACCTGTTGTCATGTCTATGCCAAGAAGGACTTGGAGAGTCAGAGGAGCTGCTGGAGCTGGAGCTGGGGAACGTGCTGGAACTTCCTGTGCAGTTCGATCCTGAAGATGAGCTGGAGCCTGTGCTGGTGCTCCAGCCCAGACTGGAGACAGAACTGGACCAAGACCTGAAGCTGCTGCTACCACTGGAAGTGCTGTGCCTCTTTTGACTTTTATCTCTGCAGGGACATCACTTTACCAACAAAGGTCCATCTAGTCAAACTATCGTTTTTCCAGTAGTCATGTATGGAACTGAGAGTTGGACCATAAAGCAATCTGAGCACCGAAGAATTGATGCTTTCAAATTGTGTTGAAGAAGATTCTTGTGAGTCCCTTGGACAGCAAGGAGATCAAACCAATGAATCCTAAAGGAAATCAACCCCAAATATTCACTGGAAGGACTGATGCTAAAGCTGAAGCTCCAGTTGGCCACCTGATGTGAAGAGCTGACACATCAGAAAAGACCCTGATGCTGGGAAAGATTAAAGGCAGGAGGAGAAGCGGGTGACAGAGGATGAGATGGTTGGATGGCATCATCAACTCAATAGACATGAGTTTGAGCAAACTCCAGGAGATAATGAAGGACAGGGAAGATTGGTGAGCTGTGGTCCAGGGTCTATGAGGTCTCAAAGAGTCGGCCACTGCTCAGCGACTAAACTACAAATGATCCTTCTTGCTTGACTCCTTGATGGCCCTTTTATCTTTAGAGCGATACTTGGACTTTTCCTCAGAGTGAACTTTGCATTTAGTAGAGGGCGCCCTAGTCCTGGATTTCATATTATTTTCTTTGGCTCCTAGTAAGCTCTTGTTACTATACAGAGGATAAGATGGTTGGATGGCATCATTGACTCGATGGACATGAGTTTGAGCAAGCTCCAGGAGTTGGTGATGGAAAGGGAAGCCTGGCATACTGAAGTCCACAGAGTCGCAAAGAGTTAGATATGACTGAGCGACTGAACTGACTGACTGAAGCTCTTTTTTTCCAGTTCCAATGAAACCATTCCCCCTTTCTGAGGTGTTCAAAGCAGCAATGGTGGTCTCACTTATCTGAACTCTCACTTCTAACTTGAATCTGAGAAAGGATCCCTAACTGACTGCAATTTGTGCCAGAGTGCATCATCTTCCTACCACTGTGGCTTCCTCCTGCTCTCAGGGTGATTTTTCAAAATTACAGTTTCCTGAAACCACCTTCCTTATTTCCTGTTTAAGAGGAAAGTCCCTCTAAGAGAGCAATTTTAGGACTTCCTTGGTGGTCCGGTAGTTAAGAATTTGCCTGCCTGGGATGAACTGAGAGAGTAGCATTGAAATATATACATTACCATATGTAAACTTTGATAGCCAGTGGAAATTTGCTATATGACGTGGGGAGCTCAAATCCAATGCTCTATAACAACCTAGAGGGGTGGCATGGTGTGGCAGATGGGAGCGAAGTTCAAGAGGAAGGGGACATACATATACTTACGGCTGATTCATATTGATATATGATAGAAACCAATATAATGTTGTAAAGCAATTATACTCTAATTAAAAACAAATACATTTAAAAAAATCCACTTGCCAATGTAGGGGACTCAGGTCTGATCCTTGATCTGGAAAGATCCCACATGCCTTGGAGCAACTAAGCCACAACTACTTGGCCTGTGCTCTAGAGCCCAGAGCCACAACTACTGAGCCCATACACCTAAAACCGGTATTCTGCAACAAGGGAAGCCACTGCAATGAGAAGCCGGCATCCCGCAACTAGAGAGTAGCCCCCACTCACCGAAACTAGAGTCTACTTGGAACAATGAAGACCCAGCACAGTCAAAAATAAATAAAATAATTTTAAAAAGAGAGAAAGCAGTTTTAGCAGAGTGGTAGGAGTGAGGTGGGGGTGAATCAAGATCGTCCTGGGGAATTGGAGTTCTGAAAAGGTTGGTAATTTTAACAATAATGAGCAGGTATCGAGCACTTAGTATATACCAAGCAGAGTGCTCAGTGTTCACTGTGTATTTTAGGGATTATTTAGTTTAATTCTTGCAGATAGGTATTCTTCTGTGGAAGTGTTACTGCTATTCCCACCATACAGATAAGGGTATAGGACTTATATAATTGTACCTCACTCTAGTACTCTAGCCTGGAAAATCCCACGGACAGAGGAGCCTGGTAGGCTGCAGTCCATGGGGTCGCTAAGAGTTGGACATNTCTGTGGAAGTGTTACTGCTATTCCCACCATACAGATAAGGGTATAGGACTTATATAATTGTACCTCACTCTAGTACTCTAGCCTGGAAAATCCCACGGACAGAGGAGCCTGGTAGGCTGCAGTCCATGGGGTCGCTAAGAGTTGGACATGACTGAGCAGCTTCACTTTCACTTTCCACTTTCCTGCATTGGAGAAGGCAGTGGCAATCCACTCCAGTATTCTTGCCTGGAGAATCCCAGGGATGGGGGAGCCTGGGGGGCTGCCGTCTATGGGGCTGCACAGAGTCGGACACGTCTGAAGCGACTTTAGCAGCAGCAGCAGCAGCAGGAGAGAGGCTAGTAACTTGCCCAGGGCCCCACAATTGGAGGAACCAGGTACTGAAACCAGTTAGACTGGCTCTAAAGTCTGGGGTCTTTCTTCCTACATTTGAGAGGCAGATGAAACATTTCCAAGAAAGAGATCTATGTATTTGTAACAGATTGGGTAGTATGAGGGTGAGAAAGGCTGAAGAATTTAGATGAGATTCATTCATCCAACAGATGTTTACTGAGTGCCTACTGCATGCCAGGCACTAGTGATCAAAGTTGGACAGGCTGAAACAGAGGACCAGCCAGCAGAGGGCTTAGTCTACCGTGAGCAGGGGCATTCATGGGTTGGGAAAGGGGGGACCAGAGCAGACGGGGGTGGGTGGCAGGTGGGGGTTAGGTCTCAGAAGAGGAACACTTCTTCCCTTCATCCTGAAGAAAGTCCTAGGTTAAGCTGAAATGGAAATGTAAGGAGGGGAGGAATTTGTTAAGGAAGATCTCAGGAGATAAAGGTGTGAGCAATTCCTGAATTTTTAGGGGTCACATAACCCTTTTGAATATATAATGAAAATGATGGCTTCTTTCTCCAGAAAAATGCACATCCACACAAGGAATTCATGATCTCCTGTGGTGCAGTTTTTAGAACTGTCTTTGAGGCAGTTAGAGGACCAACACCCTAGAGATGTCATCCCAGCTGGTCTCTTCCTGGACCTTCTGCAGGTCTAAGAGATGGGCAGGAAGAGGCTTGCTTGCTAGACTCCGAGAAACCAGGAAGAGCTTGCTTGCTTGCTAGACTCAGAAACCGGTAGATTCCTGGCCAAAAGGGGCGCTCCTCTGATTCTTCCCACCCTCAAAACCCTCCTCCTCACCGACATAGTCTGGGATCCAGTTGGCAAGAGGTGAACCTTCAGAGCTGGGCACACACTGGCAGAGTCCCCAGTAACTAAAAGTTTGCTTGCACTTCGAGGAGCTTTGGTCTCGCCCACCGGAGCCTGGAAGGCACTTCTTCCTTATGCAGGCTGTTTGCTTTCACTTTCCTTTCATTGAAGTCCCTGCCCCTCCCACACTCCACCGCTGGGTGGCTTCCTGGCCTTCAAAGTTGACTTCCCCAGCTATAAGGCCTCGGGTAAGTCACCCTACAAGCAAATACAAATTGAATGCTGGCCCAAATCAGCCATTCCTTCCAGCAAAGCAATTCCTGTACAGGCCTATTTGTAGAATTTTGTCTGCTTTGTTAACGGGTTAGAATGTTACCTAGAACATGCAGATGTTAATTGCAACCATGATAGATAAAAGTCCTAAGTTCGCCAAACTGTGGTAAAAGCCAGCACTGGAGCTGTTACATGTCCAATTCTGCTTTTCATGAATTAACCTTCAAAACGACCCCTCAATGTTTTTTTTTTTTCCCATTTTACAGATGAGATTCTACACTTGTGAGACACAGTATAGAAACTTGCCCAAAGTCCCACTGCTAGAAGTGATACAAATATCCAAGCACTTACATTTTTGCCACGGAGGGTTTATAGTTTGGTTCCATTTGTGACTCTTCAGTAGGCAAGCTGTTAACACTAGAGACATCCAGGGCTTCCCTGGTGGCTCAGATGGTAAGTATGCCAAGTTTGAGGCTTGGCAAGTAGGCCCATTTGAATCCTAATCCATTTAGTATCTTAGAACCAGCTTGGCTAGAGAGCCTATTTCATCAGTAAAACCTGGTCACAGTTAAGTATCCAATGAGAGGTGAAATGTCAGCTAAAGGGCCAAATGCATTTTCTGCAGTACAGTGGTGCCAAGTCAGAGCCTAAACCCCTTTCTTGCCAGACCATTTGGGATCTTTCCCCTGTGCAACCAGGAATGGCAGGACTGTGGCTCAAGCCTTCATTGCTGGTGTCCGTCCCCATCTATAGCAGTTCTCCAGTGTGGTCCTCTTCCAAATAGCACTTGAATAATCTGGCACAGAGGTTCAACAAATCACAATTCAGCAATTCTCAATCCAAAGGAGATGGTGTGTTCTTAGAGGGGTCTTTGGATGTTACAATGTGTGTGTGTGTGTGGGGGGAGGTCGTCTCTAAAACATGTAATGGGGTGGACGCCAGGGAAGCTTAAACAAGTTTACACTTAAAATTGTCCACACAGCTCTCCTGGGGAAACAGGTCAGTATCACATTTTACCCATTCAGTCAGACCATTAAAGGATTATGAGGCTGATGACAGAAGTAGCCCATGTCTCATAAAAGCAGACATAGCTTTTATTTTACATTTTCCTACAGTCCCTCATGTACCAATGTCATTTCCCAGTTTAATAACACAGGAAATAGGCAGACACATGCAGACTTTTTTTTTTAAGTATTTTTATTAACTGAGACAGACCTAAAACCGCAGCTTCTGGAAGAACCATTTGTTCTTGCCAGTCTTGTATCTGGAGGGGGGAAGAAAAAAGACACAAATGAGAGGAGGAATCACAGAAAACAAAACTGTCTTCATGGAGGACAGTGAAACCACACTCCAGCATTCACAACCAAAGCCTTCTTACCTCTCCTCAAACTTGACCTTTGCCTCTCGTCGGGCCTTGCGTTTGAGAGCAGGGTCTCTGAAGACATCCTTGTTGACAACAGTTTTGTCCAAGGGGATATCCACAGAGTACCTGGGGACAACGACAAGAAGGTAGGAGCAGCCCACAGGCCACCAGGGCCCTCTCCCCTCCATCCCACTCCTGGACACTGGCATGTTACGGCCTGACTCTACAAGAGTTATCACCAACACAGGCCAAAAGTCCCGATATTTTCTGGAAACACCTAATTTTAACAAAATCACCTACACAGATTCAAGCCACTGGAAAACTTCATGCTTCCTTCTCTCAATTTCCCACAACAACCCTATCCTATAATACTATTATCCATGAGAGAGAAAGAGGGCAGGCCAGATCCTGTGTTTTACTGTGGCTGGAAACAAATGGAACAATCTCTACTTAACACCTAAGCTTGGCCAAGTCAGGGAAGACACTTCAGAAGTGTTTTCACAGGAAAGTGAACACTGAAGTCGCTCAGTCGTGTCCGACTCTTTGCAACTCCGTGGACTGTAGCCCACCAGCCTCCTCCATCTATGAGATTCTCCAGGCAGGAGTACTGGAGTGGGTTGCCATTTCCTTCTCCAGGGGATTTTCCCAACCCAGGGATCGAACCCATGTCTCCCACTTTGCAAGCAGATGCTTTAACCTCTGAGCCACCAGGGAAGCCCAAAGTGAACAGCAGAAGAGATAATACTGGAAACAACTGCCAATAACAAATTCAAAATGATGTCTCTTCCCACACTACAGTGGCTACCAGGTTGTCGTCTTATTCAGTAGGGCAGAGAAGGGGAAAAGAGAAGTCATTTTCATTTCCATTCTTTTTTTTTTTTTTTTCATTTCCATTCTTGAAATGCTCACCTTGTGGGCATGAGGTGATTATAATTATAAACTTTCACAAAAGACTTGATCTTTGATCTCTTGGCGATTTTCTTCTTGCCCATGGCAGCTGTCACTTTGCGAGGATAGCGATCAATTCCAGCCACCAGAGCATGGCTGTAGGGTCGGTCTGAGGTGCCGTCATCAATGTTCTGAAGGAGCAAGAATTACCTGTTACCAGCCATTTAGCCCCTGTGCTAGAATAACCCTGTCCCTAGGCCTCTCAGATCCATTACTGTAAAAACCACACAGCAAACATTCTAAGTGCTATGCTACATCCCCAAAGACTAACAGTGAAAAGGGAGGTATCTTTCCCACTGGGAAGGAAGGGTGCCTGGGAAGTAAAAGACTTAAATTGTAACAACAATGAAGGACTATAACTAGTGATTGCTATATGTCAAGCACCAGTTCTCAGGACTTGACTCAATCTCCAGGACTGGAAGGGGTAGAGACAGGATGCCAAATCTGGCCGTCTAACTCCAAAACCAGCCTCAGGGAGATGGAGGAAGGGGAACCAAGGGGAATCAAAGGCGCCCCGGTCAAAAACAGTGATATATGCGACCAGAGCTTAGGGAAATGTCACAAAATGCTGGAGACGTAGGCAGAAAGCAAACACCCAAGACCTAGATTATGCTAAGTGACCATTTGGACTAGAAACAATTTCTCCTCTTTTCACGAAGCCCCTTGCAGCGGCACAGGTAAAACTCTACACCTCTAAACCTCTGCAGTAGAAATCAACCCTGCAGTATCTGTAAGGACTGGACATGACGACACCTATAAGATAGTGCCACGGACCAAGCAAGAGTTCATAAACGGTGGCCATTACTATTATTAAAAGCCTCTTTGACAGAGGACAGCGTTAGGTGTTAACTATCCAATTGAACTCCCGTTTGTTTATTTTGCGTCTTTCTCAAAAGGTCTCATGCATTCACAACCGCGCCCTCCCGCCCC
>SJYA01002473.1:84850-141498 GCA_006410615.1 Neotragus moschatus | reverse complement strand
CCCCCCCCGCGCCCTGCAATGCTCAGGGAGTAAGTAATGCCCCCAAACTAGGTCTTGAATTTCAAGCTGCCCGCCAGCCCAGCCCATTCACAGGATACAAAGGCGCACAAGCCGGGGGTGGGGGGTGGGGGCTGGTACCTTCACGATGACCGCTTTGCGTCCGGAATAGCGACCGGCCAGGACCAGTACCACCTTCCCGGGTTTCATGAACTTGCCCATTTCTGCAGAGGAAGGAGAAGGGGTCGCTCAGAAATCCGCCAGCTCAGGCTGTGGGCCCCAGAACTTCAGCTGCGCTCACTGGCGTCTCGGTTCAGGTTGCCTGCGGGCCCTACTCGCAGAACAGGACCTGGTAGGAAGCTGCCAGAGACCGAAGAAGGGAAAGCACCACGCACCACCCCGCAACTCAACCCCTAGGCCACGGATGGCGGCGGATTGAAAACCCCAACCACAGCCACTACTCACTGGCAGCTACCGCTCGGGAATACAGCAGAAAGGAAGAAAGGTCACGTCCGCTAACCTTTCACCCCGAGGAGCGTGATCTCACTTCCTGTCCCGCCTCCTTGGCTTCTCCCCGCCTCTTCCGAGGCGCTTAGAATCTGTGTTGAAGGAGGAAGAAGCTCTTGAGGGGAAAGTCAAGTCTGGTGGCTTGTTTATTCAAATCAAACTTTATTAGCAGCTCCAGCAGTAGTCGGGGCAAAGGAATTTTGTCTCCCGCGGAAGGCTTTTAAGATGGACACAGCTGCTCCGCTGCTCCACTTGCTGTAGGTCCTTTCTCTGGCGCTAGAGGGTGGGGGAGACACAGTTTGAAATTTCCTTTTTTGCCTTGGAAGAATCAGAAACAAAATAGGACATTTATTAGTGCCAACTGTGTGCACTCTTAGGCATAATGACGAGACGAAGATCAATCAAGCGAGGGTGCTTGCCCTCAACCTTTAGAGTTTAGCTATGTCAGAAACCGACTGAAATAAGTGAGAGAGGTGAAAGATGATTATGGGGATGCTAGCAGCTGCATGCCTTGTGTCAGGACAACTTAATGTATTTACATACATTATCTTTTGATCCTCATAACAACACTAGGAGATAAGTACTGTTATCTCTATTCTACAGTTGAAGATACTGTAGTTTGGAGAGGTTGAGTAATTTGCCCCAAGTCCACAACTAGTAAGTAATTGAGCAAAAAGCAAAGCAAAAGCAAAGTGTTAGTTGCTCAGTCATGTCTGACGCTTTGCGACCCCTGGACTGTAGCCCGCCAGGCTCCTCTGTCCATGGGGTTTTCCAGACAAGAATACTAGAGTGGGTTGTCATTACCTCCTCCAGGGGATCTTCCTTCCTCCAGTTTGATCTTCCAGGGATCGAACCCAGGTTTCTCGCATTCATCACAGATGGATTCTTTACCCTCTAAGCTACCAGGGAAGCTCTTAGATCATGAGACTGTTTGCCAAAGAAAACTCTTCAGGAACTCCTTGGTGGTCCAGTGGCTAAGACTCCACACTCCCAATGCAGTTTTCTTCCAATTTCAAGAGAAACCGTCTTACAGTTTGTTGCTCATCTGAACACTTACAAATCTGTAGGTCTTGGGCAAGCCATGGGAACAATCAGGGTTTCATCATTTCTTCTCTCGAAACTCTTTGGGGACCAATTTCCCCTGCAGCCCTCAGGACTTCATTTCAATGGTTTATCACCCTAATTATGTATCAATACTTACATTTTTATATTAAATTATTTTAAATCATAATATGATGTTTTAGAGTTGAAAAGGACCTCAGAGGTTATCTAGTTGGGCTTCTCAAAGATTAGAGGACAATTCTATAGCAGCAAAGTCACAAAATTGGTGCCACAGAGCAAGGCACCCCCATTTCCAAGCCTGTACTTTTGCCGCTGCACCACACAACCTGTCCATTTCCACCTCCATGGTCTTCTTTCAGCTCTCTTATTTGCTTCTGTCTCTTTTGCTGTTTCTCTCTTGGAAAATAGAAACAAAACCCTGAAATCTTATCATTGCCTTGAACTCTTCTCACATGCTACACTCTCCAAATCAAATTAGTAAACTAAATCCTTTGAATTTCACCTTTTGAGTCAATTTTTTTTTCCACCAGCCCCCTAACTGATCCAGCTTCAGTTGTCTTCTCCAGTCCCTCCTCAAAACTTTGGGTGGATCAAAATTGCTTGGGATATTTTTAAATATGCATCGCCAACTGAAGAGACTCCAATTCGGGTCTGGAGTGGAGTCATGAGCTACAGGTTTTATTTTGAGAAACTTCTCTAAACACAACTCTTTTAAAAAATAATCGTTTATTTTTGGCTGCACTGGGTCTTCATTGCTGTGTGGGCTTTCTCTAGTTGTGGAGAGTGGGGGCTACTCTTTAGTTGTGGTGCATGGGCTTCACATGATGGTGGCTTCTCTTGTTGTGGAGCACACGTTCTGAGTGTGTGTGGCTTGTGGGCCCTAGAGCTCAGGCTCAGTAGTTGTGGCACACAGGCTTAGTTAGTTGCTCTGTGGCATGTGGAATCTTCCTGGACCAGGGATTGAATCTGTGTCCCCTGAATTGGCAGGCAGTGTGTTATTCACTGTATCACCAGGGAAGTCCTAAACACAATACTTAAGTACTGCCTCTTCATCTGCCTGAAATCCTTTGTTGGCTNCAGGCTTAGTTAGTTGCTCTGTGGCATGTGGAATCTTCCTGGACCAGGGATTGAATCTGTGTCCCCTGAATTGGCAGGCAGTGTGTTATTCACTGTATCACCAGGGAAGTCCTAAACACAATACTTAAGTACTGCCTCTTCATCTGCCTGAAATCCTTTGTTGGCTCAAACCAAAGTTAGAACTCTCCCTTCCTGTCTTCCTTGCAGTATAAGTTCCTATCTCCTCCATACCACCACCCTTCACGTATCCCCAGGTTCCAGCCAGCTCAACTACTCAAAGATCCAACCTCTTCTGAGCCCAGGTCTTCACTCAGGCTGTTCCATGTTTCCTTATTCTTCGCCTCCTCTGTAGCCAGGCAAAATCCTATCCAATCTATCCTTCAAGGCCGCTGTAGAATTCTCCCAGGCAGAATTCATCTCTTTCTTCTCTATGCTCCCTCAGCAATCCAGTCCACCCTTAATCTATTGTAGAACATATTTCAGTTGGTTTGGGACAGTGGTTGTCAGAGCATGGTCCCTAGACCAGCAGGATCAGTGTAACAAGTGTGGGAGCTTGTTAGAAATGCAACTTCTGAGGCCCCACCCCAGAGCTACTAAATAAAAAATGGGATAGATCCCAGGAATTTAACAAGGTACTAAAATCTCCAGTCAGTTTGGAGTCTCCAGTCTCCTTTGCTAAATCTTGTTCCTTGAAGGCAGAGAGAGGTAATTCCTGAGGACCTAGCCTAGCCCAAGCAGTTGGTGTGTGGTCAGTAGTGAATGAATGAAGGCAGAACACTTTGGGAATCTTTTAACACCTTGCAGATCATACCATGGACCCTGCACTTTCACTGGATATATATCCATGGCTCCCTTTCATTCTGATCTTGCATAGCCTTAGACCTGGGCTGACAGTTGTTTCTCTCCTCCTTCATCCTGTCTGCCTCACTCCAAGCCAAGCAGAGACCTCTGTCCTCAGTTATATTGCAGATGTTACCAGTGACTAGTAGATGTGTGATGGCTGGCATGCTTGTCTCTGTCTCTACACGTCTTTAAGTTTCATGAAGCACTTGGCACAACAATGGCTGTCCATCTCCCTACAGTCCAGTCATTTGGCAGCTGAAATTTCTGGCAGGTATGTGGAAAATACCTTGATGTCCCCAAAGTGATGGTGAAGTGATGGGGTGGATAAAGGAGAGAGAGGAACAAAAGATTTCAAAACAGCCTGATGCAATGAGGTAACATAACAATATAAAGATGATTGAATTTGGATTTGGGCAAGTTGAGTTCAAATCACAGCTCTTCCAACAAGTAAATGGGAACAAAATATTTAACCCTATCTGCAGTAAGGTTTCCTCAACTACAAAAATGGGGATAATATTGTCCTGCCTTACAAGTAGTGAGAATTTGGAAGACATACACACAAAATGCTTCTCATGATGCTAGCATAAAAGCCTTCATACCAGTTAAGTTTTTGTGAGGATTATTCTGGCTATAGCACTTATCACCCACCCTAAATGAAGTTATGTTTTTTCCAGTAGTCACATATGGATGTGAGTGGACCATAAAGAAAACTAAGCACCGAAGAATTGATGCTTTTGAACTGTAGTGTTGGAGAAGACTCTTGAGAGTCCCTTGTACTGCAAGATCAAGCCAGTCAATCCTAAAGAAAATCAGTCATGAATATTCATTGGAAGGACTGATGCTGAAGCTCCAATACTTTGACCCCCTGATGCAAAGAACTGACTCCTTGGAAAAGACCCTGATGCTGGGAAAGATTGAAGGCAGGAGAAGGGGATGACAGAGAATGAGATGATTGGATAGCATCACTGACTTGATGGACATAAGTTTGAGCAAGCTCTGAGAGTTGGTGATGGACAGGGAGGACTGGCATGCCGCAGTCCAGACACGACTGAGCGACTGAACTGACTGAAATAGTATCCAGATGAGTGAGTTTTTAAATATGATTTTATTTTAGTTTTGGTTGTGGTGCGTCTTCCTTGCTGCATGGGTGTTTTCTCTAGTTGTGGAGCGCATTTCTCAGTGTGGTGGTTTCTCTTGTTGTAGAACACGGGCTCTAGGGCACACAGGCTTCTATAGCTGCAGTACCTGGGCTGAGTAGTTCCAGCTCCTGTGCTTTAGAGCACAGCCTCAATAGTTGTCTGCACAGGCTTAGCTGCTCCGAGTATGCGAGGGCTTCCTGGATAGGGATTGAACCCGTGTCTCCTGCGTTAGCAGGTAGGATTGTTTACCACTGAGTCACCAGAGAAGCCCCAGACAAATCAATTTAGAAGTGCCAAATCTGGGACTTCTTGGCGATCCAGTGAAGATTCTGAGCTCCTAATGCAGGGGGCCTGGTTTCAATCCCAGGAACTAGATCCCACATGCTCCAATAAGACCTGCCAAAACCAAAAAAACAAGTGCCAAATCCAAAAGTGGTATGTGTCGTTAGATTTGCTGTGGGGACAAGACTGCAGGCCTGAACAGAATGACATGAAAATGCCAAGGGCACTGTTTTGTGAATTTTTCAAGGGGTGGGGGCAATACCACCAAAGCTGAGTTGATCTGGGGCAGAGGGCAGAGAAGAGGCAGAAAGGCTAGGAGCCAGACATTACTCAAGGAAATATTGATGTGGATCATATGGGCTGACAGCACTCACAGACTTACAAACCAAAGCCAATAGTCTCTAAGGTCTTTGCAGAGAAGCTACACAAAATACTATGATTTTATTAGCAATCACAGGTATCATTTTCCACAATATTTTATACTTATCCTGTTTCACATGAAGGAAGACTCATTCTGATGAATTACCAAGAATATACCTTAAATAATATTTTACCCCCCAAAATTAGGTTAAAATGCACTACATAACAGTGCAAACACAAAGTGCAGCTGGCAATTTAATACATGAAATGATGCTGAATCAGTAGTGCTGGGGAACCTATTTGGCTTTCCAGAAGGTGATACACTTTGCTCATCTTTGGTCAGTCCCAGACCAGTATGCAAGCTGAATAGCAGATATGAACTAAAAAGGCTAAAAGAGACCAAATATGACCAATCTAAAGTTAGTTTTACAAGGAAATGCTCGCCCCTTCTCCATCATCAGTAATCAGCCACAGTTCCTACCCCTGCTGTAAGTACTATCATGAGGTCAGACCTCCTCCACCAAGCAGCCTCCAGGACTCCACATTTCCTTCTTGGGAGCTGGCAGGTACACAGAGGAAAGGTTACTTGCCAAGAGAGATGGTACCAGGTGGTGGCTGTCCTTGTAAACTAGCTCCAAACCTAAAAGACCATCACCTGGGCCACGATTACCTCGTCAGGGACAGAATTTAGTTCTTACCTCTACGTGAAAAAGGGCTCATATTAGAATCAACCATGGGAAATCGCCTAGTAGTCCAGTGGTTAAGATGTGGCACTTTCACCTGGGTTCAATCCCTAGTCAGGGAACTAAGATCTCACAAGCTTTATGGCACCACCAAAAAAACCAATTGTGGTTAATACCCTTAGAAATACTGTTCTTGGATACTTCCACTCCGGGTTTTAGAGGAAGCTATGGAACAGACATGGCCTTCCCCCAATCCTGGGCTCAGGAAGACAGAGCCATTGGTATCCACAAAAGGAATTTAAATTCTGACCCAGGACTCTCACAAACCTGCTTCAAGTGAAGGAAGATGACTCCCAACGTGACTGACAGGAGCCTCAAGTTAAATCTCTTCCAGGACCAACAACTCGCTCACCACTGTGAAGAGAATGCTTACAGCAACCTGGATTTTCTAAAAATCAGGTGTGGCATGATGAAGGTATACCCACGACTGACTTCTTTTCCACAGGCTCAAGCACATGTGCTCATATGTACACACACACCAGGGCTGAACCTTTTAACAAGAGGGTCTCCAGCATATCTTTCTGAGACGCTTAGTTGATGGGAAAAACAGACTTTGTATTATCTAGCTGGTGAAAATGTCTTTAGCCCCTCCTCCTAATTCTTGCTTTTACCCTAGAAGACGAGCCATCTATCCCCACTGAGCAAGGTGCTGGTCTGGGGCCAGGGCACTCTCATCAAAAGGCGTCTTTGATGTTCTTGAGCTGGCGCACAGCCAGGTCAACAGGGAGGCTGAACTTGAGGCTGCTGAGGCGGCTGAGCAGGTTGAGGGCGCTCTCAAAGCCTGTGTGTGCCATGTAGCTCCAGGGCTGGTAGTGGGGCTCGATGAGCGAGCCCGACTTGCAGATGAGGTTCATCCAGGACACGAGACGCTGCTCGTTCAGCGCCATGCACACCAAGGCCTTCAGCTCTGAGTCTGCACTGCGCTTGAAAGGGTCGTGCTCCGTCAGCACCATGTGGATGGCTGTCAGGAGGCTCTGCTTGGGCGTCACCACAGTGCCTCCTGTGACAGGCAGGGCGAAAGACTGCGAGAGCTTTCGGGCTGGGGATTCCACGTACGCGCGGCCGTTCTTAGCGTGGTAGTACTTTACAAAGAGCTCCCAGGGGTGCATGGCCTCGGGGGCCGAGGAGAAGGCAGGCAGAAGACAGGCGATGGGGGCCATGACGAGGCTCATCCCTGGTGAGGGGGCGTACAGTCCGTGGGCCAGCAGGTCCCTCACAGCCACTGTCAGCTCCTTCCGCACAGCCATGGTCAGCTCATCCTTGCCTCCCAGAGAGAGGTCCTGGAGGCTGGCGGAGCTGATGATGTGGTCATGCGCCTGGTGCCTCAGGGCAAGTAGCTTCACCCTGTCTACTGATGCCTCCAGCCTCTTCAGCAAGGGAGAGTAGTCCCTGTCGCCCTGGCCCCTCGGCCACAGGGGCTGCGGGATCTGGCCCGTGGCACACCCAAACTGGCTGACGGCAAAGATCTGCAGCACCGCCAGCGCTCGCCGCATCAGATGCAACCCTGTCTCCCGAGCTCTCTTCACATCTTCTGCCTTCGCTGCGTAGGAAACACAGTAACTCATCAGTGAAAGGCTGGAGTGGTCAGAGGTGCCACCTATAGCTTAGAAGCTGAGATTGAGTCTGGCTTCTGACCTACAGTACAGGTCCTGCATGAAGCCAAGAGCCACCCAGGATGGCATCGGACTTACCTATTTTGGTTAATAATAACTATTTTGGGATATAACTCACAAAACATTCAACTGACCCATTAAAAGTGGATGATTCAGTTTTTTCTTTTTTAATATTCAGAGTTGTGCAACCATCCTCTCCCAAAGAAACCATGTAGCATTGGCATTTTCCATTCCCCATTTCTCCCCAATCCCCAGGCCTAGGCAACTGCTAGGCCTTTCTGTCTCTCTAGATTTGTCCATTCTGGAAGCTGTACTTACTTTTGCTGTTTCCTGGAGGCAGTCTGCTGCTGCCAGTTCTGCTGGAGTCACTTCCTGTTTTCCCACTGGCCTTGCACTCACAATGTCCACTCCCTGTCTGTAATGGGCTTCCTACTTCATCTGCAATCAGAGGTTATGTAGAGAAGACCCTTGTTTAGCCTCATTTTGGCAGGTTTTTAAAGGAGAAATACTATTTACTAGTGCCTACCGTGTGACAAGACTTTTATTTTTTTTGCTATTATTTTTTTTTCTTTTTTCTTTTTTTCTTTTTTATTTTCATCTCAGGTGTACATGAGTTCCCGATCTTGAACACCCCCCCACCTCCCACTCCACATCAACTCTCTGAATCATCCTCGTGCACCAGTCCCAAGCATCCTGTATCCTGAACCGAATATAGACCGACGATTTGTTTCCCACACGACAGCACACGTTTCAGTGCCATTCTCCCAAACCTTCCCCCCCTCCCTCTCCCTCAAAGTCCAAAAGTCCATTCCATGCATCTGTGTCTCTTTTGCTGTCTCATATACAGGGTTATCATCACCATGTTTCTAGATTCCATATATATGAGTTAGTATACTGTATTGGTGCTTTTCTTTCTGGCTTACTTCACTCTGTATAATTGGCTAAACTTTTACAAATAGTATTTCATTCTGTGGAACAGTGACTAGCAATATACTAGCTGGCTCAATAACTACCTGCTGAGTGCAGGAAGCATGAATCATCATTTTATGGAGAAGGAGAGCCAGACTAAAGAGGTTAGGAAACTGCCTACCCTCTTTAGTCCATGAAGGACATGAAGTTGGTGAACAACAGGGCTGAGATTTTAACTCTATGGTTCTAAAATCCATGTCCTTTCCATGCCACTGTGTTGGCTCCCTTACCAAGTGATCAAACCTCTTTAACAGTTCATCAAAGACCGACCCTACTAGGTGTTAGTACTCAAAAATACACATAATTATGATGACGTCCAGCCATCTGCTCTGACCTTGGATGAAGCTGATGAACATCTCGAGGTCTCGGATCTGAGTTTTCAGCTGCTCAACCAGCTGTTCTTTCACTCGGGCTGGGTTGACGATTTGCGCCACAGCGGCATCCACACGCTGTCGAAGCTCCTCAGTGGACAGTGAGCTGAGGTCCTCATTCAGATTCATGTCCAGTTTCTTTATTAACTCATCAATGATCACCTACCAAGACCAAAGCCATGAGCACACCCTTTGGAATTTTCAGACAGAGGGTTAGGGAGAAGGAGAATACTGACTAGTTGCCTCCCTTCTACCCTTAAATGGAAATCAAATTTGTTGAAAAAATGGTGCAACTGCTGATCAAGGTGAGGGCACAGGCCCTTTACTTCTCTTATAGACATAAGAACACTTGATTCCAACAGAATGGCTCTTCTTGCTGCAAATTTTCTACCTGGCCAGGTAACCTTCACTCAGGAGAACAACAGTGTGAATGATCCAAAGTGGCTGATGATCCCAAAAGCCCCATAAGTAGATTCCCTCATGGCCTTCAAGAGAATAAATTACTGATTTCCCCTAGTCTCTAGTCCTTCTCATTCCCCTTTGCGCTATTCTAGGCAACTAAAGGAAAAGCTCTGCAAAATACTCAGGCATGTTTACAGCCAAAATATCCCAGTGACAATATGAGGAACAATGTGAAAACCATATAATGTATAATTCCAGCTGTGCCAGAAAAATAGCCACATCATGGTTCCAGGAAGACAAACACATAAGAGAGGCAGTATTCCGACCAGATTTACCTGTCTGCCCAGGTGTTGCTTTAATACATACAGCTTTAAAGTCAGGAGTCCTGGAATATTTCTCAACGGGTGCTGGGGGAGAAAACTAGTTTATAAAACTACTATGAAGTGCCCAAGTAGAATATTTATCAAATGAAATAAATTATTGTTATTATTATTATATGACTATTAATAATAACCAGCACCACTTAAAAAAAAAAGGCTCCATCATCATATTAGAAAGCTTTGGCACTTGTGTTTCCATGAGTGAATAAAGACTGGTCCCAGGTAGTAGCAACATTTCCCTTTGATTTGGACCAGTGGTGAGGCTGAGGGTGAGCAAGCTGGGAAGGGCTATCCTGTGAATGCTGGAAGGGACAAAGGAACGTGAGGCAGTAAAGGAGGAGCCTCAGGGTCTGCTCACCCGCTGTCTTTCCAAGACCACTGACTGTGGAAGGGAGTCATAACTGCCCTCTTGATAGGCAAATGTTTCCAGGTCATCGAGCTGGGTTTTAAGCTGCAGAATCAGTTCCTTTTGCTTCTCCCTTTGGGTTTCCAGACGTTCCCGTTTCTCCTGCTCACTCTAAGAAAGGAAAAGATTTAGGTCGATTTCACAGAACATAAACATATTAAGAATCCTCTTAAGCCAATAACGACTAGTAAAATGTAAAATGCTCCCAAGTAACCCAAATGAAATACAGAATTCATGAGACTGACTCAAAAAGAATTATTTCATCCTGAAGAATATATTAAATGTGTGTTTTAAGAATTTCTCATTCACTGGAAATAGGATATGAATACAATGGAGCCTTTTGTTAACAATGCTTCCCCCTCCCACCCCACAAAGTTCTAGTTAAGATTGACACAATTTATTTCATCCAGGAAGCCTTCCAGGAATTAAACATGCCATCCTCCATAGCTAATTCTCTTGAACAGTTGTGGCAGCTAAATTGTGCAAGAGAATCTGGAGGTAAGGATGTAGAGAAAGGCTTGGTAACTCATAACTAGTTTTTTAAGGTCGAAGCTCCTCCAATATATTGCAAAATCAAATGAATAAATGCAAGTGCCTAAGGCAGTGAAAAAAATATCTAAAGCTAAGTAATAGGGATGGGAAGGTAATAAGTTTTCTTAAAAAAAAAAAAAAAAAGGCTGGTAAGGTTCCCTAAACAGTGACTCCTTTTTTCACTGTCAGCCACCGGGTGGTTTCTGCATTTAAATGCTTAAAAATCCTTTGGAGAGGTTCTTCCCTGGTGGTCCAGCAGTTAGGAATCTGCTTCCACTGCAGGGGCTGTGGGTTCAATCTCTGGGGGAACTATGATCCCAGATACAGTACTGTATGGCAAGAAAACAAAACAAAAACTCTTNGCGCCATTTCAGGTGAGGTTAAGTTGAAGAAATTGAATAGCGCTGCCAGGATTCTAATCCCAAATCTGTGCTTCTCCTACAAGTTCATGAAAACTGGTGATAAAAATGGTGATTATTCTCCTTTCCAACCTCTATCCCAGGGCTCTCCAGGATGGTTTGCCTTGGAATTTGGCAGCAAGTCCTAAGATTCCCTCCACAGTTTCCTTTTTAACTTAATGTGGCTCCCTTGTCTTTTTTTTTTTTTTTTTGCTGCACTGTGCAGCATGAGGAATACCTACACCCCCTGCAATGGAATTGCAGTGTCTCAATCACTGGACTGCCCAGGAAGCCCCTCCCTTGTCTTTCTTGAGTATAAAAAGCAAAGGCAACAAATTATTTGCAGGTGTAACCCTGCATTTTAAACTAGGTATCTAGAGGATATTAAATTTAATCTTAAAATAGTACTTACCAAGGCCTCCAGAAGTAAGGTATGAGAGAGAACAAATGAAAAATAACAAATTAACTTTTGTTTAGCTACTTAAAAAAGCAAGCCTCTTGCTTTAGTTTTGTCCAACAGAAAAGCAAGCCTTTTCTCGGGGTATACTGCTCTCCAATCCTTTCCCAAAGTCGTAGTTTTTTTCTTAGAATCCTGTTCTCCCCCACTGAATGAAGGCCTAGATATCCTTTAAGAGGTTTCCTCGATTTCCCCAAGCAGAACCGACCACGTCCTCTGTATTTTATACACTTTTACGCTAGCTCATGTTACATTATAAAGATCTGTGTAGGAGTCTGTCTCCCCAGTTCTATGAACTCCTTAAGGGCAAAGGCCTTGATTGTACCGCCAGGGCCAAGCTCAGTGTCTGGCACAGGGTAAGCTATCAGTGTACACTTGCTGTATGTTACTGAACTCAATCATGTTCAGAAGGACACATAACTAAATACTGAACTCTTATGGTAAAAGTTGTTTAACTGGCCCAAAGGAAACAAGTAGCGAAATTTTGTTTTCATTGTAAGCATTCCCAAGCTATGAAATTCAGGAAGAAAGAAACCAGTTATAGATACTGATTCCATTTTCATGAGTGTACCAGCTGAACACTTCACCTGCGACAGTAATTACTGAGTACGCTATCTATCTACGGGAGTATGGGCAAACAAGTTTACTAGGTGAGAACAATGAGCTCTGGTAATAACAAATAATTTCCTGTATGAAGTGAGATAAAATACTGGTTAAAAAACCTGAAAAACAGAAACCGATACATACTAAATCATTTGGTTCAAACACATCCCCGCTTGGGTGCCACTTGTTCACATGTGGATATATGCACACAAGACTGCAGCTGAACATCAGGAGTTTGATCTCAAAACTTTTTTTTTTTCAGTTGTACTGTGTCTCCAAAAGTAAAAATGAACAGCCAAACATCCACAGAGAACCTCTGGTGCTCCTCACTCCTGAACAGAGCCCAACCACAGTAATTCTATCCTATTTGTTCCTTAAAAGCCTGGCAATTTGGAGACTTGTGCAAGGAGCTGTGGGTATGTGGAGAGAAGGGGTGGTACAGTAAACACAGGATTGTACTGCAAACATTCAGATTAAAATAAGCAAGTCAATATCTGCTACTGATAAGTCTTCTTGGCTAAAACCAACTTTAGTGTGAAGAAAGCCACATGTGGATTGTAACCTAAACAATAAAAAGGTGGGGAAAAGAAAGCCCAACAAGCTACAAGCTATCTACAGTTATGCACTTACAGAGGTTCAAAAACTGTAAGGATGTCCATCAACAGATGAATGGATAAGAAAGCTGTGGTACATATACATAATGGAGTATTACTCAGCCATTAAAAAGAATACATTTGAATCAGTTCTAATGAGATGGATGAAACTGGAGCCAATTATACAGAGTGAAGTAAGCCAGAAAGAAAAGCACCAATACAGTATACTAACTCATATATATGGAATCTAGAAACATGGTGATGATAACCCTGTATACGAGACAGCAAGAGACACAGATGAACGGAATGGACTTTTGGACTTTGAGGGGGGGGGGAAGGTTTGGGAGAATGGCACTGAAACATGTGTGCTGTCCTGTGGGAAACCAATCGTCTGTCTATATTCGGTTCAGGATGCAGGATGCTTGGGACTGGTGCACGGGGATGATCCAGAGAGTTGATGTGGAATGGGAGGTGGGGGGGGGTTTCAAGATTGGGAACTTGTGTACACCTGAGAAAAAAAAAAAAAAAAAAACTGTAAGGAAATGCTGCCTGTGGATGTCATACAAATTCTCAGTACTTAGTGTCAGCTAACTGAATGAATCTTGTCACAGCTGCCAAAGGTGCTTCCTTCAGAATATCTAGTTATTAAGTAGGATGGGAAGGAGTTTTAAAATACCAGCATTAGTAAATTTATATAATCAGGAGTTGTGTTTCTTTCAATTACTGAGACCTTACTGTTTACCAAAGCTCTCACACAAGAGAATCTGAAGATAAAAGACATTCTCTAGATTCTAGGAAAGCACAGATAAGGAGTAGATCTAAGTTTCCATGGATTTATTTCAATTCGTTTGCTCTTCGCTAACCAATTTTTTCAATCCCTGGGGTCGGGGTACTCTATCAGCAAACGTACTCAAGACTTAGGTACTGGAAGCGATGACAAGGTAAGTGGGAGCAATATTGTTTCAGCTGGTTGCTGTACTGTCTGAATACTCTCCTCGCTCACCCCTCTTTTGCCTTTTATGTCATCACACCTGCATCTCTTTCCACACCTTTAGTGGACACCTCTCATCATCAGCTTCCCAGGCCTCTCTGTCTGGTGTCTGTCGAGTCTCTTCTGGGACACGCATACCCACCTAGACGAGCCGGTTCCTCACCAGTGCTACCTGCTTTCGAGTTAACATCGCCACTCACCCAGCCTTCTATTCCCATATCCCTCGGGGCCCGGCTCCAGCTGTTCACCTGGTCCTCGCCCCGTAACCGTGGTCGGTTCCCAGGCAGCCCGTCGCCATCATCGCTGGCGGGGNTCAGGTCTTACTTGCTGCAGGCAGGATCTTTCATTGGGGTGCATGAAGTCTAGTTGTACAAGGGCTTAGTTGCTCTGAAGCATGTGTGACCTTAGTTCCGCAACCAAGGATGGAACCCATTAACCACTAGATCCCCAGGGAAGTCCTCTTCTAAATAGTCTTGAATCCATGATTTCATGTCTTCCTAATTCAGGCCCTATTCATTACTGGGTGAGGTTCGTTGCGTATTTTCAGCCCCTCTGCATTCAACATGGTCTGTCCAAAACACACATTTGACCATGTCACTCTTCCTCTTAAAACCCTCCAGTGGCTGGCTTCTTTTCCCCTAAAAGTTGAAAATTGGCTGCCTGCTGGCTGGATCTGGCTCTCAGATTTGTTTTAGCAGTCTTCTCAGTGTTGAAAATTATTTTGAAGGGTTACTTACATTTAAAAATGTGGAGATTTCACCTCTTGGCCAGAACCACCATCTTCCAGTAATTCACCAAAATGACCAACAGGGAAAGAGGAGGGGCACCCACTACATGTTCTCTAGGCCTTTTAGAAAACATTGAGTTGTTCCTTTGGCTACATACATATGAATCTACAAGAAAGGTAATGTTGTAGATCTAAAGGGAATGGGCACTGTTCAAAAATGAATACCCCACAAATGTTATAATTGGAACATAGCAACACTGGAAGAGTCTATATTGTTACCCAGCATGCTGTTGGCATCTTTGTAAACAAACAAGTTAAGGACAGGATTCTTGCCAAAAGCATATTAAGCATTCTAAGAGCTGAGATAGCTTCCTGAAATGTGTGAAGAAATATGGAAGGAAGCCAAAGAGAAATGTCCTTGAGTTCAGCTGAAGCACCTGTCTGCCCTGCCTAGAGAAGGACACTTCATGAGAACCAGTGGAAAGGAGCCTGAACTGTTGCAACCCATCAAGTAAGGTGTAAAGAAAATAAAAGACCTGGACTTTTTTTTAAGTAGAGATTAAGAAAAAAAAGAGAGATTTCACCTAAAAATCCAGATTCTCAACTGAAGACTCTGACCACATTGGTCTAAATTCTCAAATGCCTAGAGTTTGAGCTTTAAATAGGGCATGTGCTCCACTTCACTCCTTTTCATTGTCTCTCTGACACGCTTAGGTATTTGCATGTGTAGCTTCTGCTGTTTGGGTTGAAGTCTCAGCACCACAGTGCAGTGTGGTATATAAGCTTGTGATCTTGCTATTCCTGCCTTCTGCGGTCTCATACCACTTTATTCTCTGCCTCGGACTTCACATTTCAGCCACAGCAAACATTGCAACTCTTTTTCATGCACCGGGCTATTGTTTACCTCTTACTATGCCTTCTTCCTGNTGAAGTCTCAGCACCACAGTGCAGTGTGGTATATAAGCTTGTGATCTTGCTATTCCTGCCTTCTGCGGTCTCATACCACTTTATTCTCTGCCTCGGACTTCACATTTCAGCCACAGCAAACTTTGCAACTCTTTTTCATGCACCGGGCTATTGTTTACCTCTTACTATGCCTTCTTCCTGGAAACTCTCCATTATCACTATCTTTGCCCACCTAACCCCTGCTCATCCTTCAAGGCAGAGCCCTGAAACCCCGAGAAGCCTGGTTTCCCATACTACCCCCTAAGCCACTGTCACACTTTACACACTGTATTGTAATTTATTTACATTTCCTTTCCCTACTTCTTTTTATAAATTTATTTTTATCATTTATTTGGCTGTGTTGGATCTAGTTGTGGCATGTGGGATCTTCATTGTGGCATCATGTAGGATCTTTGGTTGTGGTGCCTGTACACTCTAGTTGAGGCGTGTGGGCTGCAGAGCATGCAGGGTTCAGTAGCTGTAGCTGGTGGGCTTAGTTGCTCCGTGACATGTGGAATCTCAGTTCCTCAGTCAGAGATCAAATCTGCATTCCTTGCATTGTAAGGTGGATTCTTAACCACTGGACTACCAGGGAAGCCCCCTTGCTTGCTTCTTGATGGCTGGGACTCAGTATTAAATGTTTTAATAATCCTAGTGCCAACTTCAGGATCACATAGTATGTGTTCAGTAAACACCTGTTCAATGAATGAGTGAACAACTTCTTTCCCTGGCTAAGCATGGGAACCTAGAGTATCGGCCTCCAAGAGNTTGATGGCTGGGACTCAGTATTAAATGTTTTAATAATCCTAGTGCCAACTTCAGGATCACATAGTATGTGTTCAGTAAACACCTGTTCAATGAATGAGTGAACAACTTCTTTCCCTGGCTAAGCATGGGAACCTAGAATATCGGCCTCCAAGAGTTGTCTCTGATTCCAGGGAATGCAGCTTTGTTGACTCCTGCTGCTGCTGCTGCTGCTGCTGCTGCTGCTAAGTCGCGTCAGTTGTGTCCAACTCTGTGCGACCCCATAGATGGCAGCCCAACAGGCTCCTCTGTCCCTGGGATTCTCCAGGCAAGAATACTGGAGTGGGTTGCCATTTCCTTCTCCAATGCATGAAAGTGAAAAGTGAAAGTGAAGTCTCTTCGTTGTGCCTGACTCTTAAGGACCCCATGGACTGCAGCCTACCAGGCTCCTCCGTCCATGCGATTCTCTAGGCAAGAGTACTGGAGTGGGTTGCCATTGCCTTCTCCATGTTGACTCCTAGGATGCTTTATGATACAGTTATCTTTTTAGATGTGTTATCTCTCTAGTCAGTCTGCTCCTGGAGGGCAGAGTTTATGCTTTTCCATCCTCTACGGTGCCTGGCATCATGCTTGGCATTTAGTAAGTTCTTGGTCAACCTTTGCTGCTGCTGCTGACATGGCAGCCCAGAGGAGGGGTTAGTCAAAGGGGAAAGATGATACCCCCAATGACTCTTTCCCCCAAACCTGCTCCCACACATGTCCACACTCATCTATGCACCTCTGCTGCTGCCTTCCTGACCTGGGACTCTGTGTGCCTTTCTCCTGCAGCCAGTGTGGTTGTCTGTGGACTTTGATAACTGGAGAGACTGGGAAGGGGATGAAGAAGTGGAGCTGGCTCAGGTGGAGCATTATGCAGAGGTAATTCCATCTTCTGTCCAGCTCAATCATTTTTGGTGGCCCTCGGCACACACTCAAGGATGGTCGTCAACTGTGCTAGGCTCTGTTTAGTCACTCAGTCGTGTCTGACTCTTTGTGACCCCATAGACTATAAACTGCCAGGCTCCTCTCTCCATGGGGATTTTCTAAGAATACTGGAGTGGGTTGCCATGCCCTCCTCCAGGATCATCAGGCTAGGCAGAAGTATGTGAGCTCCCCGGCAGGCTGCTTATTGGCGTGATAGTCTTTATATGTTTTGTGCATTGTTTAGTAGGGATGCAAGAAATGAATATTCTGTGAAACTATAAACAGATTCATTCACTGTTTAGAGTAGAGCCTGTATTCTGAAGAAGTTTGGCAAAACCTTTTCCTACTTTTCTGTAATTCTTGTTCTCTCTTCTGTTTTCTTTACATATGTGTGTGTGTTTTTCATGACCCAGACAGCTTCAGAGGAAACTCAAACTATGCAGTCTAAAAATTCACATCACAAAATAAATCACTGTTTCCCAATAAATTGCACCTTGCATAAGATATTTGGTTTCAGAATTTCAGCTACTATTTATTCAAGTTGCAAAAGCACTAATAGACACTAACCCAGATTTGTTAGGGTGTGTGTGTGTGTGTGTGTGTTTAAATTTGCTTTTAAAAAGGGTATCAATGTACTTTTCTCCAGTTATTCCAGTGTTATATTAGGGGCTTTAAAACTGGGGCATCTGTTTGCCTGGGACCGTTTTCTGGTGGTTCATTGATATGCAGGTTGCTCTTCCTTCACTCCTTTTATCTTTTGTGACTCCTCTTCTCTTCCTACCAGCTTTTGAAAAAGGTCAGCACCAAGGGACCACCTCCTGCAATGGATGATCTGGATGTAAGTAAAGCCTGTTCCTTAACCCTTCACTTTCCTTTCTGTCCTTAAAAATAAAGATACTAGAAAGGTCCCAGTCTCTAGCCTATCACGATTCTCAGTGCATGTTAGCCAAATGTGAATTTGACACAGGAGGTCAAATGTCCTTCTTTTTTGCTTTAGAAAACCCCAGAAAGCCCTTCCTCCTTTCCATCTCTTCCCTTTTGCTTCTCCATTTTAGAGCAGGCCTGGCCCTGTTTATTATCTTTACAGCTGTAAGGACCAGTTGTTGAAATTCTCATATTAAATGACTCATGGTGCAATGCTGTTTATCGAGTACCAGTGGCTTATTTTATCATCCAAAATTTAAATCCTTCTGTGTTAGGCTCTCTAGAAGTTGTGTGATTTAGAAAATCACCAAAGAAAACTTTGGAGGGAGTTAGAGGGAGTGACGGAGAAGGCAATGGCACCCCACTCCAGTATTCTTGCCTGGAGAATCCCAGGGACAGAGGAGCCTAGTGGGCTGCCGTCCATGGGGTCGCACAGAGTCGGACACGACTGAAGTGACTTAGCAGCAGCGGCAGCAGCAGAGGGAGTGAGCAGCTTTTGTGAACACAGATGTCCGCTGTAGATTCTACAGGTGTTTCTGTCTTCTTTTTTCTCTAGGATGATTCTGACAGTGCCGATGCAACAAGTAATTAACTTTCTGTGACAGCAGAGCTGAAGAGGAAGCTGTGGCTATTGTCTAGTCACTCTAACAAGCCAGGACCTGCATCTTTGTCAGCTCCTTGATGGTGTACCAGCGTCCTCTGAGAGCTCTGAACTTCCCTAGAAGCTTTTTATTAAGGGTCTTCCGTCATGTTTTTTTTTTTTTTTTTTTAATTTCTTCCATTGCTTTCATTTTATTTATTATTATTATTTGCCGTGCTATGCAGCATGTAGGGTCCTAGTTCCTTGACCAGAAATTGAACCTGCATCCCCTGCATCGGAAGTGCAGAGTCTTAACCACTGGACTGCCAGGGAATTCCCTCCTTCATGTTTTATTTTTTTTCTTAAGCACTTGATATGGCTGCTGTATCAGATGGCATAAGAGAGGAGCAGACAGATGGGGCCTTTGACTTCCTACGAATTGGCCATAATCTTTGTATTTGTACTCATCAAGGCTTTCTTGAGTATTTGAGCCTGTGTGTGTGTATGTCTTAAAGTAAAACCCCCAGAAACAACATATAGATTATAATAAATCTCTAGGAACTGTTCTCTGTCTCTTTCCTTCTGATACTTCTTCCTCCTGGAGGCAAGCCTCTTCCTCCTCTATAGCTCCTTTCCAGTGGAGAGGTGGGTGTCAGATGTCCTGGCCCTTACTGTCGAGATTGGAAGAACAAAGATGTTGGGAGCAGACTTGTAACCAAGCTAAAGAACTTTTCCACGCCCAGACCTATGCTCTGATCTTCAGAGCAGGATCCAGTCTTTCACTGTATAGGTAACACTGCCATCTCTAGCATCAGCCAGAAACCCACTTCAGTTTCCTGCATACTCCAGAAATATCTTTACACTTTTAAAGCTAATTGTTACATTGGTTAATGCCTATGTCTCTTTACTCCTCCATTCATCAGCTACCCTATTCAGCCATAAACAGTTTTTGATTGCCCAATGTGTACTTAAGCTGTAACTTAAACAAAATTCATTACCCATACCTTGCCCTTGAACTCAGGGTAAAGTACTGAGATTTGTTTAAAGAAACTCTAGCCAATTATACAGACTGAAGTAAGCCAGAAAGAAAAACACCAATACAGTATACTAACACATATATATGGAATTTAGAAACATGGTAATGATAATCCTGTATGTGAGACAGCAAGAGAGACACAGATGTATAGAACGGACTTTTGGACCCTGAGGGAGAGGGAGAGGGTGGGATGATTTGGGAGAATGGCACTGAAACATGTATATTATCATGTAAGAAACAAATCGCCAGTCTATGTTCAATACAAGATACAGGATGCTAGGGGCTGCTGCACGGGGATGATCCAGAGAGATGATATGGGGTGGGAGGTGGGAGGGGGTTCAGGATTTGGAACTCATGTACACCCGTGGCGGATTCATGTCAATGTATGTAATGTAAAATAAAGTAAAAATAAAAATTAAAAAAATGATAAACTAAAATTTGTATCAGTAATTTATGGTCATAGTTTAAAAAAGTAAATGTATAGAAAGGTGTACAATGTAAAGTAGGATTTGTATTCTCTTAATAGCTGTAACCACTGATAATAGTTTCTTCAATAAACATCTATATATAATATAAATTATATAATACCTATAATTTATATAATTATATATAAAACAATATACAACATATCTGGAACATAAACACAGTAAGTATCCTGTATTGTATATATACAGTACAGTATATATTAAAATTTAACACATGCGTGGGCAAATGCAGTGTGTGCATGTGTAGTGGGACTCACACTAATATATATCTTGCACCCTGCTTTTTTTCACAATATATACTGGAGTTCTTTCCAAGTCAGTGTACATAGATCTGACTCTTCCTTATGGTTCCATGTTATTCAGTTGAACATATTTTCCATAATTTAGCTGGTTCCTTATCAATTTGGTCTTTTTCAATTTTCACGAAGGTGAAAATTGAAATTTCCTTGCATTAAAAAGTACATCTTTACATGTTTGGCAAGAACATGTACGGTAAATCCACACCACCCCTTACCTCTACCCACTACCAGAACCAGGTGGGATCCTGGTTCTCCCACCAGGGATTGAACCTGGGCCCTGGCAGGGGAACCACTGAGTCCTAACCACTGGACCGCCAAGGAGTTCATATAGTGTAAATTCTAGAAGTGAAATTGTTAGGTCAAAGAGCAGATACATGTAAACATTATGATACATGTAAAAATTATACTTGGCTTGATTTATTTCCAGCTGCCCTGCAAGGCTTGCAGGATCTTAGTACCTGGACCAGGGATTGAACCCAGGCCTTCAGCAATGAAAGTGCAGAATCCTAACCACCAGACCACCAGGGAATTCCTTGGTTTCATTTACTTTAAATTATGAGGTTGCTTATTGTTCATTAATGACTAATGTTTCTTTTTAGAACCTCCCTCAATAAAGAATTTGCCTGTAATTCATGAGACCTGGCTTCAATTCCTGGGTTGGGAAGATCCACTAGAGAAGGAGATGGCAACCCACTCCAGTATTCTTGCCTTGGAAATCCCATGGACAGAGGAGCCTNATTAATGACTAATGTTTCTTTTTAGAACCTCCCTCAATAAAGAATTTGCCTGTAATTCATGAGACCTGGCTTCAATTCCTGGGTTGGGAAGATCCACTAGAGAAGGAGATGGCAACCCACTCCAGTATTCTTGCCTTGGAAATCCCATGGACAGAGGAGCCTAGCAGGCTACAGTCCATGGAGTTGCAAGAGTTAGACACAACTGAGTGACTAAGTACAAGTATTTATATATTATCTAAGTAAACTTTATATCTTATTTGAACTTCATATCAACCTTATAAAATAATTAAGTCTTTTCTTAATAGTGCTCAAAGAGGTTACAGTAAGTGGCAAAGCTGGGACCTGAACTTGTATAGCATATCTCTCTTCGCCCACAATTCTGAAAACTGAAAAGTTCTAAAATATGAGTTTAAAAAAATTAACAACAAAACTCATCTGGCATCAAAACATGACCTAAAATGATGTTAGGCTATTTATAGTCTTTGTTTATTCGGTTTAGTGCATTTATTTCTCAGCATAAATATTCATACATTTGATCACAGGGGGTTGCTCCAGAGTTCCAAATGGAACACATTAGGTAACATAGGTATGGTCTGCATTACTGCCTAAAGTCAGGAAAATCCTAAATTCTGAAGCATCTGGAGACTTCAAGCTTTTTATTAGTTAATTTAAAAGAACAGAACCTGGAGGAGGAAATGGCAATCCATTCCAGTATTCCTGCCTGGAAAAATCCCATGGACAGAGGAGCCTGGTGGGCTACAATCCATGGGGTCCTAGAGTCCGACACGACTGAGCACTTAGCAGCAAAACAGCAGAAAAAAAGTTAATCTAAACTTTTAACTCGTTTAACGNAATGGCAATCCATTCCAGTATTCCTGCCTGGAAAAATCCCATGGACAGAGGAGCCTGGTGGGCTACAATCCATGGGGTCCTAGAGTCCGACACGACTGAGCACTTAGCAGCAAAACAGCAGAAAAAAAGTTAATCTAAACTTTTAACTCGTTTAACGTTTTAAGACACTGACTGCAGTTTAACTTCCTTTAACCTCTTTATCTGCACTGTCCTGAGCAATGGTCACACATGGTTACTGAGTACTTAAAATATTGATAGCCCCAACTGAGAAGTGCTGTAAGTGTAAAATACACATCAGGTTTCGAAAATTTTGTACGGGGTCGGGGAGAAACTCTTATTTTATATTCATTACATGATGAAAAAATTTAGATATAGTCATTTAAATAAAAATATTATGAACATATGTGGCTTGCACTATAATTCCACTGGGCGGCGCTGCTGTGTGTATTCTCAAACCAGTACCATCCACGTTTCTATCGACCGGCCTTCTGCGGGTCCGAATTATGTCCCTCCCTGAGGTCCAAAAGGGCCGAACGAAGTGCTTCGACAAGTTCGGACCGCAATTTTGTTTTTTTTTTTTTTTCTTTTTTGGTCCTTTTCACAAATAGTCGCTAAACAATTCCGAGCGCCTGCAAGTCCCGTTTTATATAAATTTGACCAAACCGCATCCCGTTCTTTGCCCTGCTGCGCCTGCGCAGAGACGCGGCCGGAGTGAAGATTGTCCCGCTTTGCTCTCCGTCCGCCGCTGAGCGTTTCAGTGAGCGCGCATCCCCGCGTCCTGGGAGACAGCAGCGATGGCGTTTCGGTGTCAGCGGGACAGCTACGCCAGAGAGGTGCGGCCAGCGGGGCGGGAAACCTGCTGCTCCGAGCGGGTGCGGCGGTGCGGGGCGAGGCGGCGCCGAGCTAGATTCAGTCCGGTGCGCTGAGGGTTGGGGTCGGGGCTTACTTTCGCATCCCTCTCCACCCAGTTCACCACCACCGTGGTCTCCTGCCGTCCCGCGGAGCTGCACACCGAAGGAAGCAACGGCAAGAAGGAAGTGCTGAGCGGTTTCCAAGTGGTACTGGAAGACACGCTGCTTTTCCCCGAGGGCGGGGGACAGGTACCAGGCCCATCTCGCTCCCCTCCCCTCCCTTTCCTTCCCAGGAAGCCCTCAATTCCTTTCTCACCCAGTGGGAAGTGTCTTTTGTCTCTCAGTCTCAGTTGTAATGAATACAGTTGGAAATTAGCTCAATTCAGCTCATTTGTTCACTCAACAGATACTTATCAGCGGATACTTATGCAGCCCTAACATATCCTCTTCGGTGCTGTTCCAGGCTCTGAGGGTAAAGGTTGAACGAGAAAGTGTTTCTGCCTACATAGTGTGTTTGTTGGAGGAAACAGACAAAACGGTTACTAGATAAATAGTATACCAGCTTGGATAAGTTCTATGAAGAAAACTAAAGTTTGAGGGAAAGAGAGTGATGGGATGATCTCCTAGGTAGGGGACAAGTTATTTTAGTCAAGAACTAAGGGAAGTGGGGGGTAAGCCATTCCTGTCATCTGGTGGTGCTGGTGGGGGAGGGGAAGTATTTCCAGGGAGGGAGAATTAAGTGCAGAGGACCTGAGGTCGGAATTCCATTAGTATGTTTAGCATAGAGGAAAAAGTTTCCTCTGAAGGAGCACAAGAGAGGGCAGACTTATCAGTACTGTGATGGGGTAGGGACAAGATCCAGTGAGAACTTGAGAAAGGAGGATACTCACCTCAAAGGTGGGCATTGTGGGGGAGAGGCTTTCCCAGCAGAGAGAGTAGCAGAGTCGAAGGCAGGGAAGCCTGGAAGAATCTGACAAGTCTGGTTAACTTCAAATAGCCCCATATGGTTGGAGCTTACCGTTCGTGTTGATGACAGGCTGGAGATAGCTTTGGAAGGCTAAGTGGGGGCCATTTCAGAGGGCCTTGAAGAATGTGTTAAGGTGTGTGGACTTCATTCAGGAAGCTGTGGTGAGCTATGGAACTACTTAGGCAATGAAATTATGTGAGAGAACGTACTCAGTAAACTGCCCAGCATAGAGCTTTTCTGATCTGCTGAAGGAAAACCTGTGACATCTGGTATCCCTAGTGGTTTCGTTTTATATACCACCTCTTCCAGGAAGTCTTCCCTGATTTCCCAAGATTGTTAGGTCCCTTTCCTTTGAGCTTCTCTAGACCAGTGTACTTTTTTGAACTATAGCAGGCTATATAGGTCATTTTGCAATTGTCTGTTGGCATGTCTGTGTCTTTTCCAGACTATTCGTTTGCATGAGGGACCATGTCTTATTTACATTGTATTCTTGGGCAGGCACAGTGTCTTGTAAACAGTTGTATTTTGTAATACTTCATAATTTTATAGTTTAATTTTAGTAGCAGTGAAGAAGATAGAATGGAAGGAGGGTGAAAAATTCTGATCATTTTAGAAACTATTGAAAGAGAAGAATCTAAACCAAGCAATGAAAGTGAGGATTAAGTTCTTTGGGTTTTACTAAAAGTTTCCTTGCTATAGTTACAATGTTTAGCTCTGTTATTCTGTTCTGAAGACCAAAATATACAAGTGTTCAGAGTGAAGAGGACAGAGACAGTCCCCTCCTGGAACAAAATGGACCACCTCACTTGGTGTTGCCTTTCTCCCTTAGGGAATCTCAAATTCTGGGTGTGTTTCTCACATACTTGCCCTGGAGAGTCTTTGATTCCAGGAGTTAGGTGAGCCCTGCCTGCCACCACTGATGATCTTTACTTCTTTACGCAGCCTGATGACCGTGGTACAATCAATGGCATCTCTGTGCTGAGAGTGACTCGCCGGGGCACCCAGGCTGATCATTTCACCCAGACGCCCCTGACTCCTGGGACTGAGGTTCAAGTCCGGGTGGACTGGGAACGGAGGTTTGACCACATGCAGCAGCATTCAGGTAGATGGGTGGGATGGGACACCTCTAGCACAGGCAGTTGCTGTCTGGGAACGTCAGGATGATTGAGCTATGGTGTGGGTTCTCCAGGAATTAACCTTTTAGAAGAGCGGACATATTCAGAATCAGGATTCTGGCAAGATGTGATAAATGCTATAAACGCAAAATGAGCAGGACTTCCCTCGTGGTTCAGTAGTTAAAGAGTGCCTGCCAGTGCAGGGGAAATAGGTTCAATCCCTGGTCCAGGAAGATTCCACATGCGCCACAGCTACTGAGCCCGTGCGCTGCAACTGCTGAAGCTCACATACTTTAGATCCTCTACTTTGCGACAAGAGAAGCTGACGCAGTGAGTAAGCCTGGGCACCACAACAGGGAAGTAGCCCCTGCTCAAGACAACTAAAGCACACGCAGAGCAGCAGAAACCAAGCACAGCCAAAGAAAAGAAACCTCCAAAACGGACAGTTAGAGTGTTAGAGTAACTGCTGGATTTAAGTTACTCCCACTGAATATTTTCATCTGGATATGTCTCATAGCCTTCTTATACTCAAAATGTCCAAAATGGAATTAAAAAGCCACCCCTCCCCCACATCTGGTTTTCCGTTTGCCTTCTCTATGTTTAGGGCACGGCATCAGCATCTGCCCAGTTGCTTGAATCCTCGGAGTCTGTCAGACCCCTCTTTAGGGACAGCCAGTCAGTCTGCGTCCTGTCACTTGACTCTCTCAATACTTCTCTGCCCACTTCCGCTGTCAACGCCGTTGTCCTTGTCCCACTTCTCGCCATCTCTCCCCCGCCCTCTGTAATAGCCTTTTGGCTACTCTCCCCACATTCAGTCTTGCTATTTTGCAGCCCATTCTCCATAGAGCAGCCAGAATAATTTAAAACTGAAAATCCGATCAAGCCGCTTCCAGCTTTCAAGCTTTTCAAAGGCTGCCTATATCTCATGCTAAAGCCAAACATCTTGTCATGGGCTGTAAGACCAGCCTGGGCTGGTGCTTATCTACTCCAGCGTCATCCAGTACCCCTGCTTCCCGCTCTCTGCATCCTGGCCTTCTCTTGATTTCTTCAGTATACCCTGCTTGTTTGCTCCATCAAGGCCTTTTGGCTGTCTTGTTCCCTTTGCTTTCACAGTTGGCCCTTCTCTTCCTCTTGCTTTTGTTCCTCCTCCTCACTGTCATCGATCAGGGATAGCACCGTATCTCTAGTACCAAGTCCTGTTCCTTGTATATGTAGGCACTTGATAAATTTCTGTCAAATGGGGAGTTCCCTGGTGGCCTACTGGCGAGGGTTCCAGGTTTACGGCTGTGACCCAGGTTCAGTTCCTGGTTAGGGAACTGAGAGATCTTGTAAGTTGTGCAGTGAGGCCAGGAAAAGACAAAATTCAAAACAAAACCAAAAAAATGCCTAAAAAATTTTCTTTTTGTCAGATGAATGGATATGGCTCAATGAGAACTTGAGTTCAAATCCTACGTCTGACGAAGTACCTTGCCTTGGCAAGTCATTTATTTGATGTCTCTAGACCTTGATTTCTTCATTCATGAAATGGTGTCATAAAGCTTGCAGAATTCTCCTGAGGATTTTCAATAAAGTATCTCTCGAGAGTATTACCCAATGTCCAGCCGGTCTTCAGCAGAATTTCTGGGATGACATTGACATGGGGATTGTGTGACTGCCTGGGCTCCTTACTCTTCTCCTGTCTCCTCTCTGTTCAGGGCAGCATCTCATCACCGCAGTTGCTGATGATCTTTTTGGGCTGAAGACAACTTCATGGTGAGCAGGGGACTGTCTGGCATGGGTCCCTGACTGCCAGCTCCTCATGGGTTAGGGGCAGGAAGAGGAAATCTGCTGTGTTCACCTGGTCCCCATGAGGATGGGGTGGTGGATGACTTTGTGTTTGCCCCTGAGAAACATCTGCCTTTGCTTAGGAGTGCACATAGAATTTGGAGCCCAGTGACCTAGAGGGTGAATCCCAGCTGCATGACCTTGATCATGTTCCTTAGTAATAACCCCCTCACCTGTAAAATGGAAGTGACAGTCCCTGCCTTGCGACATTTTTGTGAGGATTCAATAACAGCATTTATATGAACATGCTCTGTAAACGATAATCTTATACTGTTCATCGTCCCCATCAGCATCCTGTGACCACTCTACTTCTGGCAGGGAGTTGGGGCGACTCCGGAGTGTCATTGAGCTGGACAGCCCCTCTGTGACTGCAGAGCAAGTAGCTGCCATCGAGCGCAGTGTCAATGAAAAAATCCGAGATCGGCTGCCAGTGAACGTGCGAGAACTGAGCCTGGACGATCCAGAGGTGGAGCAGGTGAGGGGGGAGCCAGCGGGGTGGCTTCTGGAGAGCGCCCATCCGAGGGCTCCTCATCAGAATTCAGACAGCCCACCTCCTCTCTTCGCGTTCCAGGTGAGGGGCCGGGGTTTGCCGGATGACCATGCTGGGCCTATTCGAGTTGTTACCATTCAGAGCGTTGATTCCAACATGTGTTGCGGGACCCATGTGAGCAATCTCAGTGACCTTCAGGTAGAGAAAGGGCTCTTGAATGGATGGGAGAGAGGGTGTCAGGGGTGGGGGATCCCAGCAGGGCTGGGAGTGACAGAGGGGACACCCCAGGGGTCCTGAGTGAAGTCACTCCATTATTGCTCCTGCGCTCTTTGGGGAGATCTTAGTCTCTTTTACCCTCCAGCACCGCTGTGGCTTATCCATGTATATGTGTGTATGTTACGTCCTTGTCTCATGTAGGTCATTAAAATTCTGGGCACTGAGAAGGGGAAAAAGAACAAAACCAACCTGATCTTTCTGGCTGGGAACCGGGTGCTGAAGTGGATGGAGAGGAGTCATGGCATTGAGAAGGCGCTCACAGCTCTGCTGAAGTACGTACGCCCCTTTCCCAGGCTCGACTCTCAGCTCCTGGGCAGCCAGAGTGTAGCCTGCCCACCCGTACGGGAGACAGAATACTCTTATCTCTGGGAGGTGAGATGCAGTCATAAATGCTGCAGCGCTTTGGGTAGTTAGCCAGATGCACACAGAATGGTTTCTTCCTTTATATCTTCTCCCCCCAACCTCCTGAGGCCCTCTCAAAGTGTCCCTGGGTCCCCTCTGGAGGGAGACACCATCAAGAGGGACATTGTTGATTTATGCCCAACAGCAGAAGCAGTTGGGAAACTGGGGAGGCCTCCATGAACCTTTCTCTTGCAGGTGTGGAGCAGATGACCACGTGGAAGCAGTGAAGAAGCTGCAGAACTCCAGCAAGTTCCTGCAGAAGGTGATTTATCCGTGGAGGGTGGAAAGGGCTGGGCTCTGCCTGAATAGGCTCCCAGACTCAGCCCCTCACCTGACCGGATATGCAGTGTGTCAGCAGTGAGGGGCCAGGGGAGGAGACACTGCTCCCTCTGGTTACCCTTTCCCCGCCGGGGAATGACTGAATGACAGCATCCATTTCAGAACAACCTGAATCTGCTCAGAGACCTGGCTGTGCACATTGCCCACAGCCTTAGGAGCAGCCCAGACTGGGGAGGTGTGATCACATTACACAGGTGAGACAGGCCAGGGTTGCTGGGCTTTGGGCTCAGCCTCTTCCCTGCCTGGCGTACAGGAGTGGGAGGCGGGTCACTCCAGTGGTATTCTCAAGACTGAGAAGACCCTGAGTGATGTGTTACCTTCCAGGTTTCCTGGGTTTGATACAAACATCTTCACTGTAACTTTCTTAGCACTTTGCCTCCGATCCTTCACCATCTAACAATTCTCTGCTTCCCCGGGGAGNTGGGCTCAGCCTCTTCCCTGCCTGGCGTACAGGAGTGGGAGGCGGGTCACTCCAGTGGTATTCTCAAGACTGAGAAGACCCTGAGTGATGTGTTACCTTCCAGGTTTCCTGGGTTTGATACAAACATCTTCACTGTAACTTTCTTAGCACTTTGCCTCCGATCCTTCACCATCTAACAATTCTCTGCTTCCCCGGGGAGAATCCTGTTTAAGGGAAGTAGAAACAATGTAAAGCAAAGCTTATTGTAACATGCTCAGGCGGAGAAGGAGAAGGATGTTGGGCTGGCCCTCCCTTTGCCCTCTTTCTTTGGCACTTTGCAGGAAAGGCAGTGGGGAGGCCAGTAGGAGGAGCTGGGCTTCCTGCAATTTCCCAGCCCCATTTGCAGCCTGGGTCTCACGTCTGTGCCCTTTGTTTTAGGAAGGACGGCGATTCTGAGTTCATGAATATCATTGCCAACGAGATTGGGTCAGAGGTAAGAGGAGCGTGAGGTTCTCTGTCTACCCTACACCTTGTAAGGTTAGAGACCTTGCAAGGTGTCTCCCTCATGAACATGTGAAGAATAGGAAACAGAAATTCATTCAGTGACATTTTCTCAACACTAACCATGAACCAGGCTCTATTTTAGGTGTCAGACTTGGTCAGTGGTATTGACCTTTCTGGGACTGTGACGTTTACCAGCTTTGGAGCTTCTTTTATCAGAACTGTAATTCTTCCATACCACCCATATTTATGTGTGCCAAGGGCCTGATTTCAGAAATATGGGGCTTGGCTTGGTCCTTAGAAGGCCATCCCTTCTGTTTACCTTTGCCTCAGGCAGGCGTTCCTCCTGGTCCTGGCTATCCAGGTCTCTCTTTTGCCTTTACTCCAAAAATACTCTGAAATATCACTCTTGGCCAAGCAGTGTGTACATCTCTCTTCATAATTCTGTGTAAAGAGTACAGATTCTCAAGGAGCTCACTTTTATTTGGGAAGATAGCTATGGATGCTGACGTTTGTAATTTGGAGTGGTAGATGCTAGAGTGAGAGGAGTGCATTCTCTGTCAGGTTGAGGGGGCTTCAGGGCAGGGGCCTAGAAGACTGCTTAGGAGTCGGCAGACACAGGAGCCAGGGTGGCCAGTCTGAGGGAAGCACAGAGGTTTAGGCAGTGGCAGGCACGGTGTCGGAGGGCAGTGGGGTGGCCAGGCTCCAGAGCTTGGCAGGAGTCAGATCATGAAAGGCATGTTATCCTTGGTCATGGTCAGCAGCCTTCTGCCCCCTACTTAATGTTCAACCTGAGTTCCTAAGGCCGCTGTCAAAGTTTCTTGTCTCTTATGGGTCCCGGAATGAAGGGGCTGTCTTATCATTCCTTAGGAACATCACTTGTGGTTTAGGGGGAAAAGCTGTTTTTCTTTAAAGTACAGTCGACATATCACATTGTCTAAGATGTACAGAGTGTATTGATAGATATATTGCAAAATGATAAAAATGTGTTCTTGAGGCTGAAAAGAGTGCAGTTTAGAAGGGATTGACTACATGTCGTTAAGTATCAGGGCTGATCTTCTTGTCTTCCATCCTAGGAGACCCTCCTCTTCTTAACTGTGGGCGATGAGAAAGGTGCTGGACTCTTCTTACTGGCAGGGCCAGCGGAGGCCGTGGAGACCCTGGGGCCCAGGTAATTTTCTGTGGACAGCTATACGCGGGTGGGAGAGCCTGTAAGCCTAACCTGCTAAGACAGCCCTTGGTGAATGCAAAGGGCCACTGCATCTGCATCTTAGGTTGATCACATCACAGCTGTGTGAGGTTGGCTGAGCAGAAATAATGATCACCACCATCACTCCCACTTTTCTATGTGAGGGACAGCACATCCTGTGCTCAGATCTCACTGTTAAAGTGAGAGAACTGAGACTCAAGCCCAGGACTTTCTGTCTCCAAATCTAATGTATTTTGTGTTTTTTCTGTTAGAAATTGAGATTCGTAAGTGACACGTGAATATAGGTTTTGGATTCTCCATAGGCAGATGAAATAGGTGCTTAAGGCGTCCACGAAAGAGGCACAGACAAACTTGGGGGAAAAAATTAGGATTTTGACACTGAATCAAAAAAGGCATTGATGTAGTTATTATGGAAAAATTAGAATTGTGTTGGACTTTTATTTTTTGTGTTTTCTTATTTTAAATTAGCTATGGAGGTGGAGTACGTCATGTTCTTTGTGGCATTTAGGGTTTTTGAAGTCCTTGATTATCTCTGGTAAATACATGCTCATTGTAAAACATTAAAGGAAAACAGAAATATTTAGAGCAGAGGTTCCTGACAGATGGCCAGATGAGGCCTATCTGCCTCCTGACAGCCAGATGAGGCCTACCAGATAGACTGGTTTGGCCTGTGTACTATTTTAAATTTTCAAAATTAATTGCTACCTTTTAAAATTAGATTTTTACTTAAAAATGTATAGAGTTGTAGCTTTTTTCAAAAATGGTGGGGGTGGGAAAGGGCATGCTCTGGGATTTCTGTGTCCACATGCCTGCAGGGTAGCATCTGTGAGGAATTAAGCGCCGGCCGCCTCTTTAGACGCCATAGGCTCAGCCAGTGCCGCGGGCCCGCCCTTCTCACTCAGCCCCAGTTGCTTCACTCACTGCTGTTCCCACAGGCCTTTGTGTCTACAGCTCTTTACCCCTAATTCTGCTTGCCCTGCTCCCTGGAGGTTGCCATAATTTAGCCCATTTCTAGGCACTTCTGTTGTTTCTAGTTATTCACTCTTGAAATCAACACGGTATGTGTATCTTTGTGCCCCTGTACAGCTATTTCTAGAAGCCTTCTACTTTTTCTCTTCCTCCCCCCTCAGCCCATGAGGAAAGCTTCAGGGCTGGCCTTGTTTTTCCCATGACTTTTCCCTCAGAGACGCCCCTGACTGTCTCTCTGCTCCCCAGGGTGGCTGAGGTGCTGGAAGGCAAGGGAGCTGGGAAGAAAGGGCGCTTTCAGGGCAAGGCCACCAAGATGAGCCGGCGGGCAGAGGTGCAGGCGCTTCTCCAGGACTACATCAGCACACAGAGCACGGAGGAGTGAGGACTCGGGTGCCTCGCTGGTCCTCCATTGACAGTGGGCCTCCTGAGACCACAGAAGGAGTCTCTTGGACAATAAAATAGTTTGACTTGAAATGATTGTGGTACCATGTATATTTATATGACAAGTGGCAAATTTGTGCAGTGTATTCCAGTGTGCTTATGCAGTCAGTATCTTTGTGAATAAACAGCTTTCTTCCTTTTTTAAAAAAATTTTATTCAAGTATAGTTGATTTTCAGTGTTGTGTTAATTTCTGCTATATAGCAGAGTGATTCAGTTATACAAACTATGCATTCTTTTTCATAGTCTTTTCCATTATGGTTTGTCACAGGACAGTGAATATAGTTCTCTATGCTACACAGTAGGACCTGGCCCTTTATCCATTCTATATATAATAGTTTGCATCTGCTAATCCCAACCTCCCAGTCCTCTGCCTCCCTCCCTCCCTGTGGCAACTACAAGTCTGTTAAGTCTGTGAGTCTTAAACAGCTTTCTTTTTCAGCTCCTGTTAGACATACCCTACCCATGAATGTTATGTTGATGAACTGTATGAATTTATCTAAATCCAGCTGCAGTCTTTCCTTGTATAGAAATGCAGCTGCCCAAGGAGATATGAGTCAGGCTGGAGACTTGGCTTAGGACTTAGACTCACATCTCCTTGTTTTCTCTTACTTTTTTCCTAGTCTTTTGTTTCAGAATTAAAAACTATCAGTGACTGTAAATAGGTTAAGAGTCCACAAAAATATTTGTAGAAAGATGTTCTAAGTCTGCTACTGAGGCAGGAAAAGGATAGAAAGACATACCAGGCAAAACTAACCAAGAGAAAGCTGGGGTCATTATAATATGAGATAAATGAGATTTTAAGGCTCTAAGACTTTAAGAATCATTATTGAAGCATTATCTTGAGATTAAGAGCATAGACTTTGGATTTTCACAGACCTGAGTAGAAATGCTGGTTTTGTGCACCTACAGGTGGTTAAACTATAGAGAAAAGCAAGAAATTGATTAAAGTCAGGACAGCATTTTTTACCTCTGGGGAGGGAGTGAAGCAGGACAGAGCAGAGACCCAAGGTGGGGGTAGGTGGAAGAGTGGTTTCTTGAATGCTGGCAGCATTCTGTTTTTTGACTTGAGTGGCATTTACATAGGCTTTTGCTTATTAATGGTGGCTCAGCTGGTAAAGAATCTGCCTGCAATGCAGGAGACCTGGGTTCAGTCCCTGGGTTGGGAAGATCCCCTGGAGACAGGAAAGGGTACCCGTCCAGTATTGTGGCCTGGAGAATTCCATGGACAATATAGTCGCAAAGCAAGACTTGACTGACTGATTTACACTTCACTTTGCTAAGTAATTTTGCATTGTGGCCTGCATTTATGTTTTATTCCATGGGGTTAGTTCACAATTTAAGAATACAACTAAAAAATCTGATTCTGTCATTTACTCAGGAAAATTACCTTGCCTTTTCAACCTTCACTTTTCTCACTGGTAACATGGCTACATGCTCGAGAAAGCACTTTGTGGGATTTCCCTGGTGGTCTAGTGGTTAAGAATCTGCCTGCCAACGCAGGGCACATGGGTTTGATTCCTGGCTCGGGAAGATTCTACATGCCAAGGAGCAACTAAGCCCGTGAGCACAACTTCTCAGCCATGCACTTGAGCCCATGCTCTGCAAGAAGAGAAGCCAATACAATGAGAAGCCCACTGACTGCGACTAGGGAAAGCCTGAGTGTAGCAATGAAGATCCAGCATAGCCAAAAATGTTTTAAAAAGCACTTTATGGATTCCCAGAGATGATCTAGCAACAGGTCATTTTTGATCACCTAACGTTCTGTCCTCTTTACCTGCAAACAGAATTGATTGTCACAGTAGGAGCAGTTGGCCGCCTGCCACCGCCCGGTGAGCCGCATTCCTGGGTGGGGCTGCTGTGGATGGATTTGGATGCAGGCACCTCAAGTGCTTTCCTAGTTATACGAGAGCTATGATTGAGCCCAAGGGAAGGTTTCTCTGAACCCAGTGTGCGTATGTGCATGCTAAGTCACTCCAGTCATGTCCAACTCTGCCACCCATGGAGCCCACCAGGCTCCTTTGTCCTTGGGATTCTCTAGGCAAGAATACTGGAGTGGATTGCCATGCCCTCCTCCAGGGGATCTTCCCTTGAACCCAGCAACTATCAGCAAATAGCTTGAGATTAGATGTCCATCTTCTGGTTCACACCACGAGTTTATTCAGGTAAAATTCCCACTTGCAAAAGTCCTGCTACTGTTTTGCTAGAGAGAGATACAGAGGCAGGGAGCACGGCGTCTTCGAATTTGGCTGGAAGGAACTGAGTGGTTGGCTAGCGCAGTGGCTTCTAGACTTTTGTCTTTAGTTTAAACGAAGCTTTTCTTCATGAGCCTTACATATAGCCCAGTTCAGAAATGGACGAAATAAAGCTGTATTGATCTGGTTGGGAAAGGAAGTGGAGGCACGGAGTTTTGAGGCATTCAGGAGATCCCTGAGGGGTTCCTATGGAGCCATGGCAGTATTTGGAAACTATTAATTGAGTGTGCATTGAGTCACTTCAGTCCTGTCCAACTCTTTGGGACCCTATGGACTGTAGCCTGCCAGGTTCCTGCCAGGTTCCTCTGTCCATGGGAATTCTCCAGGCAAGAATACTTCCTTCAGGGGATCTTCCTGACTCAGGGATCGAACTTGCATCTCCTGTGGCTCTTGCATTGCAGGTGGATTCTTTACCACCGAGCTTAGTTCCCTAACCAGGGATCAAACCTGTGCTTCTTGCCTTGGAAGCACAAGAGTTTTATCCACTGGACTGCTAAGGAAGTCCAACAAGAAATTTTTTGATGTGCCATTCCATTTCAAAGCATAAATAACTCCCTCCCCCAACCACCCGTGGTTTTCCATCACAGGGCACTCAGTTATGGTGTCTGTGCTGGTCTTTCAAATCAAACTTATGGTTCAATCCTGAGTCTCCTGATGAGGTTCTGTGCTTACATGTGTGTGTGATACACCTCTAGAAAGTTCAGGGTAGATTCAGCTCTGGTGGGGAATAACATTTTTCCATGTTTTAAGAGCCCCTAAGTAGAGAACGATGGTATCCAGTTAGTTTTCTCCCCAAACGAAGACGTTAAAACAGTTTATCTGGTAAGACTGAAAGCCACAAGGCAGCCTACTTGTCAGGGACCAGAGTCTGGAGCCTGAGACTTCACCTGGAGCCAGGAAGCAGAGGAGTGGGAGAGGTAGGCTGCAGGGAAGTGGCCAGAAGGAAGAGGAGTTTGATTCCTGAGGCAAAATTTGGGCATTGACGTTGCATCAGTAGGCTGCTGAGGGGCATGAAAGGCATTAAAAAAATATTTTTTTGGCCTCACTGTGTATCCTGTGGGGTCTTAGTTCCCTGACCAGGGGTTGAACCCATGTACCCTGCATGGGAAGTGCGGAGTCTTAACCACTGGATCACGAGGAAAGCCCTCAAAATGTATTTTTAAAAAGTCTTTTTCCAACCCTGCCCCTGCCCAATTTTCCCTGCCAGAGACAACCACTAATTTCTTATCTATCACCTGGTAGTATTTTTTTTTTAAAGATGGATATAAATCTTCCTTCTTTTGAAACACACTGTACACCCATCTGCATCTTGCTTTTCTCAACTAAATGAGTGTCATGTTAAAAAAAAAAAACACATAGTGTAAAAGTTACGCGGTACAAAATGGAATCTTTGATGAGAGTTGGGGGAATATTATTTGCTTCACAGAAGGCTCCTTACTTTTAGAAGGACTCAGGCAGGATTCCCTTGAGCAGAGACCAAGTGGAATCATTTTGTCTTGTTTTGCTTGGCTGTGTGGCTTGTTGGAATACTAGTCCCCTGACCAGGGATCGAACCCAGGGCCCCTGCAATGGAAGTGCAGAGTCCTAATAATTGGTCCACAGGGAATTCTCAAGTGAGTTCATTTTCTTGTGTGTGTCATCTCCCTCTATCCCTTTATATTTCTATTTCCTCGGGGCATACTAAAAAGAGCAGTGGACTGGGGCTACCTCTGCTTGCTACCACTCAGGTGAGTTCTGGTCATGTAGACTAGACCATATCATTTAGTATCCATATCATTAAAAAAAAAAGTTGGGCACTGTTTTTTAAGGCATTTTAAAAAGTTATTTATTTAGTTGACTGTGCTGGGCCTTGGTTGTATCATGGGGCATCTTTAGTTTTAGCATTCGAACCCTTAGTTGCCACATGTGGGATCCAGTTCCCTGACCAGGGATTGAACCTGGGCCCCCTTCACTGGGAGCCCAGAGCCTTAGCCACTGGACCACCAGAGAAGTCCCCAAACTTGTGTATTTCTAAGAGTGAAAGGGTTGCTCTACACATCTCTCCAGAGCCACAGTCACCAAGCAGGATGCGTGCCTGCGTGCTAAGTCACTAAGTTATTTGCAGCCCTATTAACCATAATCTGCCAATCTCCTCTGCTCATGGGATTCTGCAGGCATGAATACTGGAGTGGGTTGCCATTTCCTACTCCAGGGGATCTTCCCAACCCAGGGATCAAACCTGCATCTCTGGCATCTCCTGCATTGGCAGACGGGTTCTTCACCACTAGTGCCACCCGGAAAGCCCCCCATAAACCAGGATGGTCTCCGGGAAAACCCAGGGTATCTGGTTTCCCTGCTGAGACTCTCTTTGACCCTCAATTTCTTGACCTGCAAGTGGGAATATAAACACTATGTCCTCAGAAAGAAATAACTCAATTAGGAAAGTGCATCAACATTTGAGCAAATTACATGAAAACACTAACTAGTTGTATGAAGGAAGGGAAAATAAAGCAGCAGTTTTAGAACCAGTGATGTCATTCATGCCTGTCAGAGAGGCCATAATCCAACACCCCAGGGAGAGGAACAGTTTGTATTCAAGGGAAGGGGTGGGTTATCTTTTGTGAGGTTCACCAGAAAATCAAGCAGAGTGAGTTTAAACATTTATTGCTGCTGCTAAGTCACTTCAGTTGTGTCCGACTATGCGACCCCGTAGACGGCAGCCCACCAGGCTCCCCCGTCCCTGGGATTCTCCAGGCAAGAACACTGGAGTGGGTTGCCATTTCCTTCTCTAATGCATGAAAGTGAAAAGTGAAAGTGAAGTCGTTCAGTCGTGTCCGACTCTTAGCGACCCCATGGACTGCAGCCCACCAGGCTCCTCCGTCCATGGGATTTTCCAGGCAAGAGTACTGGAGTGGGGTGCCATTGCCTTCTCCCATTAGGCCTGTGGAATTAGCTCCCTGATCAGGGATTGAACCCACCCTGCACCCCCTGCATTGGAAGGTGAAGTCTTAACCACTGGACCATCAGAGAAGCCCCTAGAATCCACTTTTACAGCATAGAAATAGTGAGAAGGGGCTCTGGGCTCAGAGCTTTTATGAGTCAAGTACCCATAAATTGCTGAAGACACAGATGTTGCAGCTCACACCCAGGTGAAGGTCACCTTTGTAATTATGTGTGCACGTTTAGGTGCTGGATCAGATTTTAGTACGAAAGACAAAAGACATCAGATGAAAGCCAGACACAGAGCAGGAGACAAGCCTAAATGTCCTATAGCTGCACCCCACCCTTTAGTCTTGAGTGGAAACCAGAGAGTCGGCCAAGCTATGCTAGAATGCCAGGTCTTTCCCTTCATAAGAACTTAAATAAACTTCAAGGCCCTGCTGGGAAACAGGCAGCTCAACATACCCTAATGAAACACTCATGCAGAAAGCTTCTATGTTGCCCATTCCTTTCCTGAATTGGATCCAAGCTATGACTAAAGAGCCCTTGACAGAGGGCAACTAGGGTTATTTGGGAACGAGTGATAGAGACATTTTCTTCTTCTTCTTCTTTTTTTTTTTCCAGAAAGGTCTGTACCCTCTGTGCAGACTAGTGCTGGCAGAGTGCCTGGCTCTCAAGGTCAAGGAATAAGAGTGGGTCTTGGTAAACTGACCTGAGCCTGGGTCCAGGGCAGAAGAGGCACTAACAGTGAGAGCCTTCTCTGTCTTCTGCTGAGCCCTTCCGTGAACTCCCTGCAGAAGCCACCTGCAGCCAAGACCTCCTGTAAACATTCCTGCTCATCCTCAAACACCAACCTCAAAGCCAGGTGTTTCAGAATCAAACCTTCCCTCTGAGAAAATAAAATTCCCTCTTTCTTCCATGTTGCCTGACTTGTTTTTGTTGTTTGAAAGTGAAAGTCGCTCAATCATGTCTGACTCTTTGCAACCCTATGGATTCTACAGTCCATGAAATTCTCCAGGCCAAAATACTGGAGTGGGTAACAGTTCCCTTCTTCAGGGGATCTTCCCAACCCAGTAATCAAAACCGGGGTCCCCCATTGCAGGAGGATTCTTTACCAGCTGAGTCACCAGGGAAGCCCAAGTATACTGCAGTGGGTAGCCTATCCCTTCTCCGGGGGATCTTCCCAACCCAGGAATTGAACCGGGTTCTCCTGCATTGCAGGCGGATTCTTTACCAGCTGAGCTACCAGGGAAGCCCAACTCATTTTTGTTGTTGTGGTTTAATATTTATTTATTTGGTCTTGCTGGGTCCTAGTTGTGGCACTCAGGATCTCTGACCTTCATCGCAGCATCTAGGATCTTTCACTTGTGACATGAGAGCTCTTGGTTGCAGCCTGCGGATCTAGTTCCCTGACCAAGGGTCGAACCTGAGCCCCCTGTACTGAGAGCATGGAATCCTAGCTACTGGACCCCCACGAAAGTTCTTTGTTGTTATTGTTGGTTTGGACATATAATAAACAATTGCAGAGTTCATTTGTTCAGGTATTCAAGAGATACTTACTGAGAGTGTAGCGAGTGTCAGACACTGCTAAGAACTGGGCCACACTAGTGGATAATACAGCTGTGATCACTGTTCTCAATGGCATTTTAAAGNGGGGGATCTTCCCAACCCAGGAATTGAACCGGGTTCTCCTGCATTGCAGGCGGATTCTTTACCAGCTGAGCTACCAGGGAAGCCCAACTCATTTTTGTTGTTGTGGTTTAATATTTATTTATTTGGTCTTGCTGGGTCCTAGTTGTGGCACTCAGGATCTCTGACCTTCATCGCAGCATCTAGGATCTTTCACTTGTGACATGAGAGCTCTTGGTTGCAGCCTGCGGATCTAGTTCCCTGACCAAGGGTCGAACCTGAGCCCCCTGTACTGAGAGCATGGAATCCTAGCTACTGGACCCCCACGAAAGTTCTTTGTTGTTATTGTTGGTTTGGACATATAATAAACAATTGCAGAGTTCATTTGTTCAGGTATTCAAGAGATACTTACTGAGAGTGTAGTGAGTGTCAGACACTGCTAAGAACTGGGCCACACTAGTGGATAATACAGCTGTGATCACTGTTCTCAATGGCATTTTAAAGAAGAGAAGCAAACAAATGTAAAATTACACATTCTGTTAAGACAAAGGGGAAAAGAGTAGGGTGAAGAAGAGAGAAAAATGGTGGGGAGAGAAGCAAGGAGGGGTGTAGCAGTGACAAGAGAAGCTTGGGGAGAATGGAGTCTCTCCTGGGCACCAGCATCCAGGCCATTTCAACACAGCAGAGCGAGCGCTTCACAGGCAAAGAAAACTAGTTTCGTTTCTTTGAGGGGGGCTGCGCTGTGTGTCTTGTGGGATCTCAGTTCCCTCACCAGGGATTGAACCCAGGCCCTTGGCTGTGAAAGCACCTGAGCCCTAACCACTAGACCACCAGGGAGTTCCCCAAGCTGGTTTGTTCTAAGACAACTCAGCTGGTTTCCCTTGCAACCAGATGGTCACTGCTAAGCTCCTTCTTTATATGAAATTCTGGACTTCAAACTGTCCTCAGCTCCAGAAGAAGACCAGGGTCTTAAAGAGGCTGGTGGACTCATCAGAGTCACACGCACCTTGGTTCCTTTTATGTGGCTGTTACAAGAAGGAGGCAAATGACAAGACAGGAAGCTTGTGCTGCTCTTCATCCAGATAAGTCTCTCCCACTACTTTTAGGCCTCTTCTGGTCCCCATAGTCTCCCCTCCCTCCCCACTAACAGAAGGTAAATCCTTTGTTACACCCCAGCAAAAAGACGGTGATAGAAACATAGTCTGAAAAAGATCTCATGAATACAAGGAAGTTACACTTGATAAAAAAAACCCCTGCTAATTGCAATTCCAAATAGTGAAAGGCCGGGAACTTCCTGGTGATCCAGTAACTAAGACTCTGTGCTCTCAAGGGAGTGGTCTGGGGTTCAATTCCTGGTCAGGGAACTAGATCCCATATGCTGCAACTAAAGAGCCTGCCTACCTCAATGAAGATCGAAGATCCCACGGCACAAAATTTTAAAAAATACTTAAATATTTAAAAAATAGTGAAAGGCAGACCTCAGTGCCACTGCCTAATTTTTATTTTATTATTGTTTAGTATTGCTTAATTACCAGTTGGTATTAAATGTATATGGTTCTGCCAGACATGGTTCTAAGCACTTTATAAATATTACTTGTTCAATTCTCAAAACAACTCCATGAGATGATCACATTGTCATCCTCTTTAGAGATGAGGATACAAAGACTATACTTTCAGAGATCATTTCTACAGTTTGTTACTAGAGATGAGGGTACAGAGGCACAGAGAGATAAGGAGCTTCCCTGAGGTCACACAGCTGGTAACTGGCATGGCACAACGTTGAACCAGCAATCTGGCTCTATGAATTCACCTACCTACCCACCGTGTGGTACGCCACTCTCAGCAGCATATCTAATTAGTATATTAGTATATACTAATATATTAGTAAGTAGTTATATAAATACTAGTGGTAAAGAACCCACCTGCCATTGCAGGAGATAAAAGAGACTCAGGTTCAAGCCCTGGGTTGGGAAGATCCCCTAGAGGAAATATGGCAACCCATTCCAGTATTCTTGCTTGAAGAATCCTTTGGACAGAGGAGCCTGCAGCTGACTAGGCTCCTCTGTCCATGTAGTCGCAGAGTCAGACACGACTAAAGGGACTTAGCATGCATGCCTATAAGTACTAGTAATATACTTTAAAAGAGCATGCAAATTATATGTATATTTATATATATAGGGCTTCCCAGGTGGCTCGTGGTAAAGAAACTGCCTGCCATTGTAGGAGATGTAAGGGACACAGATGCAATCCCTGGGTTGGGAAGATCCCCTGGAGGAGGGGACAGAAACCCAGTCCAGTATTTCTTACTTAGGAAATCCCAGGGACAGAGGAGTCTGGAGGGCTACAGTCCATAGGGTCACAAAGAGTCTGACACAAGTGAAGCGACTTAGCATGTATACATATATATCCGATATCTTTTATAAACTAGCATCTCTCTTATGGTTAAATAAGTGATTTCAGGACAGGGGCATTTAAGGATCTTAAGGCTGTCTGGTGCTCTTGGCAAGGAAAAAGGATCAAATAAACAAGCTATAAATAGAAGTGAAAACCTTCCATTACAATGTTGCCACGTAGCCTTTAATTTTACCTCTGTTAAGGCAGGTACATACATTATCATGCTGAAAGCCAGGAGTTTATTCTTACAGGGTCCAATAGAGAAGCCCCTAATTTCCTACATTTTATGCTAAGCTTGTCTGTATCCTCCTTTCTGTTACTCTGGGTCTGATTTCTATGAAAACAACATTCTATGTGTTTTACGAATGGTGCTCGAAAAAGTGTACTTGGCCTCTTTTGGCTCCTGGTGTGGGTGAGTCCGGGATTTCCATTCAGCTTTGGAAAAGACTGAAAAGCCGTCTTGCTGGAAAAGTTCCGCTGTCCCATTTTCTTTGGCTGTGTCTTTGCTGCCTGTTACCACCAAGATTAACTCATCCTGAAGTTTTGCATGAAAACTAATTTTGAATTTCTGCTCTTGTCATTTGCTTCTTTGCCCCAGACCAGAACCCTCTAGCAGTCTCAGTCTCAACACCAAGGCACCGTTTCTGGAATTTGACAGCAGAGNCCAGGTCTCTTGCATTGCAGGCAGATGCTTTACCGTCGGAGCCACTATGGAAGTCAATAGAATTATCTTTGCATAACTCTAAAAACCATTGAATCAGATACTTAAAAGTATAATTGAGTTTCACCACAATAAAGCTATTATTTTTTCAAACTCACATAAACCAATGCTGAATATTGGGAAAACTGGATATCCACATGCAAAAAAAATGAAATTGGACCTTTACCTTACACTCTTATATAATAATTCAAAATGGATCAACAACCTAAATGTAGGAGCTAAAACCATACAACTTAGAAGAAAACATAGAAGAAAAGCTTCATGACATTGAAATTGGCAGTGGTGTCTGGATATGACATCAAAAACACAGGCAACAAAAGAAAATAGTTATATTTGACTGCATCAAAATTAAAAATTTTGTTTATTAAAGGAAAGTGTTAGAATGAAAAGGGAACTCATGGAATGGGAGAAAATATTTGTCAATCATATATCTGGTCAGGGGTTACTATCCAGAATGTATTTTTTAAGACTTTTTGAACTCAACAGTAACAAATAAACAACTTGACTGAAAAATAAGCAAAGGACTTGAATAGACATTTCTCTGTAGAAGATATACAAATGTCCAATAAGCACATGAAAAGATACTCTCTATCACTAATCATTTAGGGAAATCAAAATCACAGTGAGATAATACTTCACACCTGTTAGAATGGCTATTATCAAATAAATAGAAAATAACAAGTGTTGGTGAGGATGTGGAGAAATTGGAACTTTGTGTATTAGTGAGTATTAGAAATGAAAAGTGGCATAGCCACTATGAAAAACCATATGGTATTTCCACAAAAAAAGTTAAAAGTTAAATTACCATGGGGGAGAAGGGGAAGTCGCTCAGTCGTGTCCAACTCTTTGTGACCCCATGGACTGTAGCCCACCAGGATCCTCTGTCCATGGGATTTTCCAGGGGAGAGTACTGGAGTGGGTTGCCATTTCCTTCTCCAGGGGATCTTTCCCACCCAGGAATCGAACCCGGGTCTCCTGCATTGTAGGCAGATGCTTTACCGTCTGAGCCATCATAAATTACCATATGATCTTGCAATTCCACTTTGGGATAGATAGGCAAAAGAGTGTAAAGTAAGGACTCAAGGAGATATTTTTATACCCATATTTAGCAGCATTATTCATAATATCCAAAAGACCAAAACAGCCCAAGTTTCCATTGAGAGAAAAATGAGTAAATAAAATGTGGTATATACACATAGTAGAATATTATTCAGCTTTACAAAGAAAGGAGGTTCTGACGTGCTACAGTGTGAGTGAACCTTAAAGATACTATGTTAAAGGAAATAAGCCAGTCACAAAAGAACAAATACTGTATGATTCCACTGAGTACCTACAGAAAAAAGAATGATGTTTGCAAGAAACTGGGAGAGGGGAGAAAAGACTAAGGAGTTACTGTTTAATGGGCAGAGTTTCATGTGAGGAAGATGAAAAAATTCTGGAAATACATGATGGTGATGATTAAACATTGATATGAACATACTTAATACCATTTGCTTTTGAGAAAGAAAAGGAAATATATGTGTATACACACATGGACATATATATAATGTACGTGAACTTATATATTTTTTATATACTTACTTTTAACACTGAACTATTAAAACCAGAAAATAATGAAAAGGTTGCCTATGGGGAGTGTCTGGGAATAGTGTGGAAAGAATAGAAATGAGAGACTTCTTGGAGAATACCCATTTATATTCTTTTGACTGATGAATTATTTGAATATGTTACTTATTACATAAAATTAAATCAAAAATAGATGAACAGGCATATACTAAAATTGGCTAACTTTTCAGTTCAGTTCAGTTCAGTTGCTCAGTCGTGTCTGACTCTTTGTGACCCCATGAATCGCAGCACNGGGTTGGGAAGATCCCTTGGAGGAGGGCATGGCAACCCACTCTAGTATTCTTGCCTGGAGAATCCCCATGAACAGAAGAGCCTGGTGGGCTGCAGTCCATGGGGTTGGAGAAAGTCAGACATGACTGAACGACTAAGTGCAGCACTGCCCTAGTCAAGTTGATGCTTGATATTTTATGCCCATGATTCCACCAAGACCAGAGATTCTGAATAGTGCTGAATCCTAACTTAATTCAGAAAATGGCATCCGGCTCTCTGGGCTCAGCCTTAGTTGGCAATGACGAGGCTAAACACGCTAAGTTCAGAGTCATTGGTAAATATGGGGCTTGTTTTGATGCCTCCCTGGGAAGAATGGTGAAGAAAATCACCATCAGCCAGCACACCAAGCACATTTGCTCCTTTTGGAGAGGAAACTGGAATGAAGAGCTGAGTTGTGGCGATGTGGCACTGTGGTTCCTGTACGAAAATGGTAGCTATTGGTGCCTCTAAGCCCACATCTGCCGTCACAGTCACGTCTGCCACGAGACGACTGGAGGCATATACCAAGGCCAGTAGAAGTTTCACCATCTGAAACATGGCTAGCCAATAATAAATGACTTAATTTATGTAACAAACACACACAAAAAGAAACCAGCATTTGTTATTCCCATTTCCCAGGTCCCCCCCTCCCATCTCTGAATTCCTCTATATTAATGCTATCAAGGGCTACCGCAAGACAACAAGAAATATTTTTTCTTTTTTTCATCTTTTTAAAAGCTGAGACTTGAATGTTACCTCCAGGTTATCTCTCAAATTTTCTCAGTTTTCCTGAAATTCTGCATCTTTTTTTTTTTCCAGCTTCTCAACTCCCTACAGCTCTTTTCATGTCTTTTAAAAAAAATTCATTTATATTTACTTAGTTGCACTGGGTCTTAGTTGTGGCATGTGGGATCTAGTTCCCCAGCCAGGGATCAGACAAGGGTCCAACCCGGGCCCCCTGCATTGGGAGTGCAGAATCTTAGCCACTGGACTACCAAGGAAGTCCTCTTCACATCTTGATTATTGACAAAAAACAACAGCAACGTTTTGTATTTCTGGCTATTTCAGTTACCTTTGCTCTAAGCTAATTTGCTTTGTAAGACCAATTTTTATAAAATCCTTTACAGCAGGTTTTTATGGCAAGATAGGCTAACGAACTCATAATATAATGTAATGGACACACATTCAGCTTGCTCACTACTTCTGACAAGTGTAGAATATATCCATCTTGGAGAGCTGGCTTCAACAGTTTCGATGTGATTTCACAGCCACTGTGAGAAAGGAGCCTCTGAGAATACAGAGGGAGCTTGGGTAACGTGTGCAGAAAGTTGTGGCTGTAGACTGGCCTCTGATGGCGTCAGTAATCACCTGGAATATGAACTTGTCAAGATTCTAGACCTGAACAAAACGGGGATACTGTTCGACAGACAAGAACTCAGAAAGGTTACTGCTTGTGTTCCCTTTCTGGAACAAACAAACAGTATTTGCCTTGGTGTGTTGGATCAACTCCAGCCAAACAAGAGACGAATTCAAGAAAGAGAAAAAAATAGAATGTAAGAAATTGAAACTGAGAACTGCAAGGAAAGAAAAGCTGCTTTAACGTGACAACAAACCATGAAATCTTCCAAGAGCTGATTCGAAACATCTAAAATAAAAAATGTCACAGAGACACACTGTTCAAGAAAGTCATGGACTGAAAATAAAGCAGGATATAGTTTATAAATGATCCTGAGAACTGAAATAGCAGAAGGAGCAGTATTTTCTATACCACGAAGGCCATGCCTCCTTCAGCCAGGTAATTTGGGGTGGGAGTGGGGATAGAGGGACTGACAGATGCTCTAATTTTGCGAACCGTCATTTTGGCTTTATAATAGTTGCTAACCACAAATGTTTCCCCTGATGTACTTTGTTGTTTCTTTTTCCTTTGACTGTCTTTTATAGGCTAGTTTCACGGGATCTTTTTAGGTGATATATTCAAATTATTTACCAGTTGCTATGGTGTGAGCCCTAAGCACTTTCAACAAGTATTTAGTGCCTTTGTGTGTCAGACGTTATTTTAGGTGCTTGGGATACACCAGTGAACAAAACAGTTCCTGCCCTAGTAGAGGTTATCTTTTAGTAATGCAGACACATCAGAAACAATGAATCTAATCAGTAAGAGAAAATGAAAGAAAGGGAACAGGAAAGAAGAGGACTGGGAACGCGGAGGGTGAGAACGGGGAGAGAAAAATATGGAATAGAAATTTTAAATCGGGTGGTCATGGAAGGCTTTGTTGAGAAGATGAGATTCAAGCAAAGATTTGACAGAGATGAGCGCATCAGGCAGGCGGGTATCTGAGGGTAGGGCATGACGGCAGGGGAGGAGCTGTTGCCAAGCCCTCAGGCTGAAGTGTGCCTGATCTGCTCCAGGGACCTCAAGGAGCCACGGTGACAGGAGTGGGGGCTGTAGGGGAAGCAGAGGAACAAAATGAGGGTCCTTTGTCCCCCACCGCCTCCCCCCCAACTCCGACTGCCACCAACCCAGGAGGAGTGCAGTTCTCTCTCTGAATGACATCCCACCCACTGAAGCATCTTAAGCACAAAGGCCCAGAGTCTGATTTTCAATTTAAAATAATTACTATCGGGACTTCCCTGGTGGTCCAGTGGTTAAGAATCCACCTTCCAATGCAAGGGACTCGGGTTCCACCCCTGGTCAGGGAACTGTTAGTAAGATCGTACATGCTGCAGGGCAACTAAGCCTGTGCACCCTACCTAGACAAAAGTCAGGGCACCGAAACTACAGAGGCCACAGTGAAGACCCCGTGCAGCCCCCGCTCCCCTCAAAATCGCTATGGCTGTTCTGATGAAAAGAGACTGCAAGAGGAATGGCAAGAAGCAAGAGGGTCTGTCAGGGGGCTGAGGCTATCTTCTCTGACCTGGACGATAACACCAGGCCCCTGACAGACCCCCTTGCTTCTTCCCATTCCTCCTGCAGATGGGAAGAGGTGGGTTCTGGATACACTTCTAAAGTTAGAGAGCCCTTGGGATTTCCCAACTCACGGGATGTGGGAGTGAGGGAGAGAGAGGGATAAAGGGCCACTCCTGGCCTTGAAGGATGGTGNACCAGCCCCCTGACAGACCCCCTTGCTTCTTCCCATTCCTCCTGCAGATGGGAAGAGGTGGGTTCTGGATACACTTCTAAAGTTAGAGAGCCCTTGGGATTTCCCAACTCACGGGATGTGGGAGTGAGGGAGAGAGAGGGATAAAGGGCCACTCCTGGCCTTGAAGGATGGTGTCGATCCAAGAGGGGCAGGAGCAGAATCCTGGGGGGCCTTGCTATGCTCTTCAGTGCTGAGCTAGGGGGTCCCCAAGGAGGTGTCAGGACAGCAGGGGCACTTGGGGAGCTCTGGCGCTAGTGTAAAGAACCCACCTGCTATTTAGAGCCTACCGTTGCAGGAGACCTAAGAGACGCAGGTTGTATCCCTGGGTCGGGGAGATCCCCTGGAGGAGGGCATAGCAACCCACTCCACTGCTCTTGCCTGGAGAATCCCATGGACAGAGAAGACTGGTGGGCTACCGTCCTTAGGGTCACAAAGAGTCGGACAGGGCTGAAGTGACAGTGCACACAGAGGCAAGCACAGTGTGTCTGTTCCCATGCTTCCCTGCTGACAGCAGCCCTGGATACTGCGCCCAGAGTTCAGCTTTCCTCATTCTTTTCTCTTGGAAAATGAACCTAAGTAAGCTTAGATCTTAAAGTTTTATTCGTGTATTTGTTTGGCCGCACCTCAAGGCACGTGGAATCTTGTTTCCCTGACCAGGGGTTGAACCTGTGTCCCCTGCAGTGAAAGCTCACAATCTTAATCATTGGAATGCCAGGGAAGTCCTTTAAACTTCCAATTTTTTAAATTAAAAAGTAGGTGCGTAATTATCCAGCTAGACATCAGAGAGGTCTTTTGATTTTTATGGGACAGTTGACTAAGTTTAACTACCTGAAAACAAAGTATACTAAACAAAAAAGAAAAAAAATTAGGGAAATTCTGAGACCTTTGGACCCCACAGTTTTTGTTCTGCTGTTTTTATTGGAAGGGCATTTTAACTCAGGAGATGTTTTCTCATGAAAGGACAAACTTTTTCAATTTTGAATTTTCCTTTAAAGTCTATTGATCCATTTTGTTGTTGTTTAGTTGCTAAGTCTTGTCCCAACTCTTTTGTGATCCTATGGACTGTTGCCCACCAGGCTCCTCTGTCCGTGGGATTTCCTAGGCAAGAATACTGGAGTATAAACTTTTAAATCAGAATGATGACTTTTCACTACAACTCTGTAAGTTGAAGATAATAATAATAAAAAAGCATAACAACCCAACCTGCTCTTAATATTTCTCATATTAAAAAAAGTTTTAGAGAAATCTCTAATGAATCTGATGAAATATTTGTCCAAAGTTCAGCAGCTCTTTCAGTTTCATTCCATACTTCTTATTTCAAAATGTTAGCAGGAGTTATTTCTGGGTAATGATGTTGGAGTGACTCTTATTGTCATCTTTATAATTTCCATAGTTGCCAACACTTCTTAGGGAAACCATCTTCTTTGTAATTCCTAAGTGTGATACTTTTATAATCAGGAAGAGCCAAAACTATGATTTTTTAAGGTTGAGTTAAAATACCCTTTGAGAACAAATGGCAGCTTCTCAAACGTCAACTCAGCAAAAAAGAATATTAATAAACATTCTCTGAAACTCTCTTATGATTTTACTCCAGAAAGAGTCATTGTCTTAAATGGATCGCTGGCTTCAGGAGGCTGCTTCCAAGAAGAATGCTGGCTCTGGCCAATGAGTCTGGGTGCATGTGTGTGGGTGTGTATTTCCTGCTGTTCGTGGTAAAAGGACAGGTTGGTCAACAAGAACAAAGAGACCAAGCCAATGGATATGATTGTCAACAAAGAGATGGCATGATTGGTAGTTGCCAAGGAATATTAGAAACAAAAAAAAGAAGGAAGTACGATTATATTGTGGGTGAAGGAATCAAACTTTAAGCAGAAATATTGTAGGTAAAATAAAATATTTTGCATTAGGAAAAAAATGTAATTTTAATTGGAAAAAGCATTGTGAACTCATGACCTTTAACAGAAATATGTTTTTCTGACTGCAGTCCATGAAGAGGTGCACTTCTGCCAACCCCTGACTCTCACTGAAATGACCTGAGACTTCTTGAAGGATGACTCTGCATCTTGGAGTAAGGAAACCTTAGGATAGGGCTAGAAAACAAAGGTTTCAGACAGGTAACGGTAGAAGGATAAGGATGCCATTGACTAAAATGCAACAGTTTTGACATCAAAAAAGAAAAAAACAATTATGATTGACTGAAATGAGTTGACAGAGGATGATATGGCTGGATGGCATCACCGACTCGATGGACGTGAGTTTGAGTGAACTCTGGGAGATGGTGATGGACAGGGAGGTCTGGCATGCGGCGATTCATGGGGTTGCAAAGAGTCGGACACGACTGAGCGACTGAACTGAACTGAACTGAACTGAACTGAAATGAGTTGAATGTGTGAAAATCTCAAGACAAAGAAGTTGACATATAATTTCTTAAAAGGATAAAATTTATACCAGAATATGTTAGCTTTAATTAAGAGAGGAGTGTCAACAAATATGGATTTTTAAAATTAAATGAGTAGGCTTATACATTTTTTACCATGTAGTTGGCAAAGTGTGACCACAAGAAATTAATGGGAGATGGATAGTTCTGGAAAAAGGTAGAACTTGTACCAAGAACAGGAAAGATGGATCAGGATCAGTGGTCACACACAATAAATAGAAATTATATGTGTGGAGATCTCAGAGCGGATCAACCCCAAAGTTTTCTAAGATGAAGAATTACCCAAATATTCTGCAGGGGAAACCTCCAAAGCTCATTGTTAGTCATGATGAGGTGTGATAAAGCACACATACATTTTTAATACTTGAAACAGACCCGGTCAAGACTACTCATACATTCACATGATGAGACAGTAGGATTTGGCTCAGTAAAATTGTAGAATGCACTATTATGGTGAGAGACACCAGACTCCAAGGGATGAATTTGTACACTCTATTGATGTGATGTAGCAAGTCAAGTTTAAATAGAAAAGAGGAGCTTGGGTTGGATAGAACAACCATGGATATATATATGGATAATATCCTGGTCCAGAATCAAGTGATTTACAATGCAGAAACCTAATCTTGACTGGTCAGAGATACAAGTATTTTTTTCTCTTGGTTCTGAAAATTACTGTAACCTTGTGAAGATATAGGGGAGAAAAAACTGCTGTGAACCTGGGAGAGTGTCAGATAATCCTGGAAAGGGAACCCAAGGAAGTAATAAAAATATATACAGTGATGAGGAAGGTGAACATTGACATCCATAGCAGTAAGGCATGTAACCACTGAAGTGCAACTATCTAATAACGAGTTCTGATATACTGGTGTTTGTGGATGTTTTTTCTGCTTTTATGATGTTCAAAGCATCCTAAAGGGGACAGGGAACTAGAATGTCACAGAGGCTGAGGCAAGAGGTCACCACCAAGAAGTCTGTGACCTTCAACAAAAAGATCAAGTCCTACCTGAAAGCCTCAGGGTTAAACAGGATTCAGTTCACATTCTGTCTGGCCCTGGGATCTTTGGGAATCAGTCTATCTTGAAAAATAGCAGCAAGTCTCTTAATCATGACTTCCTTGTCATCAGCTGCTTCGAGAGTTTGTTCTCCGCTTACTGGGAAGTAAACCTCTCCTGGGAACTCAGAGGCCAAAGTTTCTCCATCGTCTAACTGGTCCTCTGGGTTTTCAGCCTCTTTCTAATTTTCAGTTGGGAGCCTAAGAATGTCTTCTTGGTTGAGTCATTTGTGGCACTTGAAGCTACTTAAATCTATAATTTGTTAGCTGGGTTTTTTTTTTTTTCAACTATTTTCCCAGCAAATAACTGTCTATTTTTCATCTATCAGTCAACAGACTTTCAAAGGCCTTCTCCTGAAGTCACTTTCTGTGGTGTTCCGAGCAGGTGCAAACTGCCCTCACGGGGGTTAGAGTCTAGTGGAGAAGACAGATGTGGCTTAATAAGCCACACACTGACACTAGCTAGAGAGGAAGGGTAAAGGGGGGCTAGGCATGGGATTAACAGGGGCTCTTGATCTAGGCTTGGGGTGAGGGGTGCTTTCCTTGAGAAAGTGATATCGAAGGGGAGGAATTTTCTGTGTGAAGTGGAGGAAGAGTGTTTTGAGAAGAATGCTATGCAAAAGCCAGGAAGAACCAGGCTGTAGTGCACAGACCCGGAGGAAGATGGGTTCTGGACCCAGTTTCAATGTGTGTATTTGGGTGTTTCCCCAAACATCCAACAAGTAATTATTGGGACACAGCCTGGGTATCCTACAACTCAATTCAATTCTGACACCGTCTACCTGGAGTTTGAGGTTTAAGGTCTCAGTTCTACAAGATTGTCCCCCCCTTAACCTTCCATTCAGAGGCCAGAGAGGCCAGTATATATATATATATTTTAAATATTTATTTATTTTGGCCGCTCCAGGTCTTATTTGCAGCACCAGGGATCAAACCCATGTGCCTTGCATTGGAAGGTGGATTCTTAACCATTGAATGATCAGGGAAGTTCCCAGAGGGCAGTCTTAAGCCCAAGTTTTCACCTGTGCTTCTGACCCACTGGGTACAAATCAGAGGTTCCACCAATCCCTTCCTTAGGTTCTATTAATTTGCTAAAGTGGCTCAGAGAACTCAGAGAAATACTTTACTTACTAAATTACCAATTAATTATAATAGGATATATACTCAGAAACAGTCAGACAGAATGGATGCCAAGTGCAAGGCATGGGGAAAAGTCATGGAACTTTCATGCTCTTTCCACACACACCCCTCTCCCCAGATCTCTTTGCGTTCACCAACCCAGAAGTTCTCCAAAGACCATCTGCCATGGGCAGAGATCCTTTTGGGTTTTTAGGGAGGCTTCATTACATAGGCTGGAGAAGGCAATGGCAGCCCACTCCAGTACTCTTGCCTGGAGAATCCCATGGATGGAGGAGCCTGGTGGGCTGCAGTCCATGGGGTTGCTAAGAGTCGGACACGGCTGAGGGACTTATTTCACTTTCACTTTTCACTTTCATGCACTGGAGAAGGAAATGACAACCCACTCCAGGGTTCTTGCCTGGAGAATCCCAGGGACGGGGGAGCCTGGTGGGCTGGCGTCGATGGGGTCGCACAGAGCTGAACACGACTGAAGCAACTTTGCAGCAGCAGCCGCAGCATACATAGGCATGAATGATTACATCGTTGCCTGTTGGCAGTTGATCTAACCTCCAGTCCCTTTTACTTCCTGGGAGGTCAGGAGGGCAGGACTGAATGTTCCAACCTTCTAATCAAGTGGTTGGTTCCCCTAGCAAGCAGACCCCATCCTTACCAACAGTCACCTCATTAACATAAACTAGGGTGTGGTTGAAAGGGATTTGTTATGAATATCAAGACAATTTTATTGCTCTTATCACTTAGAAATTCCAAGGGTTTTAGGAACTCTGCCAAAAACCAGGGACAAAGACCACATATATTTTTTATCATACCATACCAGGCTTGGGTGTTTTGAGTGTGAGGCACTGTGAGAAATTTAAGTGAGTAGAATAGAAAGCAGTGGAGATTATTCTGGAAGGAGATAATTAATTTGACAGTCACTGGGAGATAAGCAGAGGTCCGGCAGGAAGCAGATGTATGCTCCAACTGTTTACTTTGAGGAGAGTTTAATAAAGGTGCTGTTTATAAAATTGTGAGTCGGGTTGAAGGAAATCTATTACAAAAGAGAGTAGTGATCTGGGGCTTGCAAATGGGGAGCCACTAACCCTTCCAGGCCTGAAACGTTACTGAAAGTCAGAGAGAACTGTATGCAGAGGGCAGGAGCCTGACAGTAGCTGTGGACTTTGGTATAGGGACACTCCCTTCAGAAATAGATCCCCTGGCCCACCTCCTCCCCTCTGGTCTCTTGTTTACACTTTCCACCTGAAACATCCAAATGAGGACTTCTCTGATGATCCAGTGGACAGGAATCTGCCAATGCAGGGGACATGGGTTCGATCCCTGGTCCAGGAGGATTCCACACGCTGCAGAGCAACTGAGCCCAGGCACCACAACTACTGAAGCAAGAGAAGCCACCACAGTGAGAAGCCCCTTCGCCGTGACAGAGAGTAGCCCCCGCTCTCTGCAACTAGAGAAAGCCCGTGAGCAGGAATGAAGACCCAGGGCAGCCAAAAAGAAATAAAATTAAAAATCAAAACAAAACAACCCAAACAGAAGCACAGGGAAAGGGAGCCTGAGGTAGTCCATCCGGGGTCCCCTCCAGAGCCCAAAGTGGGAGGAGAAAGGGCAGAGATGGCGTCTGGAGGGGTAAACAGAAGACGGCACAGGCGGTAATTTAAACCTCGGACCAGACAGGAGGCCAAAAGGGGACGAGACAGTTTTGAGTCCTTGAAACGTTGGGCACGGGGCTGAAGGAGGATGAGCAAACCACCCCAGGAGACAGAGGAGGAGCGGCCAGAAGGGGCAGAATCACCAAGACTATCCTAGAAGCTAATTTAAGGCCAAGACAATTGGCAGTTTTTACAGGAATAATTACCCACTCCCAGAGGCATACTTTTCTTGCTTTTATCTATTTTCTCTGCTAGAGCCCAGAAGCTGGGAAAATGGAATTGCCTTTGGGTCCCTCTCTTGACCCCAACCGACCCTATCTAAGGCAAGGATCCCTTTAAGGCATCCCCAGCAGTATTGCCTGGTGCCTCTTCTAGCCAGAAGGTAGATGTTTAGGTCTGAATTCTAGTGAGCTACAGGACCTTGAGCAAATGACTTAAATTCCCAGTTTACCTGTCTGGAAAATGGGAATGGTAATAGTTGTGAGAATTAATTCAGGTATTAATTGAAGTTTCAGCGCCATAATAAATGCTCCAAAGTGCTAAGCATCAATAGTTTACTTCCAATAATGCCTGGGATGTGGTGGATGTTCAATAAATACTTGTTAAATGAATAAATTGTTCTAGTTGAAAAAATATTATCACTCTGCCAATGCAAGGGATCCCTGGCCTGGGAATTAAGATCCCACATGCCAGCCAATGTGGCCAATAGATAAATAAATACACAAAAATAATACCAATTAAAAAAAAAAAGATGGATGCTTCTTACCTGACTGGCAACCCTAAGACATTTTATGGAAAAAATTATTGAAAATATTTAGAGTGTTAACATTTCTATTATAGTAACAAAATAAAAATATTAACTTTCATAGTAATCTAAGTGTTATATTAATTGAATAATCAAACTTTTGACTTTCAGAGAAGGAAGTGCGTAGATTGATACCAGGATTGATACCGTTGATACTCAGAACACTGACAGGAAACTTGGGCTCACAGATGTCTGGAAGTCAAAAGTGTTCTGGAAGTTTCCCAGGCAGGGATGGGGCATGGTTGGGTATGAGGATAAGGATAAGGCAGGGCAGACGAGCTTCCGAGAGTTAGGAAAGTTCTTATAACAGGGAGTGCAAGGTATTGAAACAGAAAATGTTTGGTTTGCCTTAGTTTATTTATAATTATTTGTTTTTGTTAAACTGAAGTTCTTCGGATGAAAAAGGAACGCATATGACTGTGGTTGTGTAAGAGACTGTCCTTGTTCTTAGGAGCTATATGAAGTACTTAAAAGCAAAGGAGTTCTGAGGTCTGCAAATTACCCTTAAATAAATGATTAAAAAAATAAGAATTGTGTCTATCTATACCTATAAGTATCTAGTGAGAGAGAGTGATAGGCAAATAAGACAAAATGTGAAAAGTTGATTTAGATGAAGCATATATTGAAATTCATTGCAATTTATTTTTTATTTAAAAATTTTTTCAAAATAAAGAGTGGGGGGAAATGGTAACACCTGCTTAGTATAGAAAAACTGAGAAAAAATAGAAACATGGAAAGAAGAAAAAAATACCCCCAATTTTGGTGTATTTTCTTTCATTTTTCTTAGGCACTTAAAATGATATTGCTATATATACACACAGACCCACTGATAGTTTAAATTTAAACAAGACATGTTTGAATAGCACATTGTTTCAATTTAGGTGAGTAGACAGGAACCAGAAATAATTTTAACATTCAGAAGTTTTCTAAAGACCCTAAAGCTGGATAGTCTATTGTATATATCCTACTGCAGGGCCACATATGAGCTATTTTTCTATTGTAGTACCTAGGGCAGTATGGTACAGTGGTCAGAGCCCAGGTATGGTGGTCAGTTGCTTGGATTTGAATCTGGCTTACTCATTTGGTGACTTTGAGGAAGTTTCCTGGCTTTCTGATTCTGCCTCCTCATCTGCAAAGTGGGGATCACAAAGGGTATTGGGAGGATGAAACAAGTTAAATGTGTAAAGTCTACAGAAAAGTGATAGACACCTCACTGTCACCACCATTATCATCACCACCACCATCACCACCATGACCATCATCATCACCACCACATTTATCATACCATTATTACCATCTCTACCACCATCATCATCACTGTTATTAGCTTGAGGAACCAGATGGTAAGGATGACTCAGAAGGTTATTTTTGTTTTGTTTTATTTTGGTTTTGATTCTTAAACCAAGGAGACCAAGGTCCTCAAGCATTCATAATCCTTAGAAGTCACCTACAGATGGTGATTCATCTAAATCTCAAAGGCACGAAATCAGCTCATTTCTCCCTCTGCTGGTGCCATCACCACAAAAGCAGCCATGACAAGAGAGTACCACTTTCTTTTCACTTTCAAGCTTCCTCCCCACCCTCTTTACCAAGTCTTCCTGATCTTGCCACTTGCCAGCTTGACTTTCTCCCTGAAACTGTCTCAGCCTCAGATATCCTCAGCTGACATGACTTCCCAGAACCTTCATGTCATTTTCTTTTCTGCCTGGAATACAGCTGTTTCACTCCAGCACTTGTGGGATAGCATTGTATCAAGTTAGCTTAAAAGAGCTCATCTCTGTCTATATGGAGTTCTTCCATCCTTATTTTTGTTTTGTTTTGAAATTTTGTAACTCCCTCCCCTACTGAAGATTATGGAAAAATAAGAGAAGAGAAAAGGCAACTTTATTGTATTTCATGGGAAACATTAAACATCTGAAAAACCTAAATATACCACAGTCTGCCTAGAGAATATTCTGGCAGTAAGTAACAACTGCCATGAAACTTTTCAAACCCTTTAACCCAGTATTATCAGTTTGGGGAATATACCCCAAGGAAATAACCCAAAAGGGGAAAAAATGTGATTTGTACTAAGATGTTCGTGTGCTGCTATTTATAAGAGTGAAGAATTGGAAATAAGCCAGACTCCAAATAAGGGAATGGCTCGGCAAATTATGGTATAGTGACACGAGGAAATACCAGGCAACGATTTTCAAGGATGGGAATGTAGCCTCTGCTGGCTCTAGGGAATTTGTAGATTATTTTAAGTGACAAAGAACACCAAATGGAAAGTTTGCAACTGTGTAAGATGTGTGTTGGGCAAAAAAGTTTGGAGGCGGATCCTGAGGAAAGGAAAATGTTGTTCAGAGTGGACGGTGGTACGACTGCTGTCAAGTTGCTTGTGAATTACTGGCAAGTTGTGTACTGCTGTAAAGTTGTAATGGTAGTATCTTCTGGGGCCTGACCCTTTCGATGGCTATTTGAGCACAGAAAGTGGATGATTATAAATCAACCAGTGGGCTTAGTTTTGCAGCAAAACATCTTCACAGTTATGTGCCAAAGCCTGGGACAATATGAACTCTGGCATCAGAAGTCTTTGCCCTAGAATCTAGAGACACTGAGAGTTGCAGAAAAGACATTTGTTCTGTAGTCGCTAAGTCATTGTCTGACTCTTTGTGACCCCATGGACTGCAGCATGCCAGGCTTCCCTGTCCTTCACTATCTCCAGGAGTTTGCTCAAAAGACATGCTGAGTTTTAAAACCTGTTTGGAGGAACTTCCCTGATGGTCCTGTAGTTAGCACTCTGTGTTTCCACTGTAGGGGGCTTGGATTCAGGCCTAAGATCCTGCATGCTTCATGGC
>SJYA01002473.1:0-84750 GCA_006410615.1 Neotragus moschatus | reverse complement strand
GGTTGGTTATTGAACTGTAATAAAAGAATTCTTTGAACATCCTGGCAAAAGGCTAATGTCACCCATAAGGATGACCTCAGAATTCTCCATAGCAACATCTGGTGCTGGACTGAGCTGACATTGTGCTCTAGGAAAGAAAGCAGGATCTGAGAATATTATAGCCAGCCTGAGCAATTTAAAGTGTAAAGGCCATGGACACATATTCTGAAGCACGCTAGAACGCAAGGAGTATGGTTTCCGTGGTCTCCCTGTGTGTGTGCGTGCTATGCTGAAGTATAGTTGATTCACAGTGTTGGGCCAGTCTCTGCCGTACAGCAAACTGACTCAGTTATACACATACCTAGATGCTTCTTCCCTGGGCTGTATAGCAGGACCTTGTTTATCCATTCTAACTGTAATAGTTTGCATCCACCAACCCCAAACTCCACGTCCACCCCCTCCCTCCCCGCTTCCCCTTGGCAACCACACATCTGATCTCTCTGTTGTTGTTATTCACTTACTAAGTTGCGTCTGACTCTTTGCGACTCCATGGACTGCCGCACGCGAGGCTCCTCTGCCCTCCACTACTTCCTGGAGTGTGCTTAAATTCAAGCCCGTGGAGTCGGTGATGCTGTCTTCCCGCCTCATCCTCTGCCACCCCTTCTCCTTCTGCCTGATCTCTATGCGTGTGGGTCTGTTTCTGTTTTGTAGGCACGTTCATTTGTGCCACGCTTTAGATTCTACCTATAAGTGATGTCGTACGGTATTTGTCTTTCTCTTTCTGACTTAATTCACTTAGTATGGTCATCTCTAGTTTGTGCGAATGGTATTCTTTCGTCCCTGTTTTGTTTTGATGACTCAGTGTTCCACTGTGTGTACACGCCACATGTTCTCCGTCCATTCACCCACTGATGGACATTTAGGCTGCTCACACGTCTCAGCTGTTGTGGATAGTCCTGCTGTGAACCTAGAGGTGTGTGTATCTTTTTGGATTATAGCTTTAATTCTGTGTAATGTATACGTGTCCCACTATACGCCCAGGGGTGGGGTTGCTGGATCATATGACAATTCCATTTTTAGTTTTCTGCGGAACCTCCATACTATTTTCCATAGTGGCTGCAACAACTCACATTCCCACCAAGAGTATAGGAACGTTTCCTCTTTTCCATACGCTCTCCAACATTTGTTATATGTAGACTTTTCAGTGATGGCCATTCATTTTCAACTTTTTATTCTGCATTGGGATGTAGTCCATTAACAATGTTGTGATAGTTCTAGGTGAACAGCAAAGGGACTCAGCCAGACAATGATGGCCAACCTGACCAGTGTGAGCTGGTGGCTCACTGTGGGGGTCATTTGCATTTCTCGAATAATTAGTGATATTGAGCATCTTTCCATGTGTGTCTTCTTTGGAGCAATGTCTCTTAAAGTCTTCTACCCACTTTTTGATTGAGTTGGTTGGTTTCTTTTGTTGTTATTGTTGAGTTGTATGAGTGGACTGTGTATTTTGGAGATTAAGCCCTTGTTAGTCACATCATTGGAAAAGACCTTGATGCTGGGAGGGATTGGGGGCAGGAGGAGAAGGGGACAACAGAGGATGAGATGGCTGGATGGCATCACTGACTCGATGGACATGAGTTTGAGTGAACTCCGGGAGTTGGTGATGGACAGGGAGGCCTGGCGTGCTGCGATTCATGGGGTCGCAAAGAGTCGGACACAACTGAGCAACTGAACTGAACTGAACTGAGTCACATCATTTGCAAATGTTTTCTCTCATTTCTTTCCTTTTTTTTTTTATGGCTTCCTTTGNAGTGAACTCCGGGAGTTGGTGATGGACAGGGAGGCCTGGCGTGCTGCGATTCATGGGGTCGCAAAGAGTCGGACACAACTGAGCAACTGAACTGAACTGAACTGAGTCACATCATTTGCAAATGTTTTCTCTCATTTCTTTCCTTTTTTTTTTTATGGCTTCCTTTGTTGATCAAAAGCTTGTAAGTTTACTTAGATCCAATTTGTTTGGTTTTTGTTTTATTTCCATTGCCTTGGGTGACGGTGATGTTCAAGCTGGTTTTAGAAAAGGCAGAGGAACCAGAGATCAAACTGCCAACATCCTCTGGATCATNGCTGCGATTCATGGGGTCGCAAAGAGTCGGACACGACTGAGCGACTGGACTGAACTGAACTGAACTGATATAGCACAGGGAACTCTACTCAGTACTTTATAATAACCTATAAGGGAAAAGAGTCTGAAAAGGAATATATATATATATGGAATCACTCTGCTGTACACCTGAAACTAACATGATATTATACATCAACTATACTTCAATTTAAACATAATAAACTGGGTGGAAAAGACTAGACAAAACAGATTGGGAACTCAAAGAATAAAGATAGTTATTCTTCTTTCTGACTTAAACTTTCCCAGATCTTTCATGTAACATGAACTTCCAGGCTCTTCCTCAAACATGGAACCAGTGCTACAATGCTGTGTTAATTTCATAGTTGCCAGGAAGTCATCATTTTTCTTGTTCTCAACATGCTTCTGTGAATGCTGCTCTCCTCTGCTTTTTCAGGTCTCCAGGTGAAAAATTCCACATTTCCCCTAAGGTCTTATATTCCAGTGTTTCCCACAAAGTCAAGAAATTCTTTCTTACACTTAGCTTACCTAAGTCTTTTCTGCCCCTGATTAGCTGGATCTAAGAAAACAACATATTTGAAACACAGAACCTATAATAAAGACCAGCTGTGGGTATCTATTAGGTTTGCAAATGAATTTATTTAAATAAAGAGCTTTCCAAGAACATTGTGTTAATTTGTTAAATTTGATAGGTTTTCTTAACCCTAACCTAGGGCCCACTTCCAATTGAAGAGCTGTAAGAAATAAAGAATGTAAAAACATCTCAGAGATTTTAGGCAAAATCAACTGGGTGAGTTAATTTGCTGTCTTGTCATTTTTCTGAAGCACACTTAATTGTGTAGATCTGGGCGTTCCCATAGAAATAAGTCATTTAAATTGCCCACCCTTGACTTCCAACCTGCTGAAATACTAACGGTATTGATTATACACAGAACATGGCTAGAATGCTGGCATTTTGTCCTGATTAGGAAGGAATGGTATAGGTGGGGGTTGGAGGGAGGGAACCAGAGCAGTTGGTACCTGACAAGACTCCAGCAACAACTTGATGGGGGAAATGAGCAGCAAGGTAGATTCGTGACAGGCAGACATTCAGTTGCACGATCCAGAATCCCAACCACAACATGACATTCAAGCACCTGTGATGGAAGAGGCAGTCATAAGAAAATCCAGATATAGATCCTTCACTAAAGAGAATAGCCTCAGCAGGAACACTGGAGTCTGGCAAACTCAGGTTACATTAGTGGAATTTTTTTGTAAATTGAAGACTGTACTCAAAATTTCAAAGATAGCCATGGCAAGTGGTAAACCCCTGTGTATGTGAATTTCAACCTCTTTATTTTATGTTTCATAATGAAGGATTTGCTCAGTGGCTGCATACTCAGAATTCCCCGTAAAAGTAGTGTCTTCTGCTTCTTTGTTTATTTTAACCTGGATGGGGCATCGCAATGTTTGGTACAGAAATGGGCTTTTATTTACTGCCTGCTTCTTCCTCACTAGCTGATCTTGAGAAAGCCCTCTTCTATTACGCCTTGCTCCTGATCTCTAAAATTAGATGTTGCCCATGTGAGTCCCTTCTAGCCCTAACATTCTGTGACCCTAATGTTCACTCCCAGCAGAAGTGCCACAACTCTTATTAGTACCACCCCAAGGCATGAGGTGGGCAGGGGGCATTGAGGAAGAGCAAGCGGTATGTCCACTACAGAGAGAGACACCTCCTGCCATCCACCACCCACAACCCAGAGCTGAGTTCTTACCGAAATCTGTAGGTTGGCTTTTTCTTTCCGCGGAAGATAGAGAGGGTGGACGTGACCATCACATAGTATACACCTGCTGTACCCATGGCATGGCCAGAGGGACTCCCTAAAGAATAGGAAAGAGATGAATGAATGAACCAAAGCCAAAAAAGCTTCATCTGGGAGACTGCTAGGGGCCATCATCTATCCATCCATTCATCCATTCATCCTTTCTTCCATCTTTTCATCCATCTATCCAGCCAGACATCTATTCATCTTTACATCCATCCAGCCAGCCATCTGTTGATTCAATTATCCATCCACCCATCCATCTGTCCACCCATCTACCCATCCTGCCATCCATTCATTTATCTATTTGGTTATCTATGTAACACGTATCTATTAAGCTCCTACTGCATGACCAGCAATGTGCTAGGCTCTGGGAGAACAGTGGGTGGCACAGTCAGAGAAAGCCTCAGCTCTTGAGATTATACAGTCCATATACAGTCTAGAGATTACACACAGAATCAGCCTGCTGGGTATATAGCTGCAAATCGATCTGCCCTCCATTACCTCTCTTCTACTCTCTTTGCTCACTCGGCTCTGGCCATGCTGGCCTCATTGCTCTCCTTTAAACACACTTCCTCCTCAGTGTCTGTGACATTGGTCTTTCTATCCAGACACCTCTTCCTCCAGGATTTATGGGCTAATTCTCTTGCCTCCTTCAAGTTTTTGCACAGATTTCTCCTTCTCGGTGAGTCCTGCCCTGACCACTCCATTTAACACTGCATCCAACTGCTATTCCTGGTCTCCTTTTCCTGAAAGGTGGAGGGCCCTGTGCCACCAGATCCTTTTCTGGACTAAAGAGTTTATTTTTCCTTTCTGTTGTTGAGAGTGTGGTTGCAGGCGGCTCTCAGCGCTCAGACTTCACTGGACATTGCCCTGGGCTGATGAGAGCCATCTTGATCAAAACTACCCTTTCCCTGGGGGGATCCTGCACTCAATCACTCATCTCTATTGGGGTATAAGGCCTCGCCCCCTTGAATCAATTCAGAGCTCCTGCGGGGTTAGCTGAGACTGAATGGCACTTAGACTTCTGCCCAGGTGGCTTCCATCCCTTCCTTCCACAAGTACTGCTCTCGAATGTAGCACCTCCTGCGTGCTGATATCCATCTGAGTCTGCTTTCCAGGGAACTCCACATAAACCCTTGCCTTTCTTCCTCTTCCTCCTCCTTCTTCTAATATCCTAAATATTTTACTTGCGTATTATGATTTTTTATCACACACACACACATCTCATTTAAATATAAGCTCCACAAGGGTAGGAGCCTTTTTTTCAGCTGCACACAGCTGGTGGGATCTTAGTTTCAGGGACTGAATCTGAGCCACCACAGGGAGGATCTCCCAGATGGCTCCATGGTAAAGAATCTGCCTGCCAGTGCAGGAGCCGAAGGAGACTTGGGTTTGATTCCTGGGTTGGGAAGATCCCCTGAAGGAGGAAATGGCAACTCATTCCAATGTTCTGGCTTGGAAAATTTCATCGACAGAGGAGCCTGGCAGGCTACAGTCCAAAGAGTTGGTCGCAAAGAATTGGAGATGACTGAGCAAGTGAAGGGCTGAACTGTCGAACCCCCAGGGAATTCCCAAGGGTAGGGATCTTTGTTTTATTCACTGAGGCATTTCAAGTGCCTAGAACAATGTTTGGTACAGATACTAGATAAATAACATTTGACTGAGTGAATATACTCTAAAGTGAATCAAGGTTTTGTGAAAACAATAACTAAGGGCAACGCGCTAGTCTGGGAGTCAGGGATAGGGCCCCTGAGTTTAGGGACCTTAACACTGAGACCTGCAGGGGAGTGGAGGGGTTGAATATTCCTTCTTACTGAAAAATGAAATCTGTCACTTGGCTGAACAATGCCTGTCTGGGTGTAACTAGTGAAGTACAGACAGGGTGTGGGACTGAATGGTCAGCTGGGGAGGACACATCTCCCTGGCCAGGCTTCTGGGAAGGATGACCAGGGCCTCAGGCCTCTACCGTGTTCCCTTCCTGGACAAAGGGCCACAGCACAGTTACTCTCACGAGCCCTTTGTCTGGGAGGGAGCACTTGACCCTTTGAACTAGCAATTTCTGTTCTGAAAACATTAGGCAGATTCCAAAGTGGCAGTCACAGGCTATTCTGGAAGGCCTTGCTGAAGTGAATTCAGATGGAGTTGTACCAAATCCAAGACCATGACCAGAGCTTGAAGGAGTGGCTCTGAGCACATCCCCTTCAAAGACAGCTTCATCCAGCACGAATGTTACCAGGTGTCCACAATGAACACTGCCCACCCAGCCTCTGTCTGGATGAGAGCTGGGCCTCTCACCTGGGCCGGTCTCACAGGTGACCGGGAACTGCTTTATCAGCGGCACCGGGGTGTTGCTGTAGTAGTCGGTGTCCAAAACCCACCAGTATGGGCGCTGTCCAAAGAGAATCCTGTGAAAAAGCAGAACAAGGGTCTGGCGTTACTGAAGGAATGCTTTGGCCCGATGCCACACCTTCAAGAAGCTTGGGGAGAAGTAGCTTGAGGAGAAGATCCATAAGATCCAACCCAGAACATGAGCCCCTCCAAGAAGGGGAACTGGGCTGTTAGGGAAAAGCAGGGGGTGGGGGAGACGTTTATGGAGCATCCTTTATAGAACTTGTGAATTTTACCTTTGGGGGTATTATTTATTCAAACATAAATAAATAAATCCCATATCCTCAAAACCATATTAACAGCAGCTACTGGTGGTTTAGTTGCTAAGTCGTGTCCCACTCTTGTGACTCCATGGACTGTAGCCTGCCAGGTTCCTCTGTCCATGGGATTTCCCAGGCAAAAATAGTGGAGTGGGTTTCCATTTCCTCCTCAAGGAGATCTTCCTGACCTAAGGATAGAACCTAGATCTCCTGAGGCTCCTATATCGGCAGGCAGATTAACAGCAGCTATGTAACTTTTTTTTTTTAACCCCGAGAAGAATTTGCCCTAGAAGGATGCCTAGGGACTACAGTTTGTGACTTAGATTTGCGTATCCTACAGCTCATTTCTTCAGGCCTCCAAAGTCTTGGGTTTCTTCCAGACTTCAGAGACTGAGCCCCAGCCCCAAGGACAAGCCTCCCAGGAGATGTGGTCTCTATTTCCATCAGAATCACTTTCTGTAAGGACATATATAGCTACTTTGCTTGTTTTGTATCCTCTGGCTTTGAAACAGAATATCTCAAATCAACCACTTTCCCTTTAAAAGCACGTTTTTCATTATGGACAACAGGTGTGAAGGGTCAGTCAGGGTGCTTCTTTTGCTCTGCAATGGAGGAATAGTGACTTCTCACTAAAACTGGCGACAGCCACTAACTTTGACCTCTACCAAGTTAGAGAAAATGGAAGTTATAGACAAAACTTGGATGGTTTATCAACAGAAATTTCAGAATCCCATCAGTATGCCTTGGGCTTCTGNGGGTCAGTCAGGGTGCTTCTTTTGCTCTGCAATGGAGGAATAGTGACTTCTCACTAAAACTGGCGACAGCCACTAACTTTGACCTCTACCAAGTTAGAGAAAATGGAAGTTATAGACAAAACTTGGATGGTTTATCAACAGAAATTTCAGAATCCCATCAGTATGCCTTGGGCTTCTGAGCCCAATAACAATGTTCAAGACTTTTCTTGTTTATGGCCAAAGAAAATTAAAGCTAGGAGAGATCTTAAGAATCACCTGACTGTGAACAAAGATAATTTTAGGGATGGTAAAAGTCTCTGAGGGCAGCTGGTCCAAACTGTTCATTTTCTACATGAAGAAGTAGAGACCAAAACAGTGATGTGTTGGAGTCAACTGGTACTGGCTAACAGTTGTAAAATATTCAGGGATTTTGCAAGCCAGACCCATTGATAGCTTGAAAGTGGTCATAACGAGATAACAGACACAGCGGAAATTGGCAAATACTAAAATTGTGGTTTCTTTACCTTTTGAAAGACAGTTTATTAGCACTGGATATAACATAATTCTTAAGAGCCTTGCCTATGAAGTCAGCCTGCCTGGGCTTGAATCCTGCCTCTGACATTTACTACCTATGTTTTTGTAGTCACTTAACCCAGTGCCTTAGTCTCTTACTAGCAACACCCTATAAAAAAGTGCTTAGCATGTGGCCTGGCCCTTACTACATGATCCACAATTGTTGATAACTATAGTAATTATTAAGATCCCAGAGATCCTCTAGGCTTACAGATTATAAAACAGAAACTCAGAGAGTTGCTCTGAGTTGCCCAAGACATAAAGCTGGCTGAACAAGAGGTCTCTGAGTTGCTTTTCATGACCTCACACAACGGGTTTTGAAATTGCCTGTTTCCTTTTTTCATCCCTCATCTTTCTTCCTTCACACATCTGTGTGTCACCTGTGCTGCTTCAAAGTAATAAAACGGAGTTTCAGACTTCCCGGCTAGTCCATTGGTTAAGAATTCACCTGCCAATGCAGGGGACACGGGTTTGATCCCTGCTCCAGGAAGACTCCACATGCTGCGGAGCAACTAAACCCACGCGCCAGAATTACTGAAGCCTGAACTCTAGAGCCCGTGCACCACAATAAGGGAAGCCACCACAATAAGAAGCCCGTGCATCCCAACTAGAAAGTAGCCCCTGCTTTCTCCAACTCGAGAAACCCTGCACACAGCCACCAAGACCCAGAGCAGCCATAAAAGCAAACAAGAAACACAGAAACAGGCAAACAGAAAAATGGTGTTTCTTTGCCTATAGCCTATAATTCACTAGGTCTAGCTGGCCTTCCATCCATATGAAATAGGCTTTCCTGCGTCTTCACTCACTAACAGGGTTTTCTCTGTCTTCTCTCTTTCTATAGAGGATCCAGAGACAGGAGGGGAGTAAACTGTAATTGCATGAATAGCAAGAAAAAGTAACTTCTGATGGACAGACATTTCCAAAGACAATGCCAGCCTCTTTCTTTGCTGATTTCCTCTTTGTCCGGCTCTTACTCACCACTTAAAGATGAGGTTGAGCCAATCTCCAATCACAGCGACCCAGAGGAGTTTGATGCCCACAGCTTCTCGAAGATGGAACCAAATGGGGAAGAGGACATAAAAGGCATTCCTGAGATCTGCAATCACAGACACCAAGATGAACCAATCCTGGGAGTTCTGGTAATTCACCTGGAGGTAGTGTGTTGCCTGGATCCCAAAGTCATGCAGAACATTCATTCCCTTCTCCATCCTCACTCAGGAAGCCTTCGGCTGTGCCCTTGCAGTTATTTCAGGCTGGGTGGTGATTGCTCTGCTATCAGCCTGTGCCTTGCCTCTCTGTTTTATACACCCTGTATCCAGTCTGCAGGCCAACCCAGCCCTGATCTTTGGACTCAAAAACCACTTTTGTCTAAAATCTATTGATCAAAGGTGCATCACCAGTAGGTTGATGCAAACATGTAAAGCGTGATTTACGTAAAATAGAAAAACAGGCACACAAAAACAGCCTGATCAGCCATGGGCTGGCACAGCCAATTATTAACTTTGGCATTGCTGCCTGACGGTACAAGGGGTTGCCCTCTTGGTTCTGAAACCTGGTCAGAGACACAGGACAGTCTAAATCTGCCATGGTTCTTGCAAAGATGTCTGACTCCCTGTCTGCAATTGCACTTATTCGGGAACAAAGAAAAGTCTTGGTGCTCTAGCAATTCAACTTTTAAATAGTTAAATTTTACAATAGAATAAGTTCTATTGTAGTGGGGACTGTCCCATTGCTGGACATTTCTGCATTTCACTAGGATCTGGAAAATGCCTCTGATTGGGGAGATCAAACCCTCCTTCCAGTATTGGCCCTGTATCTCTTAGGTCCAGAAAATAATCATCTTTGAATGCATCGATTAATTCACCTAACGTCCTTAAAGTGAGGACCTTTGGGGTTTTAACACATAAGTATAAGCAATAGAGTGCATATGTGTGTGCTTGATGGCTCGGTCAAAAACAGTACGATGAACTGCTGCTGCTGCTGTTTAGCCACTAAGTCATGTCTGACTCTCTGTGACTCCATGGACTGTAGCCCATCAGGCTCCTCCTTCCATGGGATTTCCTAGGCAAGAATACTGGAGTAGGTTGCCATTTCCTTCTCAGGGAATCTTCCCAACCCAGGGCTTGAACCCGAGTCTCCTGCATTGGCAGGCAGATTCTTTACTGCTCAGCTCCCTGGGAAGCCCATACGATGAATAAATGGTTCTAAATAAAATCACAAGCAAACTGGGGACTGGGGACTCTGGAAAGGGCTTTGTACTTTGAGTTTTCTTTCATTTGTACTTGGAGATATACAGATAGATAGATAAGTCTAAGCACCAAGAAGTCAATACAGTACTATTATAGCCATGGATGTAGACAAGAAATAAAGTAAGAAATATCAAGTTATGCAAAGCAATGCTGCCTGCTCACTCCTACAGGCAGAAACCATCCTGTATCAGCACAGAGACCAAAACCTCACACTCACATGACCAAGGACTGAAGAGAGCAGGGTCTGAGTCAGGTGACAGACTGATGCATTTTCAAGGATAAGAGCTGGTGGGAATAAAGCTTGTTAAAATCCACCTGAATTCTTCCTTAGCAAGTCCACAATTGCTTTGTAAGGGGTAGTTTGGGGACAGGGAAAAGAAACTCAGAGCAAATGAGTTTGTAGCAAAGGTTGACCACATTCCATGCTGGAAATGATTAAAACCTCATCCAGGAGATATGTTCTGGAGTCTCATTCCCACCCCTCTGGGCTCCTCCTCAGCTCGAGCAGAATTTAACCGCCTTTGATTCTACTGTCTCTGCTGGTCCAGGCATCCCTGTCCTGCCACCCCTTGCAGGGAGAGCTGGGGTCATGGTGGTGTTGGTGGCCGTGAGTGGGCTGCAAATGAGGGATGTCCTTGTGGTGTTGAGGGGGAGGGTGTTCTGCACTATCATGACTGCCAGGTCACAGGGAGTGGGCCCCACAGAAGAGGTGACCCCCTCCCTCTAACCAGATAAGCCTTCCTAGAACATACTGAGTATCTATTGCAATGATCCCCCAGGACTGAAGTTTCTATGATCAGAGGTGAGACAAGGACAAGTTGGGCAGATGCTCTGACAACATATTCAGAGGTACTATCTGGGTCTCCACCCTCTGCCGGCTGCTAGGAGCCTCAGTTGGGCGGGGTGCCATCACGTGGTCAGCATGTGGGGAACCAGGGGAGAGCCTTGTCTTCTGTGAGAAACTCAGGGAGCCTGTTGATCAACAGGCATGAGCCTGTTGATAAGGAGGACAGACGGAGCTGATATTCCATTCTGGGCACACAGGGCAGCTGGGGAGTCTTTCTGACAGGTTGCCTGCCTGGCAGGGGACTCTCTTGTCTGGAGCAGTTGCCTACATCATTAAGACTATTTGCTGGTCTCTACTTTTCTAACTTCCAGCCCCTACCTGCTGCCTCCAGCAAATTTTTATCAGGTGCAGAAAGAGGTGAGGCCCCCCAGCCCAAGAACTTGAGCCTGCTAGCAAGCTGACTGAAGAGAAAAATTGGAAGCTTTCAAATCCTCCAGGGACTTGTGACTATTTGTGGTGAATACAGCAGAAGAAGCATTTGAGTGGCTGGAGGTTTCGGTGAAAATTCTCTCATTTAAAGAACTATCTCCAGAGAGGATTCCATCATGTCCCTCCAGCTTCTGGCATCTTTCAAGAAGTTCTCCAGTTTAATTCAACAAACATTTCTTGAGCAAAGCACCATGCCTGGCTCTCTGAGGAATTCAAAGTTAAATCCTGGCTGTCCTCAGGGATCTCCACACTGTCTCTAGCGGGGCAGGGAAGCCATTTACTTAACTATGTCCAGTGCGGGATCCTTTGATGAAAACAGAGTCCATTTATACAAATGTCAGTGAGTTCCCTATTATTTTGTCCTTGGCAGAGATGGCTCAAGACTTTTTGGTTTTTTGGAACACAAGTGTTAATTTATTAAGGAGCTTCAAAGTCATACAAATAATATGACAAGATTTCGTTTAGTAACTCAAGGCTTCTTAATGCTCTCTGGGGAAACAACTGCTGAGTCTAGGAAACAGTGAAGATGGAAAGTTATACAGGTCCCTCCCTCTTCACCAGGCACATTAGCTGGGCACTCCCCAGGCCCTCTCTGCACAAACAGAAATTCAGAGGCTTGGAGATCTTGGTTTGGGAAGAACATAAAGGCAAGGTTCCAGAAAGTACAGTCTGGTCTGCTGTTAACTAAGAGCAGCTGGTTCCAGTGTATCTGGCACTTCTTCTCAGAGCAAGGATGACTCATTCACTCAGACAAGCTTCTTTGCTGACAGGAAAGCAAAAGGGAAGGAGCCATAATTGACCATGCACCTCATCCAAAAATTACATTTATTAACAAAAAGAGATTGTGACTTTATCTACAGCCAAATCCTCTCTAGTGGCTGGGGCTCTAGGTCCTATTGAGAGAGGAGCTGCCTTTCTGCTCAGCTATGATCACTAGAATGGATCTTGTCTGCACATAGCAGCAGGGAGGCCAAACCCAGCTTCAGTCCAAGGCTTTGAGTAACAATGTAGATATCTCTGAAGGGTGACAGCTGTAACCAAAGACGTACAATGTTTTTTTTGTTTTTCTTTTTGTTTTTTAATTCCTTGGAACTTCCTTGGTGGTTCAGTGGTTAGGACTTCACCTTCCAATGCAGGGGATGCAGGTTTGATCCCTGGTTGGGGAACTAAAATCCTACATGCCTTAGGGCAATTAAGCCTGTGCTAAAGAAAGCCGGTGTGCAGCAATGAAGACCCAGTGTAGCCAAAATAAAATAAGAACTCTCCTCCCACTCCACCAAATTTCTTTTCGGGTGCTTTTTTTCTTACCAAAGTGATCAGTGGTGGGGGCATGGGGTGGGGGTGGGGTTGAGGGGCAGACAGAAATTGGCTGGATTAGCTGCTGTTACCTTTGATGTGAGTGACCCAAATTGGTTTTTGTTTTATTATTTTTTTTTTACAAAAACATGTTGGTAAAAACAGGTGGAGGGAGAGGTGGGTTAATCATTGTTAGCAAGTGAAAATGGCTGACTTATCTCCAGTACGGTGGGAAAGTTCAGCTACAGGACCTTGAACTGTGGCATCTATTGACCAGGTTGTGGAAGCGTGGTTCATGTCTCAGGATGAACAGGACATTTTGTCCACAGAAAAATGCTGTAGGACGCTGGCTTCACAGTAAACAGTTAAGAATCTTTGGCTCATTACCTACCTCTTGTCACCCCAGGGTCTGCCTTCTACTAAAATCAAATGAATCATCCTGTTGCAGGAAGGGAGACCCTTTCCAGGGAACAGGAGCAGGCTCTCGTCTAACACTCAGAAATGAGTTGTCCAAGGAGACGAATGTGCTGACAAAGCAAGAGACTTTGCTGTGAAGAGGCACCCAGGTAGAGAGCAGCAGGGCAAGGGGACCCAAGAGAACAGCTTCTTCACGTGGCTCGCAGTCCCGGGTAGGGGGAGGGTGTTATGGTAATGGGATTAGTTTTTGGGTTGTCTCTGGCCAATCATTCTGACTCAGGGTCCTTCCTGATGTGCACATGTTGCACGTCCAAGATGGCTTCCAGCAAGGAGGATTCTGGGAGGTTGGTAGACACGTGGTGTCCCTTTGACCTTTCCTGATTTCTTCTGGCTGGTGGTGGCTTGTTAATTCTGTGTTCCTTACCAAGACTTCCTGTTATAAAATTATTCATGCAAATGGTTACTATCGTGCCTGGCCAGGGTGGGGGTGGTTTCAGTCAGTGTTTCCCCCTAACAATCCAAGCCATTATGGGAAGTACAGACTGACCATTTTTTTCCTCTCCTCCCTCTTCCTTAAACCCCCTTCCCCTCCCAAAGAAGCTATTGTTCCCTCTAGAGATTATCCTGTTTTCACAAACAGTCAACTAGTTCCCTTACCACCAGAGGGTAGACACTTCCCATTCTCCATCAGCCCCTTGGTGGTGCCAAACCATCCTAGCAGCCGGGACACATTCTATCTGTCAAATTCCATCCTTCTTGCCAGGAGTTAAACTTTGTTGATGTTGCATGGCAGAGGCAGAAGCAAAGGAAGGAAAGCTCTAAAAAAGTGGTTGGGACTATTTGGAAAAAGTTCATTTTCTTCTTTGTCTTGATCTATACCCCAGAGACAAAGAGGGGCTGGCTGAGGGGAGACAGGAAGGGTGACTCCAGCTAAGGATCCAACCCTGACCTGCATCCCTCCTTGCTTCAACTCATGAATTCTTTGGAAGAACTAAAGGAAGGGAGGAAATTGAAGAGACATCAGTTGTGCAGCGCTAGCTCAGCCTGATGGGGAGTGAAGTGAGGTAGGGGATGGGGGGTAGGAGGTGGGTATGGGGCAGAAAGAGCATCTTGGTTTTCCTAAGAAGACTCAGAAACATTCTCAAGCTTATAGCACGCAATCCAGGAGACTGTCCTTCCCCCATTGCCATCACTAATATTAAAAGGGAAAATAAAAAGAGAGAATGATTAAAGAGCTGTGTGACCTCAGCCAAGTCACAAGAGTTCTCTGAGTTTCACTCTTGTCAGTTGTAAAGTGAGACTTGATACTCACCCACCTTTGTTTTAACATTCTCTGAGTTTTGGGTGCTCATTTGAAAGTAGCTCCAATGATGTGGTGCCTGACTTTTATTTGATAGAAGCAAATAATTCATTATTACAGAAAGAGAAAGATAAATGTGTTCATATCATTTTTGGGGAATTTTTTTACACTGAAGTATGGTTGATTTACAGCATTTCAGGTATACAGCAAAGTGATTCTGCTATAAATATATTTATGTGTGTCATTTTTTTTTCAGATTATCTCCCAGTATTCTTGCCTGGAGAATCTCATAGACAGAGGAGCCCAACATGTTATAGTCCATGGGATTGCAAGAGCTGGACACGACTTAGCGACTAAACCTCCACCTCCATAGGTTACTAAAAGTTCCCAGCACTATACAGTAGGTCCATGTTGTTTATTTTATACACAATAGTATCTGCAAATCTTTTTAATTAAAATATTTTCAAAAGTAATGTATCCACATAGTTAACAAAAACTTCAGAGTTTGAAAGATTGTTCAGTGAAGTCAGTTCTTCCTTCCATCTCTGGGCATCTTCCAAACTTGGGTGCTGCCAGGACTCAGCCAAGACCTGAGGTGCATGGGGAGTCAGAGAAGCACTCCACAATTCTCGAGTGGAGGTCAGCTCCCTACAGACAGCCTGGCATCCAGCTGTGATCCAGATTGGGGGAGGGGGTCGTTCCTTCCACCCTCTTCTCTTCCCCCTACTGTTTTTCTCTTCCAGCTCTGCCCTGTAGTCCTTTAATCAACTCTTTCTTTAATTTTCAGAATTTTCATCCCAACCAAAACACCCACGTTGTACAGTCAGTTATTAGTCCTTCCCTCTTCCGGAGCCCAGCTAGAGGACATAATTAGGAAATTAGTAGTCTTGGACCCTGTTAACCCACACCTTACCCCCTCTGAGAGTTCCCAAATGAGAACCATGGTGCAGAGAAAAAGGAAGAGGTGAGGCCCAGAATTGTCATGAAAACAAACAATGAGGTTTCTCCCCCTCCCCTCAGGCCTGGAGAGGGCCAAGGAACTATTCTGAGCTATGAAAACACAGAAGGGTTCTGCTAGGAAATAAACAGCTGTCTGTCCCGCCAACGCCTGTCTCCCTCAACATGAGTCCTGACAGCGCCTGATCTCCAGCCAGAGAGTGGGAGAGAGAGGGAGAAGGGCGAGGAGAGCCTGTTGTGCCTCCCTCCTTTAGGATGGAAGGAAAGATTTATTTTATTTTGAATATTTTAGTTTTTCTGCACCATAGTATGTTTGAAGTGGAAGGAGGGAGGTGCTAGTGTCGTGTAAGTTCAGGGGATCTCTCCAACCTTGAATTCCAGAGATCAGGATGTGAGTTGCTCCCGCCTCAGCTTTGTGCAACTTCAGCCTCCTCTGCTCTACTGGGAAGTCACCATGACCTTCCCACTGTCAGATCTGCTGGTTGACCTTTTCGCATCCTTTCTCTCTGTTAGTCTTTTGGCCACAACTGGCGCTTTTGAAAGATAACTGCCTTGAAACACAGACATTCACTGTTTTCAGTGTTGCTCCAGCAAGCTCTGTTTTCCTTCCTCCTCTTCCTCCCCCCACCATCAGTCTAACGTTAGGCCAACCTCTTGGGCCCTAACTGGCTGCCTCATGCTATGCCTGCTAAGTCACTTATGTCCGACTCTGTGTGACCCATGGACTGTAGCCCACCAGGCTCCCCTGTCCATGGGATTCCCCAGGCAAGAACACTGGAGTCATTACCATTTCCTCCTCTAGGAGATCATCCCAACCCAAGGATCGAACCTGAGTCTCCTGTGGCTTCTGCATTGCAGGTGGCTTCTTTACCACTGAGCCACTGAGGAAGCCTCACACACCCCCCAGATCTGAGTTCCTTCCAGACCTGTTCTTCCTCCAGACTTCTCTGCTAGGTAGATGCATCTCTTCCTCCCCTGTCATCCTACAGGCACGGAGCCTGACTACCTTTGAATCATCCTTGACAGCTCATCAGGGCTTGTCTGATTTTCTTTTCAGGCGGCCACTCATCAATCCCCCTGCCTAGATCTGCTGGTTCCTTCATTACCTAATGCCTATGCCCTAATGCCTATGGCCTATGTCCCTCTCGCTCCCCAACCTGAGCCATCCTACAGACCACTGGGCAAAAGCAAAGGATCCTTCTTACAGTACAGTTCTTTCCACTTATCACCTGGAAAATATCCTGACGCTCCCCATGACCTTCAGAACGAAGTTCAAACTCAAGCTCACCCAGAGTCTGAACTCAAGTTATCTTCCCAGCCTTATGTCTTGCAGCTCCCTTTCTGGGACCCCCTCATTCCCACTCTACTAATTTCCCAAATATGCCTTGATTCACCTAACTTTCCTTCATCTGGAATAGAAATCCTCCCGTCTCCACATATCCAGATTCTGAACATACTTCAAGGCCAAGTAATAAAGCCTCCCCAACCACTGATGCCCACCCTCATCAGCCATAAACAATCAGTCAGACCTGAACTCCCCTAGTCCTTAATGATTCCTGCCTTAGGTCACTTAGCATATTCAAACCTTGCATTGCACCTGTTTTGCATATACCTTAATGCTTTTCCTGTTATCCTGAGCCCTGAGGCCAAGAAAGCATCCCTTCTAGTCACCTTCTAGCAGAACTGATTCTGCTTGCATATCTAGGGTCAGTATGGTTACTTCATTAGACAGTTGCAGTGGTTCCTCCCATTGCTGATGTACATCCCTTTGCATTGTGACTTTGCCTCTTTTCCTGTCAAGATGTGAAGTTTATGTCTCCATCCTTTGAATTTAGGGTTGATCCTGTGCAAGGGCATAGGTTCGGTCCCTGGTCATGGGACTAAGATCCCACAAGTCAGACTGTGCAGTCAAAAAAAAAAATAAATTTAAAAAATATACATCAAACACTAACTAGCATTAACTGAGCATTTATTATATGCCAATAACTAGTATGAGCTTCCCAGGTGGCTCAGTGGGTAAAGAATCCACCTGCAATGCAGGAGACCTGGGTTTGATACCTGAGTTGGGAAGATCCCCTGGAAAAGGAAATGCCAGCCAACCCATTCTATTATTCTTGCCTGGAGAATCCATGGACAGAGGAGCCTGGTGGGCTATAGTCAATAAGATCACAAAGAGTTGGACATGACTGAAGTGACTGAACATGCATGCATGCACAAGAACTAGTATTGGAAAATTACATGAGCTAATTCATTTAGTTCTCATAAAAATCCTGAGTGAGATTTTTATTACTGTTCCCATTTTACAGGTGAGGAAAATGAGGCACAGAGAAGTTAATTTGCTCAGGGCCATACTTGTCAGTTCCAAATCTTAGCAATCTGTTTATAGTATAGAAACTATACTATAAAACACTATACCATGTTACAGAAGGAGGAAAACTTTTAACTCATTGCTTTGCTGCCTCACAGACATCTTTCCTACGTACATGTCAAATTCTATAGCGTGTTAAAGAATCTGCCTGCAGTGCAGAAGACCCGGGTTTGATCCCTGGATCGGGAATATCCTCTGGAGATGGGGATACACTCCAGTATTCTTGCCTGGACAACCCAATGGACAGAGGAGCCTGGCAGGCTACAGTCCATGGGGTCGCAAAGAGTTGGACATGACTGAGTGACGCTACTACTACTGCTTGGAGTCCAACGTCCAGTCTATGCTTCAAACCTTCCCACTCCATGCCATCCCAGGCTCTGGGCCCCTCCTGCCTGTTTCAGGGAAAACCCAGCATGGGAAACAGGTTTATAGACCCGCCAACATCCACTTACTCCGAAACGTATCCCACCTACCCCATCCCCTCCCTCCTGCAACCTTGGCTGGATTGTTGATTCCAGCAGTGCAGGTCTCATCTGGAAAGGAAATACTCAGGCTAATGTGTCAGCATTGCCCTTTGGCCCTGTGTCCCAACTTAGCCTGGGCAGCCAGGGTGATCATTCACTCAGGATCTTTGGGCTTCTTCTTCTTCTTTTTTTTTTTTTTTTTTACCACACCATGAGGCATGCAGGATCTTATCCCGACCAGTGGTAGAACCCATGCCCCCTGCACTGGGAGCGCAGTCTTAACCACTGGATGGCCAGGGAAGTCTCATTAGGCTTCTTTTGTTGTTGTTCAGTTGCTGAGTCATGTCCAATTCCTTGGGACTCCATGGACTGCAGCATACCAGGCTTCCCTGTCCTTCACTATCTCCCTGAGTTTGCTCACATTCATGTCCATTGAGTCAGTGATGCTCTCTAACCGTCTCATCCTCTGCCACCCCCTTCTCCTTTTGCCTTCAATCTTTCCCAGCATCAGGAGTTTTTCCAGTGAGTCGGCTCTTCACATCAAGTTGCCAAAATACTGGAGCTTCTGTTTTAGCATCGGTCCTTCCAATGAATCTTCAGGGTTGATTTCTTTTAGGATTGACTGGTTTGATCTCCCTGCTGTCCAAGAGACTCAAGACTTCTCTAGCACCACAATTCAAAAGCATCAATTCCCAGTGCTCAGTCTTTTTTTTTTTTTTTTGGTCCAACTCTTACATCCATATGTGACTACTGGAAAAACCATAGCTTCGACTACAGACATTAGGCTTCTGTAGATTTTCTTTTTTGAGGTAGTCAAAGGAGAAATGGGAAATGAAATGGTTTTGTACTTGAATCACTGAATGTAACAATTGTCACTGTTTGCTCAGATTTCAACAAGGATACATTTAAGCACCCATAATCAGACAGAGTCAGACATGACTGAAGCAACTAAGTGTGCATGCATGCAAGCACTGGGCATGCCACCATGCTGGGCACCAGGCCACCAAGGCCACCAGGACATGGTTCTAACCCTAGGGAAGCAAGGGGAGGAAATGTGTCGATAATTAACTAGAGTTCAGTGTGTGAACCTCCATTGTACAGTTCTTCTGAAGAACTAAGGGTGCAAGGAGAACAAAGTCACCAGCAGGGAAAGAGGGACAGAATAATACTCGAGTTGGGTTTTAGAGGATGAATAAAGCATCACCCAATAAAGAAGAGAGGAAGGGGAAAGAGGAAGGAACCAGAGGAAAGGAGAGGGGAGCTCACGGGCAGAGGCGTGAGTGGATGGGAACAGCCTAATTGGGGACGGTCCCATGGTTGGGAGCACCTAGCATGCAGGGCATCAGGATGGTGGGGGCTGCTGTACCCGATCTGTAATGCTCTAAAGACAGTGGGATGCTCTGAAGATTTATAAAGCGCAGTTTGGCCAAGGAAAACTGTGGAGGTGGTTGGAAGAAGGTAGGAATTCGTTCCCAGTGAGTCTGTGCACAGGACGTTAGATGCAAAGTCTGTGGCGAGGCAGGTGTGCACTGTGTTGGGGGAGTCTGGCTGTTGTCCTCTGGGGTACCCCACGATGGTTTCCTAGTGAATTCACCAGAGTCCAAGAGAGGGGCCTAAATCAGGAACCACACTCGTCAGCTCCGCCAGAGGGATGGTCTTTTAGGGAAAATCCAAATTTACCACAGTAACACTTGAAGGTAATCTCCATTTCCAATAACTGTCAAAGCAATAGCAATGATCAATTTACATCAATTTACATTTACAGAATACCAATTTATACGAGGTACATGCATACCATCTACAAAAGAGCTGCAACTGACTTGCCCGTTTTCTCTCCATGACTGAGATGTGGTGGGAAGCTGGCCTACTGAGCTGCGAATCAGAAGCAGCAGTTGGTCATGAGCGAGATTTGAGAGGGCTGGAATCTCCATTCACGTGGCTGTCGCACCTCCAGGGTTGGACGCGTCCCGGCTGCAGGCCAGACCATCTGCTCCAGACACGGGTGGACTGGCTCTGCCAGGGCGGCTCCGCAATGCTCCTTTTCAGTGCCTTCAGACTCTTTTTTAGATTCTCTGGTCAGCCTCCTTTGGCAGGTTTGCAACTGAACTGCTGTCCTGGTTTTCTCAACCTTGGTTTCATGTTAGAATCAGCGGGGGGGAAGGAAAAAGCTGCTAATATCTGAGCTTCACCTCCAGAAATTCTAATTTTATTGGGCTGAGATGCAGCCTGGGTGTGTGAAGTTTTACAAGCTCCCCAGTGATTTCAATGTCCTGTCAAGGTTGAGAGGCTTTGCTTTAAGGCAACTGCAGATTTCTGCTCTGGTCCACTGAGTGCTGATTTTTCTCCTAGAGGGTCACTTCCCATGGATCAGGTGCCAAGTGCTTCTCAAGCATTACATTGTTTAATTCTTTAACCCGGCTGCCAGGCAGTGGAGAAGGGCAATGGTGTGGAGGAAGGAGTCAGGTATTATTCCATGAAGACCTGGGTTTGATCCCAGCCCTACTGCCTATCTGTCAGGTGACTTGGGGCAAGTTACCTAATCCCTCCGAATCTTTGAGCCCTTATCTGTAAAATGGGAATAACAATATCTGCTTCTTAAGGCAGTTGTGAGGAATAAACGAGGCAGCAGATGGAAATCCGCTAGCCCAGAGTCATTGCTACCATCCTGGCTCCATTCACTGGGAGAAGTGGGAGAGGCTGAGATATTATATTCTTTGAGGGTCCTTGAGAAAGTGGGGTGCTCCCCCATCATATCCTGGCCCACAGACTGGCCAAGGTGTATGTTTGTTGTTGTTTTATTACAAGCATCAAGAACGACTTTTGGTAGTTTTTTTGTTTGTTTTGAATATTTATTTGGCTGCAAGTGATCTTAGTTGTGGCACATGGAATTGGCTGTCTTCCATAGAGCATTTGGGATCTTTAGTTGTGGCATGTGGGAATCTAGTTCCCTGACCAGGGATCAAACCCAGGCGCCCCGCACTGGGAGTGTGGAGCCTTAGCCACTGGACCCCCAGGGAAGTCCCTGCAGTATTCATTTTTTTCTATTAATCAACAATTTTATTTACAAAGTAGTTCATACGTTAAACAATGCTGCTGCTGCTGCCGCCGCTGCTTAGTTGCTCAGTCATGTCCGACTCTTTGCAACCTCATGGACTGTAGCCCACCAGGCTCCTCTGTTCATGGAATTCTCCAGGCGAGAATACTGGAGTGGGTTGCCACTTCTTTCTCCAGGAGATCTTCCTGACCCAGAGATCGAATCCGGGTCTCCTGCATTGCAAGCAGATTCTTTACCTTCTGAGCTACTGGGAAAGCCCCATGTTAAACAATATGTGCCCCCAAATTAAGAATATAAACCCTTCTTAATGAGATGCACGGGCAGTTGGCTAAAGAAAAATAATTTGCGGTGGGAAGGTAACTGAGAGTCAAGCTCCGCAGAGAACACTACAGGCTCTTTCCCTTCACAGAGGTAAGGAGGAGGGACAGGGCAGAAGCTGCAGACACCCACCTGCAGGGCCTGAGTGGAGAAAACTTGGTCACCTGGTCACCCCTTGGCACAAGCCAAGTGGAAGGGCGAGGACATGAGGCAGACACCCCTGAGATGCCAGGCCAGGGAGCTCACACTGATTCTGTGTGTGGGTGTGTGTGTGTGAGTGTGTGTAGTGCTCGAAGTGTAAGTCCAACAGTCCTGAAGGGGCCACATTCCCAAGCATTCCTCCCACTCGCCAGGCTCCCTGCTAACTTTGCTGCTCTGACCCTTTGGATCTCTCTGGGCCGCTTGCTTTTCTCTTTTGGACGAAAGGTATGTTCCCAGGAGAGCCTTCCAGCAGGGGCACCTCCTCCATGACTGTTCTTGAGTATTCCCTGTGTGCAGCCTCCCTTGCGCCCTCTGACCCCAGTGGGGAGCCCTATTGTACACTCCTTGGTCAGCAAGTGAGCATCAGCAGCAGAGCTCCCCGACACAGACGTCAGCCTAGAGCCACAGGTCCCTCTCCCCATCCCTGTATATGGAGAAGCAGAGGTGGACCAGCCAGGAGAAGCAACTCTAACCCTCCCCCACCCCACCCTGCCCATCTACAGGGGGCAAGATGAGAGTATTTATACTTGTGATGGTTCAAATTTCTTTAAACAAGAAAACACAAGAAAGTAAAAATATGACATTCACCTGGGGTGAGAGTGTAAAGAAATGCTGAATCACTGAGCTGAGAAGCAAAATAAAAATAATCATCAGTAGCAAACCAGCTGTGCCTTTAACCCCTTTCCGTCAGCACTTTTCACTCTGCATGCACACATGCTAAGTCAACTCTGTGCAGCCCTATGGACTGCAGCCCACCAGACTCCTCTGTACATGGGGTTCTCCAGGCAGGAATACTGCAGTGGGTTGTCCTTTCCTTCTCCAGGGGATCTTCCCGACCCAGGTATTGAACCCGTGTCTCTTTCGTCTACCTACATTGGCAGACGGGTTCTTTACCACTAGCACCACCCGGAAAGCTCCACTTTTCACCATATGCTGCTGATATTCTTGAATCAAGAATGTGGCTCCAGTGACTTTTAAGTCTTTCTATGAGAGCCCCTTTGCCAAAACTTAATTCTTGGTTGAGTCTGGGTCCAGGCAGCTCCTGTGAGAAATGACAGGATTTCCACATAGTCTGAACTTCCGGTTTCCCTCTGGTCACAAGCCGAGCTGGACCCAAATCTCTGTGCCCTGAACTCTCCTCTTGGCAGGACCTGCCCTTGCCAGTGTCCTCCCTGAGGGCTGGGTCTGCAGTCATGCCTTCCAGCTGGGGAAAGAACCCCGTCTCCTCCTGACCTCACAGCCCCCTCGAGAAAAAAATACTAGACAGGATAAGGCAAACTATAGATGCAGACACCACAAGGGTTCCCTTAGCCTGGAGGAACCTGAGAAACCTCGGTCTTTGAGGCCTACCTGCCTCTGGCCTTACTCCTTTCTGGAAAATGTCCCAGTTCCTATTTATATCCATCTGAAGTCCATGGCCAGGGAGGGGCAGCCAGGATGCGAGGCCCTGGGGGCTGTTGCTTGACTAGGTGGGACTGTCCCCACGGGGACACCCGGGGCATCCTCAGCGAAGGGACAGAGGAGGACTCTAAAGCTGAGGAAATGGGGAGGTGAGGATTTGGGGACCTGTGGCAGCAGGGACTTCCCCTAGAACCGCAGAGGGAAATACCGCAGAGTGGAAACAAGTAACAAGGGGAGGGGGAGGAGAAAGAGAAGAAAGGAGAGAGAAGGAGGGAGCTAGGCGGGGTGACAGGGAGTTGAAGGAAGCACCTTATAAGACCTGGGACACAGGCCTGTGGGGCCCCTGTCCTGGGGCTCCAGAGAACAAGTGGTCTGTAGACGCCTCACCTTCATATTAAAGACCTAGTCAGTACAGAAGAGATTTACCCAGTCAGCAAAGACCCAAGAAAGCTTCTGTAGGTACTTAACGTAACTGAACTGTACATTTAAAAATGGCCCAATGAGGGCTTCCCTGGTGGCTCACTGGTAAAGAATCTGCCTGCCAATGTAGGAGACATGGGTTTGATCCCTGGTACGTGAAAGATCCCACATGCTGCGGGCGACTCAGACTATATGCCACAACTATTAAGCCTCTGCTCTAGAGCCTGGGAGCCACAACTACCGAGCCCGTGTGCTGCAACGACTGAAGCCTGTGCGCCCTAGAGCCCATGCTCTGCAACAAGAGAAGCTGTCTCTGCAATGAAAAGCCCATGCGCCGCAACTACAGAGTAGCCCCCGCTCGCAACAGCTAGAGAAAAACCAGTGCGGCAACAAAGATCCAGCACAGCCATAAATAAATAAATAATAAAAACATTTAGTGGCCAAATGGTACATTTTATGATGTGTGTAAGTATGTTGCATAAAAGTTGAAGTAAAAGTTTTATGCTACATTATACCAAAAAAAGTGAAAGGGAAGGGAAGAGTTTCTTTGGAAAAGTGCCTGGTGATTGCTCAAAAGGGTAAACACAGAATTACCATTTGCTGTTCAGTTACCCAGTCATGTCTGACTCTTTGCGACCCCATGGATTGCAGCACACCAGGCTTCCCTGTCCTTTACTAGCTCCTGGAGTCTGCGCAGACTCATGTCCATTGAGCCATCCAACCATCTCATCCTCTGTCACTCCCTTATCCTCTTGCCCACAATCTTTCCCAGCATCAGGGCCTTTTCCAATGAGTTGACTGTTTGCATCAGGTGGCCAAAGTATTGGAGCTTCAGCTTCAGTCCTTCCGATGAATATTCAGGGTTGATGTCCTTTACCATATGACCTAGCAATTCCATTCCCTGCTATATGTCCAAGAGAAATGAAGGCATTCACTCACATGAAAACTTGTACACAAATAGCAGCATTATCCATGTTCATAGCAGCATTATCCATCATAACCAAAAAGTGGAAACATAGTGTGGTCTATTCATACAATGGAATATTATTTGGCCATAAAGTAATGAAGTACTGACTCATGCTACAGCATGGATGTCCCTCAGAAATGCTACACTGAGGGAAAGAAGCCAACCACAAAAACCACTCATTGCATGAATCTATTTATATGAAATTTCCAGGATCTAGGCACATTTGTCATGACAGAAAGGTTTAGTGGTTATATAGAATTGGGAAGGGGCTGGAGGGAAATAGAAAGTATAGTTAACACATTTGGAGTTTCTTTGTGGGATGATGAAAATGTTCTAGAATTAGTAGTCATGGTTGTGCAACTTTATGAATATATTAAAACCCATTAAGTTGTACATGTTAAAAGCATGAACTTCATGGTGTATGAATTATATCTTATTTAAAGAATAAGATTTTTAAAAACTTAAAAAAAATAGTCTTCTGGGGAAAGCATAGCCATGACTCCAGAATCCTTGCTGACAATTCCTTTCCTTTCTGTGACAGGAACCCAACAGGTTGGGATCCACAGAACTGAGAAGCTCCTGTCTCAGGCATCACAGATTCAGGATGCTCCCTGCAGGGAGGGGAGGCAAGGAAGGGCGATGGGAGAGGGAGGACCTCGGGGTGTGAGGAGGGAGAAGAGGGCACAGGCTCCCCAGCTCAGTGCCCATCCCCTCCCCTCTCCACACTCCCTGGCTCTGGGGCCCCAGCCACATTCTGCATTCCAAGAACCACCTGGCTGTGGGAGAAGCCCCCATGGGAGAAGGTAGGGAGGTCAGGGACACAGGCAGGAGCCTGGGGCAGGCAAGCCAGGGAGTTGACCTCACAGGACCCAGCATCCTGGTCCTCCCGGAAGTAGATGGAGTCAGCAGAATCCATGGAGGGCTCCTGGTCAAAGAAGTTGTAGGGTCGCAGGAAGAAGCCCACACCGTTCCCCACTGTCACCGTGTTGGGAATGTCCTCTGCATGTGGGATGTGCAGGAAACCGGCTGTCACCCAGGCCACCAAGTCCTAGTGGGGGAAGAAAGAGGGTCATGAGGCCTGGCGCTCCTAGGACACCTCTGCCTCCCACTGTGGCCTCATATGGAAGGACTGAGCTCATCAGCCAGGAAAAATGTGAAATCATAACACTTTCTTCCTTCAGTTCAGTTCAGTTCACTCAGTGAGTCCTAAAGACCCCTGGAGGATTCTGACTTGGAAGAGAGTGAAGAGGCTCGTGCTTGCTCCCTCTGCCTCCTCCCTCACCCCCACAGGCCCCCTCTTGACTCACTTGCCCAGCGATGGTCTCATTGTTGATGAAGTCACTGAAGTCCAGGGTGGGGCTCCAGGGGTCATTCAAATTATAGATGCTGGTGCTGCTGGGCTCCCCCTCCTTCCGCTGGGTCACGGCCAGCTGGTACCTGCAGGGGGTTTGGATTAGACCCACAAGATCATCGACCCATCCTGCTGCCTGAAGCTGCACTGAGGAGAGGACATTAAGGGGAAAGGAGCATCAAGGTCTTAGGGTGTCCAGCCTCTTTATCGTCCTCTGTCCACTTCCCACTCTCTCACAAAGTTCCTGCATGTGTTCAATATCACGTATCTCAAACGTCTACTAGCCCATTGTTCAGACTTCAGGTGGGGCTGTGGTTCATGCCTCCATGCACGTGGGACTCTGGGCCTGCATGCGTAGGCACAGATTGGCCTGAGTCCCATCTTAGGTCAATTTCAGTACCTCACGTACCTGGATTTTAGGGAGGACTCCCTCAGTATTGTGCTCCTTTCTTCCTCTTTTCTCCCCTCCTTCAATNACTCTGTGCAGCCCTATGGACTGCAGCCCACCAGACTCCTCTGTACATGGGGTTCTCCAGGCAGGAATACTGCAGTGGGTTGTCCTTTCCTTCTCCAGGGGATCTTCCCGACCCAGGTATTGAATCCGTGTCTCTTTCGTCTACCTACATTGGCAGACGGGTTCTTTACCACTAGCACCACCCGGAAAGCTCCACTTTTCACCATATGCTGCTGATATTCTTGAATCAAGAATGTGGCTCCAGTGACTTTTAAGTCTTTCTATGAGAGCCCCTTTGCCAAAACTTAATTCTTGGTTGAGTCTGGGTCCAGGCAGCTCCTGTGAGAAATGACAGGATTTCCACATAGTCTGAACTTCCGGTTTCCCTCTGGTCACAAGCCGAGCTGGACCCAAATCTCTGTGCCCTGAACTCTCCTCTTGGCAGGACCTGCCCTTGCCAGTGTCCTCCCTGAGGGCTGGGTCTGCAGTCATGCCTTCCAGCTGGGGAAAGAACCCCGTCTCCTCCTGACCTCACAGCCCCCTCGAGAAAAAAATACTAGACAGGATAAGGCAAACTATAGATGCAGACACCACAAGGGTTCCCTTAGCCTGGAGGAACCTGAGAAACCTCGGTCTTTGAGGCCTACCTGCCTCTGGCCTTACTCCTTTCTGGAAAATGTCCCAGTTCCTATTTATATCCATCTGAAGTCCATGGCCAGGGAGGGGCAGCCAGGATGCGAGGCCCTGGGGGCTGTTGCTTGACTAGGTGGGACTGTCCCCACGGGGACACCCGGGGCATCCTCAGCGAAGGGACAGAGGAGGACTCTAAAGCTGAGGAAATGGGGAGGTGAGGATTTGGGGACCTGTGGCAGCAGGGACTTCCCCTAGAACCGCAGAGGGAAATACCGCAGAGTGGAAACAAGTAACAAGGGGAGGGGGAGGAGAAAGAGAAGAAAGGAGAGAGAAGGAGGGAGCTAGGCGGGGTGACAGGGAGTTGAAGGAAGCACCTTATAAGACCTGGGACACAGGCCTGTGGGGCCCCTGTCCTGGGGCTCCAGAGAACAAGTGGTCTGTAGACGCCTCACCTTCATATTAAAGACCTAGTCAGTACAGAAGAGATTTACCCAGTCAGCAAAGACCCAAGAAAGCTTCTGTAGGTACTTAACGTAACTGAACTGTACATTTAAAAATGGCCCAATGAGGGCTTCCCTGGTGGCTCACTGGTAAAGAATCTGCCTGCCAATGTAGGAGACATGGGTTTGATCCCTGGTACGTGAAAGATCCCACATGCTGCGGGCGACTCAGACTATATGCCACAACTATTAAGCCTCTGCTCTAGAGCCTGGGAGCCACAACTACCGAGCCCGTGTGCTGCAACGACTGAAGCCTGTGCGCCCTAGAGCCCATGCTCTGCAACAAGAGAAGCTGTCTCTGCAATGAAAAGCCCATGCGCCGCAACTACAGAGTAGCCCCCGCTCGCAACAGCTAGAGAAAAACCAGTGCGGCAACAAAGATCCAGCACAGCCATAAATAAATAAATAATAAAAACATTTAGTGGCCAAATGGTACATTTTATGATGTGTGTAAGTATGTTGCATAAAAGTTGAAGTAAAAGTTTTATGCTACATTATACCAAAAAAAGTGAAAGGGAAGGGAAGAGTTTCTTTGGAAAAGTGCCTGGTGATTGCTCAAAAGGGTAAACACAGAATTACCATTTGCTGTTCAGTTACCCAGTCATGTCTGACTCTTTGCGACCCCATGGATTGCAGCACACCAGGCTTCCCTGTCCTTTACTAGCTCCTGGAGTCTGCGCAGACTCATGTCCATTGAGCCATCCAACCATCTCATCCTCTGTCACTCCCTTATCCTCTTGCCCACAATCTTTCCCAGCATCAGGGCCTTTTCCAATGAGTTGACTGTTTGCATCAGGTGGCCAAAGTATTGGAGCTTCAGCTTCAGTCCTTCCGATGAATATTCAGGGTTGATGTCCTTTACCATATGACCTAGCAATTCCATTCCCTGCTATATGTCCAAGAGAAATGAAGGCATTCACTCACATGAAAACTTGTACACAAATAGCAGCATTATCCATGTTCATAGCAGCATTATCCATCATAACCAAAAAGTGGAAACATAGTGTGGTCTATTCATACAATGGAATATTATTTGGCCATAAAGTAATGAAGTACTGACTCATGCTACAGCATGGATGTCCCTCAGAAATGCTACACTGAGGGAAAGAAGCCAACCACAAAAACCACTCATTGCATGAATCTATTTATATGAAATTTCCAGGATCTAGGCACATTTGTCATGACAGAAAGGTTTAGTGGTTATATAGAATTGGGAAGGGGCTGGAGGGAAATAGAAAGTATAGTTAACACATTTGGAGTTTCTTTGTGGGATGATGAAAATGTTCTAGAATTAGTAGTCATGGTTGTGCAACTTTATGAATATATTAAAACCCATTAAGTTGTACATGTTAAAAGCATGAACTTCATGGTGTATGAATTATATCTTATTTAAAGAATAAGATTTTTAAAAACTTAAAAAAAATAGTCTTCTGGGGAAAGCATAGCCATGACTCCAGAATCCTTGCTGACAATTCCTTTCCTTTCTGTGACAGGAACCCAACAGGTTGGGATCCACAGAACTGAGAAGCTCCTGTCTCAGGCATCACAGATTCAGGATGCTCCCTGCAGGGAGGGGAGGCAAGGAAGGGCGATGGGAGAGGGAGGACCTCGGGGTGTGAGGAGGGAGAAGAGGGCACAGGCTCCCCAGCTCAGTGCCCATCCCCTCCCCTCTCCACACTCCCTGGCTCTGGGGCCCCAGCCACATTCTGCATTCCAAGAACCACCTGGCTGTGGGAGAAGCCCCCATGGGAGAAGGTAGGGAGGTCAGGGACACAGGCAGGAGCCTGGGGCAGGCAAGCCAGGGAGTTGACCTCACAGGACCCAGCATCCTGGTCCTCCCGGAAGTAGATGGAGTCAGCAGAATCCATGGAGGGCTCCTGGTCAAAGAAGTTGTAGGGTCGCAGGAAGAAGCCCACACCGTTCCCCACTGTCACCGTGTTGGGAATGTCCTCTGCATGTGGGATGTGCAGGAAACCGGCTGTCACCCAGGCCACCAAGTCCTAGTGGGGGAAGAAAGAGGGTCATGAGGCCTGGCGCTCCTAGGACACCTCTGCCTCCCACTGTGGCCTCATATGGAAGGACTGAGCTCATCAGCCAGGAAAAATGTGAAATCATAACACTTTCTTCCTTCAGTTCAGTTCAGTTCACTCAGTGAGTCCTAAAGACCCCTGGAGGATTCTGACTTGGAAGAGAGTGAAGAGGCTCGTGCTTGCTCCCTCTGCCTCCTCCCTCACCCCCACAGGCCCCCTCTTGACTCACTTGCCCAGCGATGGTCTCATTGTTGATGAAGTCACTGAAGTCCAGGGTGGGGCTCCAGGGGTCATTCAAATTATAGATGCTGGTGCTGCTGGGCTCCCCCTCCTTCCGCTGGGTCACGGCCAGCTGGTACCTGCAGGGGGTTTGGATTAGACCCACAAGATCATCGACCCATCCTGCTGCCTGAAGCTGCACTGAGGAGAGGACATTAAGGGGAAAGGAGCATCAAGGTCTTAGGGTGTCCAGCCTCTTTATCGTCCTCTGTCCACTTCCCACTCTCTCACAAAGTTCCTGCATGTGTTCAATATCACGTATCTCAAACGTCTACTAGCCCATTGTTCAGACTTCAGGTGGGGCTGTGGTTCATGCCTCCATGCACGTGGGACTCTGGGCCTGCATGCGTAGGCACAGATTGGCCTGAGTCCCATCTTAGGTCAATTTCAGTACCTCACGTACCTGGATTTTAGGGAGGACTCCCTCAGTATTGTGCTCCTTTCTTCCTCTTTTCTCCCCTCCTTCAATCTTTTTTTTTTTTGGTATTGGGGTATAGTCAATTAACAATGTTGTGATAGTCTCAGGTGGACAGCAAAGGGACTCGGCCATACATATTCATGTATCCATTCTCCCCCAGACTCCCCTCCCATTCAGGTTGCCACAAAACATTGAGCAGACTTCTTTGTGCTACATAGTAGGATCTCATTGGTTATCCATTTCATTTTTTTTTTATTTTTGGCTGCACAAGGTCTTCGCTGCTATGAGCTCAGGCTTTTTCTAGTTGCAGGGAGCAGGGACTAGTCTTCGTTGTGGAGCATGGGCTCTAGGCCTGAGGGCTTCAGTAGTGGCGGCTCAGAGGTCTGCGGTGCTGGCTCAGTAGTTGTGGTGAACGGGCTCAGTAGCCCTGCAGCATGTGGGAATCTTAGCTCCCTGACCAGGGATCGAGCCCATGTCCCCTACATTGGCAGGTGGGTTCTTAGCCACTGGGCCACCAGGGAAGCCCAGTTTTAAGTATAGCTGTGTGTATATGTCGATCCCAAACTCCCCAACTATCCCTTCCCCTCACCCTTCCTTCCTGGCCACCATAAGTTTGTTCTCTAAATCTGTGAGTCTGTTTCTGTTTTGTAAAGAAGTTCATTTGTATAATTTTTTTTTTTTAGATTTCGAATATAAGGCACGTCATATGATATTTCTCCTCTGTCTGACTTGCTTCACTCAGTATGACAATCTCTAGGTTCATTCATGTTGCTGCAAATGTCCTCCCCCCTACCAATGTCCCTACCCCCATTTTATTGAGAGATAAGTGACCACTGGTGGTTAAATTTCATACATTTTATGTTAGGGTGTTCCTCCAAGGTACTTGAAGAAATTTGATTCAACTAGGTTGAGCATACTCCTTAAACTATTATTTTATGTGGCTGGGTTTCAACTGACCTTCTCCCTCTGAGGAGCTGAAGCCATCACGTCTTTTAATGGCTGCATAATATTTCATTGTGTATATGTACCATGTGTTCTTTATCCATTCCCCTGTCAATGGACATTTAGGCTGTTTTCATGTCTTGGCTATAAACAGTGCTGCAAAGAGTGCTGCAATGAACACTGGATACTTTTAGGACACGTGTATACATGAACACATGTATACTTTTAGATCATGTTTTTCTCTGGGTATATGTCCAGGAGTGGGATTGCAGGATTGTATGGTAGTTCTACTTTTCAGTGTTTAAGGAGTGTCCATACTAAGTTCTCCATAGTGGCTGTACCAATTTACATTTCCACAAGTAGTATCGGGGGTGTTCTCATCACACCCTCTCCAGCATTTGTTTATGGACTTTTTAATAATTATTTTGACTCAATCCTTTTTAAAAGGTTTTTTTTTTTTTAATGTGGACCATTTTTAAAAAGTCTATTAAATTTATTATAATCTTGCTTTTGTTTCATGTTTTGGCTTTTTGGCCATAAGAAATATGGGATCTTACCTCCCTGACCATGGGTCAAACCTACAACCCCTACACTGGAAGGTGAAGTCTTAACCACTGGACTGCCAGGGAAGTCTCTCCTCTCCAACCTTGATTATGAACATTTTAAACATACAGAAAACTTGAAAGAGTAGTATAGTGAACACCCACATAGCCACCTCGTAGATTCTACTGACGCTTTAAATGTTTTTTCACATTTGATTCAGTATCTTTCCATTCGTCCATTCACCCAGTAGGCTTCAATTTGAGCAGCCTGATTGTGGTTGTAGGAATGTATGTGTGTGAGAATGTGTGGTTGTGAGTGTATACACACACCCATGGGAGATGGGGAACCCGGGTTCCCAGCAACACGTAGCCTTTTGTACCAACCACCTCCCCCAGTGCCTCCCTTACATCCCATCACTCACCTTGCCCAGCTGAAGGCTCTCTCCATGGAGCTGTTCTGGGGCAGCGGCTCCCCAGCAAAGCTGACCGTCTGGATGCGGTAGCCCCGAGGGTGCCCCCACTTGTTGCTCTGCTTGCTGGCCAGGTACAGGTAGCGAGGGGAGGCCCCTCCCAGGGGGAAGGCGGCCTGCTCCTCAGTCTCCAGCTGCTTCCGGGTCACCTGCAGCCTCTGTATCTGGTGCTCAGGGCTCCAGGGTACCACCGTGGGGACAAAAGCCATGTCTTCAGCCCAGACCCAGTTCTCCAGTCCTGCAGGAGAGGAGTGGGGAGAAGGGAGGAGCAAGAGTTAGTCAGGCAGCTGCCCTGCCCCTCTGGAGTCTGCCTGCTCCTGGCTTCAGAGTAGGAGCCGAAGACAAGGCCAGACTGAGTGTGTCCCTTGCTTCCCTCCCCTCTCCCCAGAATGTCCCTGATCCAGAGATTTGGAGGTTCTTCTTCTGGACATCATCTCTGGTAATAACCCCAGATGCCCTGCGACTGAGTTTCCATTGACCTTCTCCTTCTGAGGAACTGAAGGTAGGGTAGTTTACCTGAGGTTGGAGCAGTCTAGCAGGCGATGTGCAGAGTCAGGTTCTTTCTGACCTGAGGAAAAGGTCTGCATATCATATCTGAAGCTTTATCATTAGAACTGCCTTCTCATGAACATAATCACAGCAGTAGCTCAATTTACTAACTTGGGAGGAGTTCTACACAGGCAGTGTGCTAAGGGCTTTACATGGATTGACGCTTTACTTACACAGCAACCCATTTTATGGATGGGACAACTGAGGCTTAGGTGTGCCCCAGTTTGTCACCAAAGGCACGTGGCTAGTTTCATGGTCGTGCCGGAGACCTAGGTCTCAGTCTGGTTGTACGCTGACTATACATGAGTACCCAGAGGAAACCAAAGTCAAGTGGGTCCAGCACACATGGACAGCAGACACGCAGGCCAGCGGGAAGGAAAGTCAGACCCCAGGCCCAACACTGCAGGAGCTTAGTGGTGTTTCCTATTGTTTTAGGTTTGGTACAGAATTAGGCACAGAATGTTGCCTACATATTTGTTTTGAACGAATTTATTGGAGTCCAGCTAGGTTCCACGTTAGAAGTCAACTCAAGTGATCTGAGACCAAAGACCAGCAAACCAAAACGTGCCGGAAGCTCCCTCCATTCCTTCAAAAGATTAGAGAGAGCAGAGACTGATTAAGCAAAGCCTCAGTTTCCTCTTGTGGATTACTGCTCCTAGTCCACACGCCACATTTTTTGCTTACGTGTGTGTTAGTTGCTCAGTCATTTCTGACTGTTTGTGAGTCCATGGACTGTAGGTCTCCAGGATCCTCTGTCTATGAAATTTTCCAGGCAAGAATACTGGAGTGGGTAAGCATTCCCTTCTCTAGGGGACCTTCCCAACCCAGGGATCAAACCAGAGTCTTCTGCCTTGCAGGCAGATTCTTTACCATCTGAACCATTGGTGAAGCCTTTCTACTTATAGATGATAACTACAGGCCAAGAGTTCTCTTTTCTGGTACAGCCGCACAAGCAAACTCATATGGATAATACTAACAACAATAATAGCTAATACTTTTCCATGCCTATCAGGCACCATTACATGTGCTTTAAGGTTTGCCATAGAGACTTCTCAAGTGGTCCAGTGGCTAAGACTCTGAGCTCCCAATGCAGGGGGCCCAGGTTTGATCCCTGGTCAGGAAACTAGATACACATGAATCAACTAAGAACTCGCATGTAACCTGGTACTGCCAAATAGATAAATAAATACATACATATTTTTCAGCCTGGATGGCAGGAAGCCTGAGGGAGAATGGATACAAGTATATGTATGGCTGAGTCCCTTTGCTATCTACCTGAAACTATCACAACACTATTAATCAGTGTTCTAAACACTATTCTCCGATAAAAAGTTTTGCTTTTTTTTTTTTTTTTAAAGGATTTCCCTGTCCAATTCAGGGGACATGGGTTCGAATCCTAGTCTGGGAAAATTCCATATACCTCGGGGAAACTAAGCCCGTGCACCTCAACTACTGAGTCTGCACCCTAGAGTGTGGGCTCTGCAACAAGAGAAGCCACCACAACGAGAAGCCCATGCACTGCAGCTAGAGAAACCCCCCCCACAGCAACAAAGACTCAGCAGTAGAATGTCCTTCCTTGGATTTTCTCTGATACTGTCTCATGATTAGATTGAGCTTGTGGTTTTGTTTCCGTGGAGTTTCTTGGGTAAGCAAACCAGAGGAATGACATTACACCCTTCTCAGAGCGTTGACTCTTGGGGTACATCCTGTCCTCATGTCTTATCACCAGTGATGGGGGACTCAAGCAGTTGGTTAAGGTGGTATTTTCCAGCTACCTCCTTTGCAAAAGTTACTGGGAGCTGGTGATGGACCGGGAGGCCTGCGTGCTGCGATTCATGGGGTCACAACGAGTTGGATACAACTGAGCGACTGAACTGAACTGAAAGTTATTTAAGGGACTTCCCTGGTGGTCCAGTGGTTAAGAATTCATCCTGCACTGCAGAGGAGGCAGCTTTGAGCCCTGGTCAAGGAGCTAAAATTTGACCTGCCCTGGGGCATCTAAGCCAACGAGCCACAACTAACTGAGCCCTCACATTCTAGAGCCTGTTCTCCACGACAAGAGAAGCCCGTGAGCCGCAACTAGAGAAAGCCCAACCATGGTGACGAAGAGACCATGCTCTGCACTGAAGGCCCAGATCAGCCAAAACCAAAAGTTATTTCAAAAGAAAAACTGTGTTCAAATAGTCATGAATCCTCACCACAATCTTATGAGAAATGCACTGTTAAACCATTTTTACACTTGAGTAAACTGAGATACAAAGAGGATAAGCATAAAAATCTTTCTCTCAGGGTGTGGAGAAAAGGGAACCCTCCTACACTAAAACCTAAAAACAGAGTTACGATATGGTTCAGCAGTCCCACTCCTGGGCATATATTCAGACAAAACTATAATTTGAAAAGGTACATGTACCCCTATGTTCATGGCAGCAGTATTTACAATAGTCAACACATGGAAACAACCTAACTGTCCATCGACAGGTGAATGGATAAAGAGAATGTAATACATATACACAACGGAATATTACTGAGCCATAAAAAAGAACAAATGAGAGTCAGTTGAACTGAGGTGGATGAACCTATAGCCTGTTATACAGAGGGAAGTAAGTCAGAACGAGAAAACCAAACACTGTATATTAACACACATATATCTAATCTAGAAAAGTGGTAGTGGTGAACCTATTTGCGGGGCAGGAATGGAGACAGAAACATAGAGAACTGACTTGTGGACACAGCAAGGGAAGGAGAGGGTGGGACGATTCGGAGTGTAGCATTGAAGTACTTTGTGTAAAATAACTAGTGGGAAGTTCCTATATAATGCAGGGAGCTCAGCCAGGTGCTCTGTGATGACCTAGAGGGGTGGGATGGGAAAGAGTGGGAGGGAGACTCATGAGGGAGGGGATATATATATGTATACACACACACACACACACACACACACACACACACACGCTATGGCTGATTCACATTGTTGAACAGCAGAAACTAACACAACATTGTTAAGAAATTATCTTCCAATTAAAAATTTTCATAAATAATAAAATGCAGCACAAATTGACGTATCTGTGAAACAGAAACAGATGTACAGCTATCGAAACAGATTTGTGGTTGCTGTGGGGGAGGGATGATTGGGAGTTTGAGGTTAGCAGACATAAACTACTATATATAGAATGGATAAACAACAAAGACATAGCACAGAGAACTGTATTCAATATCCTGAGATAAACCATAATGGAAAATAATACAAAAAAAAATAATATATGTATGTATAACTGAATCACTTTGCTGCATAGCAGAAATTAACACAACATCATAAATCAACTAAACTTCAATTTAAAAAAAAAAAAGGTTGCTCTCACATTTGCCAGGAGCTCTTCACGTGGTCCCTACTGTACCTCCATTATAACCTAAGCCTCCTGAGAGCAGAGAGATAGTTTCTTTTGTTAAACTGTTTTAGCGCAGTGCTTGGCACAAATATGCATTCAGTAAATATTTGTTGTTTGCATGAGTGTAATATGTTGTTATGTGAGAAATTATAACTGAGAAAATATATGTACATTATCATCGAAAAATTTCAGTAAAAATCTATACCAGTATATCTTACCATGGGTCTTCCCAGGTGGCTCAGTAGTAAAGAATCCACCTGCCAATGCAGCAGACTTGGGTTCCATCCCTGGGTTGGGAAGACCCCCTGGAGAAGGAAATGCAACCCACCCCAGTACTCTTGCCTGGGAAATCCCACGGACGGAGGAGCCTGGTGGGTAAGTAAACCAGAGGAATGACATTACACCCTTCTCAGAGCGTTGACTCTTGGGGTACATCATGTCCTCATGTCTTATCACCAGTGATGGGGGACTCAAGCAGTTGGTTAAGGTGGTATTTTCCAGCTACCTCCTTTGCAAAAGTTACTGGGAGTTGGTGATGGATCGGGAGGCCTGCATGCTGCGATTCATGGGGTCGCAGAGTTGGTCACGACTGAGCAACTAAACCACCACTCTATAGTATCCTACGTAGCACACACCGTGATATATTCTAGAACTGCAGGTGCACAGTTTGAAAAAGGAAAGAATTGTTTTTTTAAGCATGAGGGACTAACTATCTAAGGTTGAAAATCTCTGAGGGGCTCGATGACTTTCATATTTATTCATATAGTTTTACATCTTTAATGTTTCAAAGAGATTTTTCTTCTCTTTGGCCTCCCAGCAAGCAGGATATTAGTACCCTGACCAGGGATGGAACCCTGCCTCCTGCAGTGGAAATATGGAGTTTTAACCACTGGACAACCAAGGAATTGGCACAATGAAAACTTTAAAATCTAGGCTTAAGACTTCAGACTCTTGTATTGGAATTGCTGTCTCTGCCAGCACGTCTTACCTCCCACGTCCAGATCCACCTTGTAGTGGGCACTGTGGGTGTGGATGGTGCCCAGTGTGTTCTCCCGAACCTGGTTTCCGTATCTTCGGGCAGCACCAAAGAGAAACACTGAGCTAATGTAGCCTGTGGCATGGAATTTGACTTCTATGGCCCCATTGGGGTGGAAGACCATATCCCACACATAGTCATAGTTGNATATGGAGTTTTAACCACTGGACAACCAAGGAATTGGCACAATGAAAACTTTAAAATCTAGGCTTAAGACTTCAGACTCTTGTATTGGAATTGCTGTCTCTGCCAGCACGTCTTACCTCCCACGTCCAGATCCACCTTGTAGTGGGCACTGTGGGTGTGGATGGTGCCCAGTGTGTTCTCCCGAACCTGGTTTCCGTATCTTCGGGCAGCACCAAAGAGAAACACTGAGCTAATGTAGCCTGTGGCATGGAATTTGACTTCTATGGCCCCATTGGGGTGGAAGACCATATCCCACACATAGTCATAGTTGAGCATCGTGGACACAGACCTGAAGACCAGCACTGTCTCCCCAACGCCCCCAAAATAGTGGGAATGAAAATCTGAGTGGTGTCGCCTTAGGGGCAGGCCCTTGTTCTCCTCAAACACACAAAAGGCGTCTCGTAGTGTCTTGGGGGCTTGGGACTCCAGAAGGAAGTGCCAGTCCACGTAGGTAGCCAAATAGGGACAGTCCACCCCACGGCTCAGGGGTGTGGAAAAGTACCCCAAACCAAAGTTGGCATCTGCATACCGGCCTCTCAAGGCAAGAGGAGAATTTCCACCATAGATGGCCAAGGCCTCCTGGACACTGACTTCATAAGCAATTCTCTCCCCCTGGAAGCGGATGTCAAAGATCCTAGGACCACTGAAACCTCCGAGGCCAAAGGAGAAAGTCCACAATGAGGAGGACACTCGATTGCCCTGGATCCTGAAGCGGGGCCCCTGAGGATGGAACTGCAGAGGAGGAGCTGGACCCGGGGGCACCTGGGACTTCAGGGACCAGGACCCACCTGTGCCATTGTTTGGGATCACCACCACGTTCACCTGGCCAGCCTCAAACTGCTCCTCCAGCTGGGCCAGACTCTCATAGTAGCGACCTTGAAAGAACACCTTCTGGACGGTCCACTGGGCAGGGTCCAGAGCCTTGTGATCTACCAGCAGCTCCAACCCCACGGGGTGCAGGAAGAACCCAGCCCCAGAAATGTTGTAGTAGAGGCCAAACCAGGTGGCCCTGTCCCCTGACTGCACGCCACGGGGAGCTGAGTTCATGGTTACCAGGTTCCCTCCTCCTTGCTTGTAGGAGCAGCAGTGGTGCAGGACACCAGCTGCCTGGGGCAGCTCTCTGTCGAAGATCATCTGGTCTATGTCCAGGTACTCTCGGAGAAGCACGGGGCGTCGGTAATAGGGCAGGGGGCCCCCATGACGTTCCACGGTCACATCCCGCATGTAGGAAGGCTGGGGCAGTGGCCCCACCACCAGCTCAGTCACATTAGGCTGGGGTTGTTTGCCAAAGAAGACAATGGCCAGTGCCTCCCGGGCAGGTGGGGGGCTCCCCCTGTCCAGGTGGGCCAGGGCTGCAGCCTTAGGGGGCAGCTGCAGCTCTACTGAGAAGATGCAGTTGTCTGAGGGTCGGGCCTGGGCTGCATCCACCAGGTCTGGCCCCAGCTTCTGGGTCAGGAAGCTCATCACAGCCATCAGCTCTTCTCGGCTCAGGTCTGCAAACAGCTGGGTCTGCTCAGGGTGTGTCCAGGGCTGGACACTGGGGGATCCAGAGGGGCAGCGGGGAGGCAGGCTGGGATGACATTGCTTCCCAACTCCCTCCTCACTCCCAGCACCACCTTCCTCCCTACCCATCACCAGAAGAGTCCACAAGGACAGAAAAATGAAGATGAACATCGCTAAAGCTCCTGGTTGTCCTCAGCTTCTTTAATCGGAATGCAGAATGCAAGATAGACAGACAGACAGGACCTGAGCACTCAATGCCTCTTTCCGTCTCTGGAGGTTCCTGGCTCTGAGTGGTCCTTCTGGGCAATGGCATGATGGGTAAATTCAAGACAAACAGCCAAGGAGAGAGGGTTGGCAGGGAGTGGAGGTTGGGTGCAGGCAATGGCCAAACCAGGCTCGGGAGGTGGGACTGAGGTAGAAACCTGGACTTTAAGTGGTCCACGTCAGCCTCTGTCTTTCTGTTCCAAATCAAATACGCAGGTTCAAGGTTGGGGCACAAAGTGGAGGAGGGCTGTGTTTGGGAGACACCGCTGGAGGGAGGAGAGGAAGATGTGACGGGGGCAGAAAGGGACTGCCCTTGGGCTTCTCTTTACATGCAGATAGAGCCTTTCTCCTGGCTGCAAGCCAAACACACCTGAGCACAACCCTCCAGCAGAATTTGCCCCTTCCTTCCTCTAGTCTGGGAAGTCTTCATCACTGTCTTCTGCTTCCCCATCACCAGAATCCTACAGGCACCCACAGGAACCTGGAGAACCGTGCTGAGAACACAAAGCACCAGGGGTGGAGCTGGGGAACTGAGGAGCTGAGCCAGTTCAACATATTGGAGGCCCTGAGCTCCCTGAATCACTGGAGGGAAACATTTGGGGGATGGAGCCAGTAACAAACTAGAGAGAGTTGGGAGCTGCAGTGTAAGAAAGACCGTCTCTCTATCCCAGTGGATCATCACAGGTCAGTGTGCCTGGAACCCTGGGTGTGAACTTGCATCCTGGGCCAAGTTATAAATGTAACCAGCCGTCACGGCGTCTTCTCTCCCAACAGATCCTTTTCCCTGTTCTTTAGGACCTAGCTTCTCTCCAGCTCACGGACTCATCTCCATCCACTGTTGACCCAGCAGGGAACCTGGGCTTGGAGCAGGACAGAAAGGAGCAGAAGCTCCGGTGCTGTGTGTGCTCTTTGGATGTGACTCCCTCAGGTCAGAAGCTGAGCAGCATCTGAAATCTGTTCCCTGTCCTTCACCTCCCAGCCCTGCCTGGGCTTCCAGCAGGCAGAAGTTGCCCCTCCCCATTGCTTCTCATTCCCCTTCTTTGAAGAGAGACAGAGAGAGTGAGTGACAGACAGCAAAAGAGAAACTGACTGAGGCTTAACATTTTTCTTGTACATATACAGACAAGAGGAGGCAAAGGGATCACCAGAGGCCACACTCATTTTTCTGGGTTCAAACACTTGAGAAAATTGAGCCCCCAAGCCCATGTCTCAACTCATTCTAGCTTTCCCTACCCTGCTGCTAAGTCGCTCCAGTCGTGTCCAACTCTGTGCAATCCCATAGACAGCAGCCCACCAAGCTCCACCGTCCCTGGGATTCCCCAGGCAAGAACACTAGAGTGGGTTGCCATTTCCTTCTCCAATGCATGAAAGTGAAAAGTGAAAGTGAAGTCACTGAGTTGTGTCCAACTCTCAGCGACCCCATAGACTGCAGCCCACCAGGCTCCTCCATCCATGGGATTTTCCAGGCAAGAGTACTAGAGTCGGGTGCCATTCCCTACCCTACCCCTTCCTAAAACACAAGTTAGTTTAAAGAACAGAGCCGAATCTTGTTGGGCCCATTTATTATTTGAATAATAATAAATGAATATTAATACAGTCATATCGTTCAAAATTCAAAATTTTCAAAAGAGTTTATACTACTAAACCCCCCATCGCGTCCCATCTGAGTCCCCACCTCTTGGTTCCTCTCCACAGCAGCAGCCAGTGTTACCCATGTCTTCTGAATACACATTTCTAAGATATGAAAATATGTATTTATGTGATCTTTCCCTGTAAAACACAAGTGGAGGTGTCCTATACACACTTCTGTGCTTTTTCGTGTTCACTGGATTATGATTCCCTATAAAGAGATATAATTACTTTTACAGCTGCATAGTATTGCTTTTTAAGAGTGTATCAGAATTTATTTAATCAGTCTTCTAGGAACAAGAGTTCTACTGCTTCCCATCTCTGGTTATTTGCAGAGGCAGCCCAAATCCAGGCTGCCACCACCCAGCTGTCCATAGGAACAGCCTGTGTGGAGGCTCCAACCCCAGAAACCCTGGCTTATTTGCATGCTTACATATGATTGGACAGCACCTGGCCCCATGGTGCGAGTCCCTGGTCTTCGGTGTTTCGCCTGCCCCACCTCCCCTGATGGCTACTGCTGAGTACAGAGGGCACTGGTCACACACACACACACACACACACACCTGACACAAAATGACCACTCTTCATTGGCTCTGCACCCACAAAGCTATCTAAAATGCTACCTAGAGCTGCTGCTGTCTCCATGACCAGCCTCTGCCAGAGGATGCAAGGTCCAAGGCAGATCTATACAAATGGGCAGAAAGAACTGTGAAGAGACTCCCTGCCCCAGGACTGGGGGAAGGGGAAGCTCCCAGACACAGGGAGCCAGATGGGGACTGTCCTCTCAAGCTAGACGTCCCTTGCATTTTCAGACTTCCACAGGCCTGGAGCCAGGAGAGGAGACCAGAGTTGAGAAATGAGAACTGAGGAAAATCTGCTCAGAGCAGAAAGGGAAATCCCAGAAAATAAGAACAGGTAAGAAAGGACAGGAGGTCTGGCTCAGTCTCTTGTGGGGTCCATGGATCCCGGTATGCACAAGGTTTTGTTTGAGCCCTCTGAATGTCTCTGGCGGGTATGGGGTTTGATTCTAAATGTGATTTCACCCCTTCTACCATCTCATTGGAAGGACTGATGCTGAAGCTTAAACTCCACTATTTTGTCAACTGATGCGAAGAACTGACTCATTGGAAAAGACCCTGATGCTGGGAAAGATTGAAGGCAGGAGGAGAAGGGGATGACAGAGGATGAGATGGTTGGATGGCATCACTGACTCGATGGACATGAGTTTGAGCAAGCTCCGGGAGTTGGTGATGGACAGGGAAGCCTGGCATGCTGCCGTCCATGGTGTCTCAAGGAGTCAGACATGACTGAGGGACTGAACTGAACTGAACTGAAGAACAGGAGGGGGTTACACAAGAAGGAAGAGAGAGAAAGAGGACTAGAATGAGAGGAAACATGGACCAAAGAGCTCCTTCCAGCTGGACTCCTGGATTCACCTGGCAGGAACCCTGCCCAGGGTGCTTAGGCGGCCATCCCCATAGAGAGCCCCCACTCTCCCCTCCCAAGTGAGAACTGGGGAGTCTCAGGAGAAATCTGGCATGGCCTAAAATGATTTGAGAAACCCAGAAGGCAAAATAAGTGGAAAACAAACAAAATTGCCGAAGTTGTCTTCTGGAAAGGTTTAATCATCACTTTAGACTTCCAGCTGGCCATTCCTTTTCCCTCTGCGATAGCAATGCAGCAAGTCAACAGAGTTGAGAAGCCCATGGGTCAGGCAGCACAGGCTATGGATACTCCCAGCAGGGTTGAGGAGGCAAAGGCAGAAGATGGGAGAGGGAGGAACCTGGGGTGGGAGCTGGGAGAAACTCAGTGCCCAGCCCCTCCCCTCTCCACACTCCCTTGGGTTTGGGTCCTAGACACATTCCTCACCCCAAGGACCACCTAGTACTCAGGGAAGCCCCCATGGGAGAAGGCAGGGAGGTCAGGGGCACAGGTAGCAGCCTGGGGCAGGCAAGCCAGGGAGTTGATCTCACAGGATCCAGCATTCTGGCCTTCCCGGAAGTAGATGGAGTCAGCAGAATCCATGGAGGGCTCCTGGTCAAAGAAGTTGTAGGGTCGCAGGAAGAAGCCCACACCATTCCCCACTGTCACCGTGTTGGGAATGTCCTCCGCATGTGGGATGTGCAGGAAACCAGCTGTCACCCAGGCCACCAAGTCCTAGTGGGGTAGAAAGAGAGTCATGACTCCTAGAACTGCTAAGGACACTTGCCTCCCCCAGGATTCACTTGGGGAGCCCAGCTTCGAACAAGAGAGTTTTAAGTCTTAAACGTTTTTCCTCCTAGCCCAGAAATCAAAGCATAAATCATTTGGGAGCAATAGCAGAACCCCTTGCCAGCCTAGTCTCCATCTCTGAGTTTCCCTGTCACATCGCCATCAGTCTATGCATTGGAGGGGAATAATGCAACCTACAGGTTACTTTAGCACCTCCCCCGACCCTGGGGGTATTCCCAAACTGTAACTGAGAGAAGGAGAATGGAAGAGGGAAGATGAGGCATTGAGAGGCAAAAAAGGTTGACATTTAGAAATTAGTCTTTAGTGTGAAGCCAACAACAGAGATGTTGATATAAGCGATGTTATCTTCCATAGTCACTTGAGCCCTCCTGAATCCTGCAGGCCTTAAAGGACTCAGTCCACAGAGCTGAGACTGAGACTGAGACTGAGAGAGCTACCACCCTTTGAGCAGTCTTGAGGAGTCTTGAGGGTCTGCAGATGAACTCCCAGCTTAGGAAGTTTCCCTCCACAGGTAAGGAGCAGATCCACAATAGCACAGAAGCAGGAGTCAGCTCAGCCCTTCAGGTGACCATGGGGTTTCAGGCCCCCCCACCAAGGGAAGGTGGGGCTGATCTCTGTGTCCCCCCAACTCCTCCCTCTTCTCCCACACTCAGCACTGACCTTTGGGTGACTCACACTGACCTTTCCAGCAATGGTCTCATTGTTGATGAAGTCAACAAAGTCCACGGTGGGAGTCCAGGGGTCATTCTGATTGAAGATGCTGGAGCTGCTGGGCTCTGTCTCCTTCCTCTGGGTCACGGCCAGCTGGTACCTAGAGATGCTCTGGTCAGGGATTCATGATCACTGTCCCTGTCCTGGTGCCTGATCATGGAAGGGAGCTGAGTCCATGGACCTCGGGGTTCCCCTCTCATCTACAGTCACTCAACATCATCCTAGAAGCTGTCGGTAGCTCAACATCTTTTCATGTCTACTTGTTGATCCCTTGCAATTTAATAGCATGACCCAACCAAAACAGAAAAGACTTTTCCCACCTGGGCTCTAGCATTCTCAGGGGGCTGTGTATCCACTTTTGATACCCATGAATTTAGCTTTGTACTCTTAGCTCACCTGGTGCAGAATTTGAACTGGATTTCCAGTTGCCCCTCCCAACACACTCTTCTCATCTCATCCACCCTCCTCCATCAACACACCCCACCTACCTCCCCCAGGTGAAGGCTCTCTCCATGGAGCTGTTCTGGGGCAGCGGCTCCCCAGCAAAGCTGACCGTCTGGATGCGATAGCCACGAGGGTGCCCCCACTTGTTGCTCTGCTTGCTGGCCAGGTACAGGTAGCGAGGGGAGGCCCCTCCCAGGGGGAAGGCGGCCTGCTCCTCGGTCTCCAGCTTCTTCCGGGTCACCTCCAGCCTCTGTATCTGGTGCTCAGGGCTCCAGGGCACTGTCGTGGGGACAAAAGCCATGTCCTCAGCCCAGACCCAGTTCTCCAGTCCTGGAGGGGTGAGAGGATGAGGAAGGGCTGGTCAGGCAGCTGCCCCACCCCAGGGACTCTACCTGCACCTGGCTTCAGAGTGGGGGCCAAAGAGAAGATCAGACTGAGTGTGCCCCCTGCTTCCCTCCCCTCATCCCAGGATCTCCACATCTTTCAGCCAAAGCTGGTAACCTCTGAAATATTTCTTCGAGCATTTCACTCCTTCTTTGTTTCACATTTATTAGTGAAGACACCTGTGCTCAGTGCTGGGGACACTCTGATGAATGCAACCTTACCCTTCTGCTCTCACAGAAGTCGAAGGAAAGCCAAGCCCTAATGAGCCTACAGTGTGAGAGGAGCACATTCAACATTCACAGTTAGAGGAACCCAGGGACAGGCAGGAAGAGAGGCAGTTCTGGTCCACGTTTCAGCCTGGCCTCAAGGACGTCACCGTCCGAGATGGCATGGCGAGGTGTTCAAGGCTGGAGCAAAAGAGGAGCAAAAGCAAAGAAGCCCAATTGTCACCTATTGTGTGTGTTTCCAGGGACAAAGAGGGTGAGGGTGTGGCTAAAACAGCATAGGGAAGAATCTGGAAGGCAGGTGGCAGCTGCCCTCTGAAGGGATAGGCCTTGGTGGTCCTTTTGCAGTTGGGAATCCATTAGTGATGGGGAAACTGGGAAGTGTGTGAGGGAGCAGGCTGTCCTGGGCTGGTAGGTCCCTCTGAGCACAGGGTGAACCCTGAAGTCGAAGTAGCAAAGAGAGGCCTAGCACCCACAGGGGACTGACAGTAAGGCCAGGCGATAAGTTGGAGATATCCAGTAGCAGAACAGAAAGAAAAATCTGGTGATGAAGTCAATGTGGGGAACAACAGTGAAATGTCATGGACTCCTAAATATCCCATTACCTTGGCTCTCTGTGACCACCAACTCCAGAAACTTTTCGGAATATTCCACAGTATCCTCTCTATCCTTCACATTTAAATGTATTGTGCCCAGAGATGAAAACTCAAGGAGGAAGAGGGCCCACCTGCCAAGGAAATGTGCTCTTGGGGATATCCAGAGCTGGCCTATATGTGCCAGGGACTCAGCAGAATGAAACCAGATCTTCCCCAACACCAGCACTGCAGGCAGACACAGATAAGCTGAAAAACAAATGTCTGCCTCACTCAAGTGGGGCCCATATAGGTGCCAGGGAGGGAAGAGGGCAAAGAGGACCCTTAGCCTGGATATCGTCTCTTCTCTAAGCTTAGCTGTTTCCCAAGATTTTCTGATGAGGTCATGTGGATGGAGTCTGGAATCTTTGCACACAGCCAGTGAGCTAAAATCACAGGGAAATTCAACAGTCAACTCTCTCCCATCCAGCTAACAGAAAGCATGAAACTCCAAAACCACATACCCACATCTTCCTTTCCTGGGAAACCTCCATCAAACCCAAAGCAAATAGTGACAACTGCTCAACCCTCTGTCCAGAATCAATGCCTCTGCCAGCACGTCTTACCTCCCACGTCCAGATCCACCTTGTAGTGGGCACTGTGGGTGTGGACGGTGCCCAGTGTGTTCTCCCGAACCTGGTTTCCATATNAATAGTGACAACTGCTCAACCCTCTGTCCAGAATCAATGCCTCTGCCAGCACGTCTTACCTCCCACGTCCAGATCCACCTTGTAGTGGGCACTGTGGGTGTGGACGGTGCCCAGTGTGTTCTCCCGAACCTGGTTTCCATATTTTTGGGCAGCACCAAAGAAGAACGCTGAGCTGATGTAGCCCGTGGCATGGAATTTGACTTCTATGGCCCCGTTGGGGTGGAAGACCATATCCCACACATAGTCATAGTTAAGCAAGGTCGACACAGATCTGAAGATCAGCACAGTCTCCACAACGCCCCCAAAATAGTGGGAAATAAAATCTGAGTGATGTCGCCTCAGGGGCAGGCCTTTGTTCTCCTCAAACACACAAAAGGCATCATGTAGTGTCCTGGGGGCTTGGGACTCGAGAAGGAAGTGCCAGTCCACATAGGTGGCCAGATAGGGGCAGTCCACCCCTCGGGTCAGGGGCGTGGCGAACTTGCCCATGCCAAAGCAGCCATCCATATAGCGAGTGAGCATTGCTGCTGGGGTATTCCCACCATAAGTAGCCACAGCCTCTTGCAGGCTGATCTCATAAGCCAGTCGTTCTCCTTGGAATCGAATGTCAAAGATCCTAGGACCACTGAAAGCTCCGAGGCCAAAGGAGAAAGTCCATAGTGAAGAGGTCACTCGACTGCCCTGGACACTGAAGCGGGCGCCCTGAGGATGGAACTGCAGAGGGGGAGCTTGACCGGGAGGCACCTGGGACTTCAGGGACCAGGACCCACCTGTGCCATTGTTTGGGATCACCACCACGTTCACCTGGNGCTCCGTGGCCATACGAGAAAGTCCACAATGAGGAGGTCACTCAACTTCCCTGGACACTGAAGCGAACGCCCTGAGGATGGAACTGCAGAGGAGGAGCTGGACCCTGGGGCACCTGGGACTTCAGGAACCAGAACCCACCTGTGCCATTGTTTGGGATCACAACCACATTCACCCGGCCAGCCTCAAACTGCTCCTCCAGCTGGGCCAGACTCTCACAGTAGCGGCCCTGAAAGAACACCTTCTGGATGGTCCACTGGGCAGGGTCCAGAGCCTTGTGATCTACCAGCAGCTCCAGCCCCACAGGGTGCAGGTAGACGCCAGATCCTGAAATGTTGTAGTAGAGGCCAAACCAGCTGGCCCTGTCCCCTGACTGAATGCCACGGGAAGCTGTCGGCAACATTACCAGGTTCCCTCCTCCTTGCCTGTAGGAGCAGCAGTGGTGCAGGACACCAGCTGCCTGGGGCAGCTCTCTGTCGACGATCATCTGGTCTATGTCCCGGGACTCTCGGAGAAGCACAGGGCATCGGTGATAGGGCAGGGAGCCCCCATGACGCTCCACGGTCACATCCCGCATGTAGGAGGGCTGGGGCAGCGGCCCCACCACCAGTTCAGTCACATTGGGCTGGGGTTGTCGGCCAAAGAAGACGATGGCCAGTGCCTCCCGGGCAGGTGGGGGGCTCCCCCTGTCCAGGTGGGCCAGGGCTGCAGCCTTGGGGGGCAGCTGCAGCTCTACTGAGAAGGCGCAGTTGTCTGAGGGTCGGGCCTGGGCTGCATCCACCAGGTCTGGCCCCAGCTTCTGGGTCAGGAAGCTCATCACAGCCATCAGCTCTTCTCGGCTCAAACACCTGTCTTCAAACAGCTGGCTGTGGTCAGGGTGTGTCCAGGGCTGGGCACGGGGGGATCCAGAGGGGCAGGGGCGAGGCAGGCTGGGATGACATTGCTTCCCAACGCCGTCCTCACACCCAGCACCACCTTCCTCCCTGCCCATCACCAGAAGAGTCCACAAGGACAGAAAAATGAAGATGAACATCGCTAAAGCTCTGGCTGTCTTCAGAATCTTGATTTGGAGTGCAGCATACATGATGGACAGACCGACAGAAGTGGGTGCACAGGGCCTCTTTCAGTGTCTGTAGGTTCCTGTCTTTGAGTTGTGCTTCGGGTCAACGCATTATTGTACACTAAGGACAAGCAGCCGAGGAAGAAGGGTTGGTAGTGGTGGGAGGTTGGAGCGGGGCAGATCAGGCCAGGTTCAGTAGATGCAGCTAAGGTTATAACCTGAATTTTAAGTGGCCTATGTCAGCCTGTGTCCTCCTGTTTCAAATCAAACACTCAGCTTCACTGTTGGGGAACAAAATGGGGGAGGGATGGGTATGGGAGACACTTCTGGAGGGAGGAAGTGGTAGAAGTGACGGGTCCCAGGGCTCTTTTTCCACTCTCTCGATGGAACCTTGCNCCCAGCACCACCTTCCTCCCTGCCCATCACCAGAAGAGTCCACAAGGACAGAAAAATGAAGATGAACATCACTAAAGCTCTGGCTGTCTTCAGAATCTTGATTTGGAGTGCAGCATACATGATGGACAGACCGACAGAACTGGGTGCACAGGGCCTCCTTCAGTGTCTGTAGGTTCCTGTCTTTGAGTTGTGCTCGGGGCAACGCATTATATGTACACTGAGGACAAACAGCCAAGTAAAGAGGAATGGCAGCGATTGGAGGTTGGGGCGGGGCAGGGATCAGGCCACGTCAGAAGATGCAGATTTTTTTATAACCTGAATTGTAAGTGGCCCATGGCAGCCTGTGTCCTCCTGTTTCAAATCAAACACTCAGCTTCACAAAATGGGGGAGGGATGGGTATGGGAGACACAGCTGGAGGGAGGAAGTGGTAGAAGTGACGGGTCCCAGGGCTCTTTTTCCACTCTCTCGATGGAACCTTGCTCCTTGCTACATGGCTGCAAGCAAAAGTCCTGTGTTCAGCCATCCAGCCAGATTCCATCTTCCTTCCTCTAGTCCATGAAGGCCTCTGATGAGGGCTCCCATGCAGCAACCAGAATCCTAATGGCACGCAGAGGAGCCTGGAGAGTCATGCTGAGAACACCAATCACCTGTGGGGAGCTGGGAGGCTGAGGAGCTGAGCGGCCGAAGAGCTGAGCCCGGTCAACATCTTGGTGGTCCTGAACTCCCTGAGTCACTAGAGGAGAGCCTGAGGGGAGTGAATCCATTCAGAAGCTGGAGCGGGTGGGAAGGGCAGCTTACAGAGACCCTGCCTCTTGAGCAGAACTGATGGACCACATCAGAAGTCAGGGTGCATAATACCCTGGCTGTGAATTTAACCTCGCTCTTCACAAACTTCATCCCCAGGAAACCCTTTTCCAGAAGGCTGCAGAAGCCGAGAGCAAAGCCAACTCCATTGTGAGGCAGGTGATGTGAGGTAGACACCATCTTCTGTTCAGCCAGGTCCTGAGGGAACCAGGAGAGACTGAGGTTCCAGAGATGGGACATGCTTCCCTGGTGAACTGGGGGAAAGTCCTATCCAGCCTGGACTTGTCCAAGACCACTTTCCCAGAAGTCACCTTAGACGACCTTGCAGACAGAGTATGTTTGCTGGAGGAGAATGGACAGAACATCCCAGCTCAAAGGGTCAGGAGGTGCAAAGGTAACTTGAAGCACCTGGCATGGGCAGGAAATGGCCAAGGTCAGCACATTGGGTGCGAGGTGGAGACAGGAGTCGGTGGAACAGCAGAAGAGATCAGGTCAGGAAGGCTTGTGCCGTGTGTGGCTCTTAAGCAAAGTAGGCATTGCAGAAAGACAGAAATCTGGGCACTGTGAAATCAGGGAAATCAACCCCAGAAAGGTCAGTTCTCCAGATACCAGCTGCTTCTGCAACCAGCTCTATTTTGATATGCAAATTCTACACATGGTTTGTTTGGTGACCAACCTGGGGCCTCGGACTCTTGCATCAATCAAATTGATAAAGAGGCCGGTGAAGTAAATCAGAGTTAACTGGTACTGAAGCTGCAGCAGGAAGGAGCAAGAACAAAACACAGGTTCCCTTGCTTGCCCTCTGTGGCCTGGTTCCTTCAGTGGAGTAAGAGTGGGGCTAGTCCATGGAGCCGACTGAGGGCTGGCTTAGGTGGTCTGCCCACCCCTTTGGTGGTGCTGTGTGCAGGGGTCATGCCCAACACCTGTTCTTCTCCTTTCACCTCTGAAGCAGCAATACATTTCTGTGTTTTCTGTGTCTCATTGGTCATAACTGCAGGGACTGCCCAGTGCTTGTAGATATTTTTAGTCTGTTAAGGTTCTTTATATTCTGTTGCTCAAGGAAATATTTGTCCAGGTGCCAAGTGCAAGCACTCAAGTATAGAAACTGAGGCCCTCGCCTCTCTCAGTTTGAAATGGTTCATGTGGACTTTGTAATAAAGAGGGGACAGAATCTAAGGTCAAACCCAGCCCTGGCCCCACGGCAAGCCTTTCCAGCCCAGGAACTTCATTCTGGATCCTTTGATAAGTGATGGTGTTTCCTCCCAGCTCAGAACACATTGTCAAGAGGAACACTTTATGTCCCAACCAGTGTCACCAATCACAGATCAAGAATGTCCACTCTGGTGGGGAATCCCCAGGTCTCCTAGAGGAGAGGGAGTAAGGATCAGGAAGGGGGGTGGAGAGCTTTGGCCTGACCTTGAGGAGGAACTGATAAGGCAGAAGGTGCCCCTCTGCCCACCTTCTCTAGAAGCGTCTTGCTGTCACATTGCTTCCTCTGAATTCGGGTCATCCTAGGCTTCACCATCATCATATCACACACTGTAAACAACTGTTTAAAGGTGTTCCTGTTGGACAGTTACTCAGGGGAAAGGAGCTACACATCCTGCTTCCTCCAGTAAGTCTTATTTCCCTTTGGACAAACTTGCCTGCAGCCTGTGTAAATGTGCTGAAGGTGACTCGATCCCTGGGAGCCAGGTGCCATCCCCGGTCCCCCAGCTGGGCCCCAGAACATGCTGCCTGAGCCTGCCTGCAGTCTCAGAGTCCCCATGAAGCCAGTGAAGCCACTCTGGATGCCCAGGTCACTGTACTCTGATCTGCACCCCAGGGGTACAGCTCTGGCTTCAGTGCTGAGAGAGAGTGTGTCAAAGACAGAAGCGAGGACACTGACAAGAGGCAAAGGGTCAGATGAGGCCAGTGACCTCCAGGACAGAGAAGAAGTGAGGAATCTGAGCAATGTGGCCGAGAGTGTTGACAGAATATGGTGTCTGATTGGGTGGGTGCGTGAGAAAGGATACCGACTCTTTGGTGACACAAGGACACCAGGTTTCCATTGGGTGACTTGGGAGGGTGAGGGGCTTTCTCCAGAAGGACCTACAAGAAGAGCAACAAGTTGAAGGAGGATTCCAACAAATTTGAGGTGAGGTTCCTGTGGGAAGCCCAATCATAGATGACCAGAGAAAAGGCCACTGGGTCTAAAGGTTTCAACGGCCAGAGAACAGCCTCTAGGCTAGAAATAGAGATTTGTGTCAACCAGCAAAAGGTAGTCAGTGCCTCAGATGATAAAGAATCTGTCTGCGATGTGTGAGACCTGGGTTCAATGCTTGAGTTGGGAACATTCTCCAGAGAAAGAAATGACCACCCACTCCAGTATTCCTGCCTGGAGAATTGCATGGACAGAGGAGCCTGGCAGGCTACAGTCTATGTGGTGGCAAAGAGTTGACAGGACTGAATAACTAACCCACAAAGATAGGAAGCCTGAGATCACCCAGAGAGGACTGTGCAGCAGGGAGAGAGGAGGAGCAGGGCCACAGTCCAGAAGATGCCCATGTGTGGGGCTGAGCAGGTTGGTGGGCACAGCGGAGGCAAAGGAGCTGGCATAGGAGCCTGAGAAGCAGCCAGCATGCCCTCGGAGGGGTCAGAATGGGAGGAGGTCAACAGGAGAGAGTTTTCAGTAGGGACTAGTCAGAGAGGACCAGTGCCACCCAGAGTCCAGAAAGTGGCAACTGGGAGGGCCTGTGATTCTGCATCAGCATTTGGAAGAGCAGGATAAGGAGGGACTGGGTGGGGAAGGGAAGCTGGAGGCGGGGAAAGGAGAGCTCTCCTTGGAGGAAGGCACCTGAGAAGCACAAGCTAAGGGAAGACCCTGTCCTGGAGAGTCAGGGTCCTGGCAGAGACTTAACGAGATGTGAGTCAAAGCCAGTCAAGAGGGAGAGATTTTAAGGGAAGGGAGAGGGTTGGATAAATGAGAAAGAACCTTTTGGGAGCAGCTGGAGGGGTGGGTTTCCCCTTAAAACAAGTAAACAGGCTGTAGAATTGATGAGCCCATTCTCACTGATATGTGCTGTGCTAAGTCGATTCAGTCGAGTCCTACTCTTGGCGACCCTATGGACTGTAGTCCGCCAAGCTCCTCTGTCCTTGGGAATCTCCAGGCAAGAATATTGGAAAGGCCAGCTGATTCTCACTGATGAGTCTCATCAGAGAAGCTGTCAGCAAGACCTCATACCCCTTTTTTATTTGGTTAGGGATATCCCCTTTTTCCAAACCCGCCAAGCACTGTATAAAGTATACAAGGATCTTCTACACAATTACTATTATCTCATCACTGCAAAAACTACTACTTATTCTTGGCTGGGATTTTACCTTAATCAGTAACTGAACCTTCCAGGTGGTAAGTGCTCCTAAATATAGCAATGCCTGGGACTTCTCAGATGGTCCAATGGGTAACATTCCCCTGCTCCCAGTGCGGGGGCCTTGGTTGAATCCCTGGTTGGGGAACTAGATCCCACACGCTACAGCTAAGATTGAAGATCCTTCATGCCGAAACTAAGCCCTAGCACAGCCAAAGAAAGAAAAATATATTTAAACAAAAAAGTGACAACAAACTTTAAAAAAAACTTTAAGCGAGCATCCACACACACTCACAGGCACACTCACCACCTGCAAACACTCACAGCCTTGGTCTGGACATGGGACTCAAGGCAATGATTTGCAACTTATTCAACCAGGCTGGGGAAGGGGTGGACACCACATTTCTTTCTTCCTTTTGCCTCCAGCACTCACTATGGTGCATCTGATCAGAAAGAGAAGCCAGGAGGAGGTGGAGACAACCACATAAACGTGTCATGGAGAAGTTCAATGATTCAAGTCAGAGAAAAAACATGTATCAAGTCAGTATCAACAGCAACAACAACACCTATTTTTCTCCTGTCTCGTCTTTAGCCTCTCCGTTTCCTCTGTCCTCTGTCCTCTGTCACTCTGACTTTCATTTCAGGTCATGTTATAAATTCACCCACCCAGCACTGGCCCTCTCTCCTGACTGAGGACTTTCTCCCTGTTCTTAGGAAGCTTGCTTCTGGTCAGCTCACCTGCATCCACTGTTGACCCAGAAGAGAACATGGGCCTGGAGCAGGACAGAAGGGAGCAGAAGCTTCTGCGCTGCCTGGATATGATCTCCCTCTGGTCAGAAGCTGAGCGGCATCTGAAATCTGTTTCCTGTCCCTCAACGCCCAGCCCTACCTTGGCTTACAGCAGGCTCTCATTCCTCCTCTTTGAAGTGAGACAGACATGGAGAGTGAGCAAGAGACAGCAAAAGACATTTTCTGACATTTAACATTTTTTCTTGGAGATATATAGGCAAGAAAAGGCAAAAGGGTCACCAGAGGCCACACTTCTGTGCAATGCAGGAGACTCAGGTTTTCTCCGTGGGTCAGGAAAATTCCTTGAAGAAGGAAAAGGCAATACACTCCAGTATTCTTACCTGGAGAATTCCATCCATGGAGGAGCCTGGTAGGCTATAGTCCATGGGGTCACAAAGAGTTGACCATGATTGACTGACTAAGCACAGAGGCCACACCCATTTCTCTGGGTCTCAAAACACTTGAAAAAATTGAGTCCTTGGGCACAGTACCCCCCCTACCCTGAAAGTGAAGTCGCTCAGTCGTGTGCGACTCTTTGCCACCCCTTGGACTGTAACCTATTGGGCTCCTCTGTCCATGGGATTTTCCAGGCAAGAAGAAGACAAGTTATTTTAAAGAATGAAGTCAGAAACTACTTAGCCCCATTTATTTTTTGAATAATAATAAATGAATAGGTAATACAGTTACACGGTTCAAAATTCAAAATGTACAAAAGGATAATATCGAGTCTCCTCCCTCCCAAGTCCCTGCCTCCTGTTTCCTCTTCACAGAGGCAACTAGTGTTACTTGTGTCTTCTGAATATGCATCTATAAGATATGAAAATATGGATTTATATGATCCTCCCCCATAAAACACAAATGGAGGTGCCCGGTCCACAATTGTGTGCATTGCCTTACTCTTTAGAAGAGTAATTTGAATAAAGAGACACAGATTTATAGCTGCAGAGTATTGTTTTGTCAACTGAATTAGGCAATGGCACCCCACTCCAGTACTCTTGCATGGAAAATCCCATGGATGGAGGAGCCTGGTGGGCTCCAGTCCATGGGGTCGCTAAGAGTCAGACATGACAGAGTGACCTCACTTTCACTTTTCACTTTCATGCACTGGAGAAGGAAATGGCAACCCACTCCAGTGTTCTTGCCTGGAGAATCCCAGGGACGGGGGAGCCTGGTGGGCTGCCATCCATGGGGTCGCACAGAGTCGGACACAACCGAAGTGACTTAGCAGTAGCAGCAGTAACAAATGTTCTAGGGAAGCAGAGTACTATTATTTCCTATCTCTGGACATTTGTGGAGAGACTCTGGATCCTGAAGGGACAGCCTGTGGGGGAGGCTCCACCCACAGAGGCCCTGGCTCATTGCATGCTCACACATGAGTGGTCAGCCCCTCGCCCCCATGGCATGACGTGACTGGTCTTTCTGCTTCTCACCCTTGGCTCTCACCCAGTCTCCCATGTTGGCTATTCCCAAGGTCAGAGGACACTGGTCACACCACACACCTGGCACAAAATGACCACTCCTCATTACCACTGCACTCACAAACCACTTCAGGTCCTAACTAGAGCTGCTGCTGTCTCCATGAGCATCCTTTGCAAGAGGACGAAGACAGGCCTATACTAATGGGCAGAAAGAACTGTGGGGAAACACCCTGCCCCAGGACTGGGGGAAGGGCAGCCCCCAGACCCAGGGAGACAGACGGGGACTGTCCTCTCAAGCCAGATGGCCCTTGCATTTTCAGACTTCCACAGGCCTAGAGTCAGGAGAGGAGACCAGAGTTGAAAAGTGAGAGCTGAGGAACATCTCCTCGGGGCTGGGAGGCAAATCCCAGGTTATAAGAATAGGTGAGAACAGGAGGAGTTGAGTCAAGAAGGAAGAGGGAGAAGGAGGACCAGAATGAGAGGAAACATAGGGCAAAGAGCCCCTTCCAGCTGGACTCCTGGATTCACAAGCCTGCCAGGAACCCAGCCCAGAGCCTCTAGGCAATCAGCCCCAGAGAGACCCTGCATCCTCTTCTCCCAGGTGAGGACTGGGGTTTCTCTGAATAGACCTGGCATGGCCTGAAACGATTTGGGGAAAGCAGAAAGCAAAGACAAAAGAAAAGAAAATGAAAAACACCAAACCGAGGAGTCTTCTAGAAAGGTGTAACCATGACTCCAACCTCTCGGCTGACCATTCCTCTCCTGTGTGACAGGAACCCAGCTTGTTGGGGTGCACAGAGCTGAGAAGCCCCTGATTCAGGCAGCATAGCTTCAGGATGATCCCAGCGAGGCGGTAAGCAAGGGAGGACGATGCAGGAGAGAGAGGACCCTGGGGCGTGAGGAGGAAGAAGAGGGCAAGGCTCCCCAGTTCCTAGCCCTTCTCCCCAAACTCCCAGACCCTGGAGCCCCATTCTCATTCCCCATCTCAGGGAACACCTAGTTCTGGAAGAAGCCCGCGTGGGAGAAGGCAGGGAGGTCAGGGGCACAGGCAGCAACCTGGGGCAGGCAAGCCAGGGAGCTGACCTCACAGGACTCAGCATCCTGGTCCTCCCGGAAGTAGATGGAGTCAGCAGAATTGAAGGAAGGGTCCTCGTCAAAGAAGTTGTAGGGTCACAGGAAGAAGCCCACACCGTTGCCCACTGTCACCATGTTGGGAATGTCCTCTGCATGTGGGATGTGCAGGAACCTGGCTGTCACCCAGGCCACCAAGTCCTAGTGGAGGAAGAAAGAGGGTCATGAGGCCTGGCACTGCTAAGGACACCTCTGCCTCCCACAGGATTCACTTGGGAGTCCACCATCATTCAAGAGGGTTTTAAATCTTTAAACGATTTGTCATAGTAGCCCAGAGGTCAAAGCATAAAGAATCAACTTCATATTAGGAGCAACACCACCCTCAACGACCCAGCCTGTATGTGCTGTCTCTGACATTTCCCATCACATCCCCATCAGCCTACCCATCCCAAGAGAAATGATGACATCCACAGGCTACTTTAGCACCTCCCCCGACTCTGGGAGAGTTCCCAAACTGTATCTGAAGGAAGGAGAATGGAGGAGGGTAGGTCAGGTTTGGGTGGCAGAAAAGCTCAACGTTTGGAAATTAATCCTTTAGTGGTGAAGACAGAAATGATGTTTTAGGTATAAGAGATGTGGTCTTCCCTGGTCATTCCAGCCCTTCTGAATCCTGGCACCCTTAAAGGACTCAGTCCACAAGCAGAGATTAAGAGAGCTGCTGCCTTGAGGAAAGGCTGGAGCCTCAGCCAGGGTCCGCAGATGAACCCCAGCTTAGGAGGTTGCCCCCAACAAGTAGTGAGCAGATCCACAAAAGCACAGAAGCAGAAGTCAGCTTAGCCCTTCAGGTGATCATGGGTTTTCAGGTCCCCCCACCAAGGGAAGGTGGGGCTGATCTCTGTGTCCCCCCGCCCTTCTCTCATCTCCCACAGTCAGCTGACCTTTCCAGCAAGGGTCTCATTGTTGATGAAGTCAGCAAAGTCCACAGTGGGAGTTCAGGGGTCATTCTGATTGAAGATGCTGGAGCTGTGGGTTCTGTCTCCTTCCTCTGGGTCACAGCCAGCTGGTACCTAGAGATGCTCTGGTCAGGGGTCCATGGTCACTGTCCCTGTCCTGCTGCCTGATCATCATGGAAGGGAGCCGAGCCTATGGACCTCAGCTTCGAAGCTCATCCACACTCTCACCGTGATGTCACCCTAGTGTGCAGCCATTGTCCTGCACATCCCACATCCCACCTCGTGGGCGGTCCATCACCTTTTGTTTTTTTTTTAAAGATACAGTACTTGGCTGATCTTTTCCTTTATCTTTGTTTTCTCTTGACCTGAACACAACATCTTTTCATGGCCTTCTCCTATTGATCCCTTTGGATTTCACAGCATTAGAAAAACAGGAAAGACTTATCTGCCTGGGTCTTAGCCTTCCAAGGGGACCATTTATTTACTGTCAGCCTTTTGATAACCAGGAAATGTTTTGTGCTCTTACGTCAGCTCGTATAGAATCTGAACTGGGTTCCCAATTGCCCCTTCCAAGTGCCGAAGAATTGATCTTTTTGAACTGTGGTGTTGGAGAAGACTCTTGAGAGTCCCTGGACTGCAAGGAGATCCAACCAGTCCATTCTGAAGGAGATCAGTCCTGGATGTTCTTTAGAAGGATTGATGCTAAAGATGAAACACCTATACTTTAGCCACCTCATGCGAAGAGTTGACTCACTGGCAAAGGCTCTGATGCTGGGAGGGACTGCGGGCAGGAGGAGAAGGGGACAACAGAGAATGAGATGGCTGGATGGCATCACCGACTCAATNGATGTTCTTTAGAAGGATTGATGCTAAAGATGAAACACCTATACTTTAGCCACCTCATGCGAAGAGTTGACTCACTGGCAAAGGCTCTGATGCTGGGAGGGACTGCGGGCAGGAGGAGAAGGGGACAACAGAGAATGAGATGGCTGGATGGCATCACCGACTCAATGGACCTGAGTTTGAGTGAACTCCAGGAGTTAGTGCTGGACAGGGAGGCCTGGAGTGCTGCAATTCATGGGGTCAAAAAGAGTCAGACATGAGTGAGTGACTGAACTGAACTGAATTGAACATGCTCTTTTCATCTCAACCTCCCATCTCCAACAATACACACCCCCACCTTCCCCAGCTGAAGGCTCTCTCCATGGAGCTGTTCTGGGGCAGTGGCCCCCCAGCAAAGATGACCGTCTGGATGCAATAACCGGGAGGATGCCCCCACTTGTTGCTCTGCTTGCTGGCCAGGTACAGGTAGTGAGGGGAGGCCCCTCCCGGGGGAAGGCAGCCTGCTCCTCGGTCTCCAGCTGCTTCCGGGTCACATGCAGCCTCTGTACCTGGTGCTCAGGGCTTCAGGGTATCGCGTTGGGACAAAAGCCATGTTCTCAGCCCAGACCCAGTTTTCCACTCCTGGGGGTGGAGGGGCAAAGGGGGAGAGGAGGAGGGAGGCCTGTTCAGGCAGCGGCTCTGCCACTCTGGAATCTGCCTGCACCTGGCTACAGAGTGGGGGCCAAAGAGAAGATCAGACTGAGTGTGTCCCCTGTTTCCCTCCCCTCTTACCCAAAGATGCCCCCAACCTTTCAGCTCCCTCTTCTGGAATCCTTGCCTCCCCTAGGATGTCTTACCTCCCATCTCCAGATCCACCTTGTAGTGGGCACTGTGGGTGTGGACGGTGCCCAGCGTGTGTTCCTCAACCTGGTTTCTGTGTCTTCGGGCAGCAACAAAGAGGAACGCTGAGCTGATGTAGCCTGTGGCATGGAATTTGTCTTCTATTGCCCCACTGCGGTAGAAGACCGTATCCCACACATAGTCGGAGTTAAGCATCGTGGACACAGACCTGAGGCCAGCACTGTCTCCAGCACTCAGTCACATTGGGCTGGGGTTCTCTGCCAAAGAAGACGATGGCCAGTGCTTCCTGGGAGGTGGGTGGGGGCTCCCTCTGTTCAGGTGGGCAGGGGCTGCAGCCTTGGGGGGCAGCTGCAGCTCTACTGAGAAGACACAGTTGTCTGAGGATCGGGCCTGGGCTGCATCCACCAGATCTGGGCCCAGTTTCTAGGTAAAGAAGGACATCATAGTCATCAGATCTTCTTGGCTCAGGTCTGCAAACAGCTGGCTCTGGTCAGGCTGTGTCCAGGTCTCGACACTGGGGGATCCAGAGGGGCAGGGGAAGGCAGGCTGGGATGACATTGTTTCCCAACTCCTTCCTCACTCCCAGCACCACCTTCCTCCCTGCCCATTGCCAGAAGAGTCCACAAGGACAGAAAAATGAAGATGAACATCACTAAAGCTCCTGACTCTTCAGGCTCTTGAATCAGAATGCAGCATGCGAGACAGCCACACAGACAGACAGAACGGGGTGCATGATGCCTCCTTAGTTCTGGAAGTTTCCAGTTCTGGGTGGTGCTTCTGGGCGAAGGCATGAAGGGTACATTCAAGACAAGCAGCCAAGAAGAGATGGCAAGCATACACAGAGGAACTGTACAAAAAAGATCTTCATGACTTGGATAATCACGATGATGTGATCACTCATCTAGAGCCAGACATCCTGGAANCGGGGAAAGCAGAAAGCAAAGACAAAAGAAAAGAAAATGAAAAACACCAAACCGAGGAGTCTTCTAGAAAGGTGTAACCATGACTCCAGCCTCTCGGCTGACCATTCCTCTCCTCTGTGACAGGAACCCAGCTTGTTGGGGTGAATAGAGCTTAGAAGCCCCTGATTCAGGCAGCATAGCTTCAGGATGATCCCAGCGAGGCGGTAAGCAAGGAAGGACGATGCAGGAGAGAGAGGACCCCGGGGCGTGAGGAAGGAGAAGAGGGCACAGGCTCCCAAGTTCTTAGCCCTTCTCCCCACACTCCCAGACCTTGGAGCCCCATTCTCATTCCCCATCCCAGGGAACACCTAGTTCTGGAAGAAGCCCGCGTGGGAGAAGGCAGGGAGGTCAGGGGCACAGGCAGGAGCCGTGGGCAGGCAAGCCAAGGAGTTGACCTCACAGGACCCAGCATCCTGGTCTTCTCGGAAGTAGATGGAGTCAGCAGAATTGAAGGAGGGATCCTCATCAAAGAAGTTGTAGGGTCGCAGGAAGAAGCCCACACCGTTGCCCACTGTCACCATGTTGGGAACGTCCTCTGCATGTGGGATGTGCAGGAACCCGGCTGTCACCCAGGCCACCAAGTCCTAGTGGGGGAAGAAAGAGGGTCATGAGGCCTGGCGCTGCTATGGACACCTCTGCCTCCCATAGGATTCACTTTGGGAGCCCACCATCACTCAAGAGGGTTTTAAGCTCTAAATGCTTAATCATAGTAGCCCAGAAGTCAAAGCATAAAAAATCAACTTCATATTAGGAGGGACACCAGCCTCCTATGTCCCAGCCTGCAGCTGCCATCTCTGACATTTCCCATCAGGTCCCCATCAGTTTACCCATCCTAAGAGAAATGATGACACCCACAGGCTACTTTAGCACCTCCTGCGACCCTGGGAGAGTTCCCAAACTGTAACTGAGGAAGGAAATGGATGAGAGAAGATCAGGTTTGGGTGACAGAAAAGCTCAACGTTTGGAAATTAATCCTTTAGTGGTGAAGACAGAAATGGAGTTTTAGGTATAAGAGATGTGGTCTTCCCTGGTCATTCCAGCCCTTCTGAATCCTGGGGCCTTTAAAAGACTCAGTCCACAAGCAGAGACTGAGAGAGCTGCTGCCTCAAGGAAAGGCTGGAGCCTCAGCCAGGGTCTGCAGATGAATCTCAGCTTAGGATGTTTTCCTCCACAAATAGTGAGCAGATCCACAAAGCACAGAAGCAAGAGTCAGCTCAGCCCTTCAGGTGATCATGGGTTTTCAGGCCCCCCCGCCAAGGGAAGGTGGGGCTGATCTCTGTGTCCCCCCGCCCTTCCCTCATCTCCCACACTCAGCTGACCTTTCCAGCAATGGTCTCATTGTTGATGAAGTCAGCAAAGTCCACGGTGGGAGTCCAGGGGTCATTCTGATTGAAGACACTGGAGCTGCCAGGCTCTGTCTCCTTCCTCTGGGTCATGGCCAGCTGGTACCTAGAGATGCTCTGGTCAGGGGTCCATGGTCACTGTCCCTGTCCTGCTGCCTGATCATCATGGAAGGGAGCCGAGCCCATGGACCTCAGCTTCCCAGCTCATCCACACCCTCACTGTGATGTCACCCTAGTGTGCAGCCATTGTCCTGCACATCCCACATCCCACCTAGTGGGTGGTCCAACACCATTTTTTTTTTTTTAAAGATACAGTACTTGGGTACTCTTTCTTTTTTTTTTTTTTTTTGACCTGAGGCCAACATCATATTATGTCCTTCTCCTGTTGATCCCTTTGGGTCACAGCATTAGGAAAACAGGAAAGACTTATCTGCCTGGGCTTTAGCCTTCCAAGGGGACCATGTGTCTACTGTAGGCCTTTTGATAACCNCTTTTTTTTTTTTTTTTTGACCTGAGGCCAACATCATATTATGTCCTTCTCCTGTTGATCCCTTTGGGTCACAGCATTAGGAAAACAGGAAAGACTTATCTGCCTGGGCTTTAGCCTTCCAAGGGGACCATGTGTCTACTGTAGGCCTTTTGATAACCAGGAAATGTTTTGTGCTCTTACCTCACCTCATGTAGAATTTGAACTGGGTTCTCAATTGCCCCTCCCAACATGCTGTTCTCATCTCATCCACCCACCTCCAGCAATATTCACCACCCACCTTCCCCAGCTGACCGTCTCTCCATGGAGCTGTTCTGGGGCAGTGGCCCCCCAGCAAAGATGACCGTCTGGATGCAATAGCTGTGAGGGTGCCCCCATTTGTTGCTCTGCTTGCTGGCCAGGTACAGGTAGCGAGGGGAGGCCCCTCCCAGGGGGAAGGCGGCCTGCTCCTCAGTCTCCAGCTGCTTCCGGGTCACCTGCAGCCTCTGTATCTGGTGCTCAGGGCTCCAGGGTATTGCCGTGGGGACAAAAGCCATATCCTCAGCCCAGACCCAGTTTTCCAGTCCTGGGGGTGGGGGGTAGGGGTAAAGGGGGAGAGGAGGAGGGAGGCCTGGTCAGGCAGCTGCCCTGCTGTCTCTGGACTCTGCCTGCACCTGGCTTCAGAGTGGGGGCCAAAGAGAAGACCAGACTGAGTGTGTGCCCTGCTGCCCTCCCCTCTCACCCAGAGATGCCCCCAATCTTTCAGCCCCCTTTTCTGGAATCCTTGCCTCCCCTAGGGTGACTTACCTCCCACGTCCAGATCCACCTTGTAGTGGGCACTGTGGGTGTGGACGGTGCCCAGCGTGTGTTCCCCAACCTGGTTTCCATATCTTCGGGCAGCACCAAAGAGGAAGGCTGAGCTGATGTAGCACGTGGCATGGAATTTGATGTCTATGGCCCCCCTGGGGTAGAAGACCATGTCCCACACATAGTCGGACTTGAGCTCATGGACACAGATCTGAAGACCAGCACTGTCCCCCAACACCCCCAAAATAGTGGGAAGGAAAATGTGAGTGGTGTTGCCTCAGGGGCAGGCCCTTGTTCTCCTTAAACACACCAAAGGCATCATCTGGTGTCTTGGGGGCTTGGGACTCCACAAGGAAGTGACAGTCCATGTAGGTGGCCTGGTAGGGGCACTCTACACGAATCAGGGGTGTGCCAAAGTAACCCATGCCAATGCCACTCTTCATAGGGCGAGTGAGCATTGCCGTGGGGTATTCCCACACCATAAACAGTGCTGGCCACTTGCAGGCTAATCTTGTAAGCCTGTCATTCTCTTTGTAATCGAATGTCAAAATTCTAGGACCACTGAAAGCTCCGAGGCCAAAGGAAAAAGTCCACAATGAGGAGGACACTCGATTGCTCTGGATACTGAAGCAGGGGCCCTGAGGATGGAACTGCAGAGGGGGAGTTGGATCTGGGGACACCTGGGACTTCAGGGGCCAGGACCCACCTGTGCCATTTCCAGGGATCACCACCATATTCACCTGGCCAGTTTCAAACTGCTCCTCCAGCTGGGGCAGATTCTCATAGTAGCGACTTTGAAAGAACACCTTCTGGATGGTCCACTGGGCAGGGTCCAGAGCCTTGTGGTCTACCTGCAGCGCCAGCCCCACAAGGTGCAGGTAAGACCCACCTTTTGTGATGTTATAGTAGCGGCCAAACGAGGTGGCCCTGTCCCATGACTGCACGCCACGGGGAGCTGAGTTCATGGTCAACAGCTTCTATCCTCGTGGTCATAGGATCAGCAGTGGTGCAGGACACCAGCAGCCTGGGGTGGTTCTCTGTCAAAGATCATCTGGTCTATGTCCAGGGACTCTGGGAGAATCACAGGGCATCGGTGATAGGGCAGGGGCCCCCATGATGCTCCACGGTCACATCCCACGTGTAGGAGGGCTGGGGCAGCGGCCCCACCACCAGCTCACTCACAGTGGGTTGGGGCTGTCTGCCAAAGAAGATGATGGCCAGTGCCTCCCGGGCAGGTGGGGGACTACCTCTATCCAGGTGGGCCAGGGCTGTAGGCTTGGGGGGCAGCTGCACTTCTACCGAGAGGACATAGTTGTCTGAGGGTTGGGCCTGAGTCTCATCCACCAGGTCTGGCCCCAGATTCTAGGTCATGAAAGACATCACAGCCATCAGCGTTTCTTGGCTCAGGTCTGCAAACACCTGGCTGTAGTCAGGCTGTGCCCAGGGCTGGACACTGGGGGATCCGGAGGGGTAGGGGGAGGCAGGTTGGGATGACATTGCTTCCCAACGCCCTCCTCACTCCCAGCACCACCTTCCTCCCTGCCCATCACCAAAAGAGTCCCCAAGGACAGAAAAATGAAGATGAACATTGCTACAGCTCCTGACTCTTCAGGCTCTTGAATCAGAATGCAGCATGCGAGAGACACGCGGACAGACAGAACCGGGTGCATGATGCCTCCTTAGTGTCTCGAAGTTCCTGGCTCTGGGTGGTGCTTCTGGGCGATGGCATGATGGATACACTGAAGACAAGCAGCCAAGGGCAGAGGGTTGGCAGGGAGTGAAGGGTGGGGTGGGGGCAGTGGTTAACTCAGTTCGGGAAATGGGGCTGAGGTAGGAATCTGCATTTTAAGTGGCCCATGTCAGCCTCTGTCTTTTTGTTCCAAATCAAACACTCAGGTTCAAGGTTGGAGAACAAATGGGGGGAGGGCTGGGCTTGAGTACACAGCTGGAGACAGAAGAGGAAGATGTGGCGGGGACAGAAAGGGACTGCCCTTGGGCTCTTCCTTCCTGCTCCAGGCCCAGACTTTCTCCTGGCTACTTGGCTGTAAGCAAATCACACCTGAGCACAACCCTCCAGCAGGATTCGCCCCTTCCTTCCTCTAGACTGGGAAGCCCTGATCACCGTCCTCTGCTCCCCCATCACCAGAATCCCCCATCACAGGCACCCACAGGAGCCTGCAGAGTCATGCTGAGAACACAAAGCACCTACAGGTGTCTGGGTAACTGAGGGCTGAGCCAGGTTAACATCGTGGAGGCCCTGAGCTCCCTGAGTCACTGGAGGGGAGCAGGCGGTGGAGGGAGCAGTCAGTGTAAGAAAGATCCCCTCCTCATCCCAGGAGCAGGACTGATGGACCATCACAGGTCAGGGTGCCTAGAACCCTGGTTGTGAACTTAACCTAGCTGTCCACAACCCTCATCCCCAGGAAACCTTTTTCCAGAATACTGCAGAGGAAGAGAGCAAAGCTACCTCCATGCTCAGGCAGGTGATGCCGGGGAGACACCATCCTCTGTGCAGACAGGTCTTGACAGAGAAACTGAGGGTTCCAGAGATAGGACATGCTTCCCTGGTGAACTGGGGGAGAATCCTTTCCAACCTGCACACCTCCAAGAACACTTCCCCCGAAAGGCACCTTAGATGAACTTGCAGTTCACCTGGAGGAGAATGGACAGTACATCCCAGCCAAAAGGATCAGAACATGCAAAAGTACAGAGCTTGAAACAGCCTGGGCATGGGCAGGAAATGGCCAAGGTCAGCGTATTGGATGTGAGGTGGAGACAGGAGTCAGTGGGACAGCAGAAGAGATCAGGTCAGGAAGACTTGTGCACTGTGTGGGTCTTAAGGAAAGTAGAAGGCATTGCAGAAAGACAGAAATCTGGGCACATGTGAAACCAGGGAAATCAACCCCAGGAAGGTCAGTTTCTCCATATACCAGCTGCTTCTGCTACCAGCTCTATTTTGATATGCAAGTTCCACATATGGGTCATTTTGTTACCAACCTGTGTCCTTGGACACTTCCATCAGTAGAACTGATAAAAAGCCAGAGGAGGAACTGAGGCAGGGCCTTACTGGTACTCAAGCTGCTGCAAGAAGGAGCAAGAACAAAACACAGGTTCCCTGCTTGCCCTCTGTGGCCTGGTTCCTTCAATGGAGTAAGTGGGGGCAGATCCAAAGAGCGGGCCCCAGGGCTGGCTTAGGTGGTCGGCCCCACTGCTTGTGATGCTCTGGCGGGGATCGTGCCCAATACACTGCTTTTGCTTTTGGCAGCTCGGAAGAGGCAGTACATTTGTGCTCTTTTTGTATCTTATGGTTGGTTCAAGATCGCCCCAACTGCTGGTCCATGCCGATATTTTTAATACCACATACTTTCCCTGAATTCTGTTGCTTGAGGAGACATTTGTCCATGTGCCAGTGCAAACACCCCAGTCAAGAGTCTTCAGCCCCGTCTCTGAAAATGAATCAGTTCATGCAGACTTTGTAATAAGAGGAGCAGATTCTAAGGGCTGGCCCAGCGCTGGCCACAAGGCCAGCCTCTCCAGGCCAAGAACTTCATTCTGGACCCTTTTGTAAGCGATGGCCGCTTCTCCTCAGTAAGAACACATCATCAAGAGGATGGATAATGCTTTCCCTGTGCTTGGGAAAAGCAACGCCAACCAGTGTGACCAGCGCAGGTCAAGAACAGCCACTCTGATGGGATATCCTGGGTCTCCTAGGGAAGGTGGGTAATGATCAGGCAGCGGGAGGGAGAGATTCTGCCTGCCCTGGTGGAGGAGCTGATATGGAAGAATGTGCCCCCTGCCCCCTTCTCTAAGTGTCCTGCTGACACATCACTTCCTCTGATGTCCTTTCATCGTAGGCTTCACAATCATCGTGTCAGCCATCCTAAACCAAAAAGGAGTCTCATTTGGAGAATTACTCAGGAGGCAGGACCACATGTCCTGTTCCCCTCGCCCAAGCTCTTATTTCCCTTTGGGCAAACTTGGCCCCAGCCTGTATGACTGTGCTCAAGTTGAGTTGATTCCTGGGACCCAGAGCCCATCTGCAGCCCCCAGATCTGGGCCAGAGGAGGCTGTGACTGAGCTGAGCTTCTGCTCGGAGGCCCGGTCCAGCAGCGGAAGGACACGCAGGTCACGGCACTCCCTCGATCTGCAATCTGGGGACACGGCTCTGCCTGTGGTTCCGAACAGGGCTTGGATTGGTACAGACAGAGACCATGACACCAGATGGCGAAGGGCCAGACTGAAGCCAGTGACCTGGAGGACAAGAGGAAGGGAGCATCTGAGCAGTGTGGTGGGTGGAATTGACAGCACTCGGTGTCTGATTGGTTGGGTGGGTATGTGAAATAGAGCACAGTGACTTGGGTGACACAAAGACACAGTTTCCATTCGGTGACTTGGTAATTTATGGACTGTTTTGTTTTTTTTTTTTTTGATCACACAGTGCATGTTGTAGGATCCTAATTCCCCAACTATGCATGGACCCCATGACTGCTGCAGTGGAATGGAGGAGCCCTAACCTCTGGACTGCCAAGGAATTTCCTCTAACGGGTGACTTGAGTGGGTGAGAGGCTTTCCTCATCAGAAGGACCTACAAGAAGAACAACAAGGTTAAGCGGAAAACCAATAAGCTTGAGGTTGAGGTGCTCCTGGGAAGGCCCAACATAGATGCCCAGAAAAAAGACCATTGTCTCTATGGATTTCCAGGGATGGAAGAACAGCTTCTAGGCTGGAAACTGAGATTTAGGTCGAACAACAAGTAGTAATCATTAAAGACAGGAGAGCCTGCAATCATCCATGGAGGACTGTGCAGAAAGGAGAGAGGAGGGCTGGGGCCAAAGGCCAGAAAACACCCAGGTGTGGGGCTGAGCAGGCTGGTTGGCAGAGCAGAAGCAAAGGAGCTGGTACAGGAGACAAAGAAGCAGTGGCATGCCCTCGGAGGGGTAGAATGTGAGGAAGTCACAACAGGCAAGAGTCTTCCATAGGGACTAGTCAGAGAGGACCAATGCCACCCAGAGGTCCAGAAAGTAGGGGCTGGAAGGCCTGTGGCTTCTGTATCAGCAGAGGGAGGGGAATGGGATGAGGAGGGACTCAGGGGAAGGGAAGCTGACCCTGGAAAGGGAGAGCTCTCCTTGGAGGATGGCGCCTGGAAGGAACAGACCCAGGGAAGACACCCCCCCCCCCAGGAGAGGCAGTATGCTGGATTCGACTTAGCCAGAGGACCCCCTTCTGGAGGGGGCCAGTAGGGGTAGGTTTCCCTTAAACCAGGTAAAGAGTCTGTAGAAATAATGAACTCATTTTCACTGCCAAATCCAGTCAAAGAAACTGTCAAGGAGAGACAAGAAACCTTTTTTTCCTTAGGGGATTAATTTTCTCCCATCCCACCATACTCTGTGTAAAGTTTACAAGAATCATCTAAGCAATTATGCCATCAGTGCACAAAGGACCAAGGGAAGTATTTTTGGGTAGGATTTTACTTTAATCAGCAACTGACTTTCCCAAGGGTTAATGTTCATTGAATATAGTGATGCTCTGAGACTTCCCTGGTGGTCCAGTGGTTCACATGCTGGACCCCCACTGCAGGAGGGGCAAAGGAAACTCTCACCCTGGAACTCCCCACTTAGAATCCTTCCATGGCTCCCCATTTCCCTTAGGGTAACCATGGATTGCAAGCACCGGCCTTCTCTGCCCCTGCTTGTCCCTCCAGGCTCTGCTCTCAGCCCACACACCCATCAGTGAACTTGGGGACTTGCGTGGTGTTACCTTGTCACTTCCTGGCCTTTGAACATGTTCCTGGAAACTTGTCCCCACTCACTTTCTTCTCCTATGGCCAGCTCTGTCCATCAGCTTAGACATCTGGTCCCTCAGGAAGCTTCTCCAGGCCCTAAGTCCAGGTCAGGAGCTCCTGCTGTGTCCTCCTCCCACCTGCCTGAAAAGTCCCTGATGTAATTGACTCTTGACTTGCAGCTATCACCCCTGGGGGTGACATTGTGTCTTACTCCATAATGTACCCTGCTGCCTTCCAGGGTGCCCTACACACAGGAGGCACTGGGGAAGTCTCTGTTGAACGCATGTGGGAATCCTATCCTGCACTCGCAGAGGGAGCCCTGCCAAGGGGCTGCAGGATGAGAGCCAAGGCAGGAGGACACAGCTGCTGCTGCTCACAGTTTGCCTTTGTCTCCATTCCTGGAATGCCAGTTATGCCCCTCCTGTAAGGACATCTTGGGTCTCCTAATTCAGTTCCTCAAGCGCAATGGGCCCAAGTCCAAAATTTGTGCCCTTGTGGACAGGAGTTCTTCCAGAACCTGACATCCTGGGTTACTCTTCCCTCCTTTGGCTTGACCATGTGTCTGAGGCTGACAATCCAGCAAGCTTCAGGTTTTATTGAGAGAGTTTGTGGGGTGGCCTGTTGGAGGTCCACCTTGCAGGCCTCCCGACCTCAGTGGGCTGATAAGCTCACAATCTACATGTCCACTGAGGCCTGGGCCAGGGGTGTCATCCCTAGACCGGCTGTAGAGAGACACAGCCATAGTCCCTGTTCCACATCAAAACTGTGAGCGACCATCTGGACACACTCACATGCACACTCCCCACTTGTAAACACTCACTGCCTTGGTCTGGTCATGGTTTCAAGGCAATGACTTGCAAGTTATTCTGCCTGGGTAGGGGAGGGGTTGACATTCCTTTATTCTGAAAGAAAAAATTCTTTATTCTTTTGCCTCCAGCACTGACTCCCATGCAACTGACCATAAAAAGAGCCAGGAGGAGATAGAATCAACAGCATAAAAATCTTATGAGAAGTTCAATGACTCAGNGGGGAGGGGTTGACATTCCTTTATTCTGAAAGAAAAAATTCTTTATTCTTTTGCCTCCAGCACTGACTCCCATGCAACTGACCATAAAAAGAGCCAGGAGGAGATAGAATCAACAGCATAAAAATCTTATGAGAAGTTCAATGACTCAGGTCAGAGAAAGAAAGGCATTAAGTCAGTATCAGAACCACGGCGGCCACAACACCCATTTTTCTCCTCTGTCTCAGTCTTTAACCTCTCCTTCTCCTCAGGCTCTGTCCTCAGCCACTCTGGCCTCCACCTTGGTTCATGTTATAAATTCATTCACCCGCCACCCTCTCTCCTGACTGAGGTCTTTCTCCCTGTTCTTTGAAACCTAGCTTCTCTCTGGCTCACTGATTCATCTCCCTCCAGTGTTGACCCAGCAGGGAACCTGGGTTTGCATCAATACAGAAAGGAGCAGAAGCTTCTGTGCTGTGTGAGCCCCCTGGATGTGACTCCTCAGGTCAGAAGCTGAGCAGCATCTAAAATCTGTTTCCTGTCCTTCACCTCCCAGCCCTGCCTGGGCTTCCAGCAGATGGAAATCACCCCTGCCCACTGCTTCTCATTCCCCCTCCTTGAAGAGAGACAGACAGGGAGAGTGAGCCATAGACAGTCAAAGAGAGACTGACTGGGGTTTAACATTTCCCTTGGAGATGTACAGACAAGAAGAGACAGAGAGGTCATCAGTCAATCAGTCAGGTCAGTTCAGTCACTCAGTCATGTTTGACTCTTCACGAACCCATGAACCGCAGCACCCAGGCCTCCCTGTCCATCACCAACTCCTGGAGTCTACCCAAACTCATATCCATTGAGTCGGTGATGCCATCCAACCATCTCAGCCTCTGTCATCACCTTCTCCCGCTCTCAATCTTTTGCAGTATCAGGGTCTTTTCAAAAGAGTCAGCTCTTCATATCAGGGGGCCAAAGTATTGGAGTTTCAGCTTCAACATCAGTCCTTCCCATGAACTCTTAGGATGGACTGGTTGGATCTCCTTGCAGTCCAAGGTTCTCTCAAGAGTCTTCTCCAACACCACAGTTCAAAAGCATCAATTCTTTGGTGCTCAGCTTTCTTTAGAGTCCAACTCTCACATCCATACATGACTACTGGAAAAACCAGAGCGTGGGGTCACCTGAGACCATACCTATTTCTCTGAGTCTCAAATATTTGAGAAAATTTAGTTCCTGGGCTCATCTCTCAACACAGTTTATCTTCCCCCAATCTACCATATCCAAAAAGACAACTTATTACTAGTTTAAAGGATGAAGTCAGGTCTTGTATGGGACCATTTATTGTTTGAATAATAATAAATGAATAGATAATACAGTCATATGGCTCAACGTTTTTAAAGGGTTTATACTACTAAGTCCCCCCTGCTGAGTCCCTTCCACCTGGATGCCCTCCAGAGGCAACCAGTGTCACCCACGTCTTCTGAATATGCATCTATAAGATATGACAATATGTACTCATATGATCTTTCCTTTAGAACACAAAAGGTGGTGCCCTATACACACTGCTGTACCTTGCCTTGCTCTTTAGAAGTTTAATTTCTAGAAAGAAATATGACTGGTTTTACAGCTGCGTAATATTGTTTTGTAAGACTGTATTAGAATTTATTTAATGAATCTTCTAGGAAAGACGGTTCTATTATTTCCAATCTCTGGATATTTGTAGAGAGACCCTGGATCCAGACCTTTTCCATCCACATCTCCAGAGGGACAGCCTGTGGGGGAGGCTCCACCCCCAGACCCCCTGGCTCCTTTGCATGGTCTCACGTTTTTGGACAACCCCTGGCCCCATGACAGGTCTTCTTGCCTCGCTCCCTAGGTGCCCACCCAGCCTCCCCCACTGGCTCCTGCAGGGTGCAGAGGCCACAGGTCACACAGAGAGCTGGCACAAATGACCACTCCTCATGACCACTGCACCCACAAAGCCACCTCAAGTGCTCCCTAGAGCTGCTGCTGTCTCCACGACCACTCCTGCAAGAGGATGCAAGACAGGGCATACAAACACGTTGCCCCAGGACTGGGGCAGGGGCAGCCTCCAGACACTGGGAGACAGATGGCCACTGTCCTCTCAAGCTAGATGTCCCTTGCATTTTCAGAGAGCTGAGGAACATCCACTGAGGGCCAGGAGGTAAACGCCAAGATAGAAGAACAGGTAAGAACAGGAGAAGGCAGGGCAAGAAGGAAGAGATGAAGGAGGACCAGGATGAGAGAAAACAACGGCCAAAGAGCCCCTTTCAACTGGACTCCTGAATTCACAGTCCTGGCAGAAATCCTGTCGGCAGCCACCCCCTTAGAGAGCCCCCATCCTCCCCTCCCACGTGAGGACTGGGGAGTCTCAGGAGAGACCTGGCATGGCCTAAAGAGCTTTGAGAGAGCAGAAAACCAAAGACAAAAGTTAAAAAACACACACACACACACACACACACACACACCAAAACCAGGAATTGATTGCTAGGTTTAATAATCATTCCAGACTCCCCACTGGCCATTCCTCTCCTCTCTGTGACAGGAACCCCACAGGCTGGGGTCCACAGAGCTGAGACGGCCCTGTCTCAGGCAGCATAGGTTCAGGATGCTCCCAGCAGGGCGGGAAGGCAAGGGAGAGAAAGGACCCTGCAGAGCGAGGAAGGAGAAGAGCGCACAAACTCCCCAGCTTCCAGCCCTTCTTCTCCCCACATTCCCTGGTCCTGGGGCCCCAGCCACATTCCCCATCCCAGGGAACACCTAGTTCTGGAAGAAGCCTGCGTGGGAGAAGGCAGGGAGGTCAGGGGCACAGGCAGCAACCTGGGGCAGACAAGCCAGGGAGTTGACCTCACAGGACCCAGCATCCTGGTCTCGGAAGTAGATGAAGTCAGCAGAATTGACAGAGGGGTCCTCATCAAAGAAGTTGTAGGGTCGCAGGAAGAAGCCCACACCGTTGCCCACTGTCACCGTGTTGGGAATGTCCTCTGCATGTGGGATGTGCACGAACCCGGCTGTCATCCAGGCTACCAAGTCCTAGTGGGGGAAGAAAGAGAGTCATGAGGTCTGGCACTGCTAAGGACACGTCTGCCTCCCACAGGATTCACTTTGGGAGCCCACCATCACTCAAGACGGTTTTAAGTTTTAGACACATTTTCACAGTAGCCCAGATGTCGCAGCATAAAGGATGAACTTCACATTAGGAGCAACACCAGCCTCCACTATCCCAACCTGCAACTGCCATCTCTGACATTTCCAATCACGTCGCCACCAGCCGACCCATCCCAAGAGAAATGATGACACCCCCAGGTGTCAACCTCTCCTGACTCTGTGAGAGTTCCCAAACTGTAACTGAGAGGAGGTGAATGGAGGAGGGAAGATCATGTTGTGGGTGACAGAAAAGGCTGACATTTAGAAATTAATCCTTTGTATCATCTCATGCCAATCAGAATGGCTGCGATCCAAAAGTCTACTAACAATAAATACTGGAGAGGCTATGGAGAGAAAGGAATCTTCTTAAACTGTTGATGGGAATGCAAACTAGTACAGCCACTATGGAGAACAATGTGGAGATTCCTTAAAAAACTGGAAATAGAACTGCCATATGACCCAGCAATCCCACTGCTGGGCATTCACACCGAGGAAATCAGAATTGAAAGAGACACGTGTACCCCAGTGTTCATCACAGCACTGTTTAAATAGCCAGGACACGGAAGCAACCTAGATGTCCATCAGCAGATGAAAGAAAGCTGTGGTATATATACACAATGGAGTATTCCTCAGCCATCAAAAAGAATACATTTGAATCAGTTCTAATGAGATGGATGAAACTGGAGCCTATTGTACAGAGTGAAGTAAGCCAGAAAGTAAAACACCTATATAGTGTACTAACAAATATATTTGAAATTTAGAAATATGGTAATGATAAACCTATATGCGAGACAGCAAAAGAGACACAGATGTATAGAACAGTCTTTTGGACTCTGTGGGAGAAGGAGAAGGTGGGATGATTTCAGAGAATATCACTGAAACATGTATATTATCATACGTGAAACAGATCACCAGTCCAGGTTCACTGCATGAAACAGGGTGCTCAGGGCTGGTGCACTGGGATGACCCAGAGGGATGGGATGGGGAGGGAGCTGGTAGGGGGATTCAGGATGGGAAACACATGTACACCCATGGCTGATCCATGTCAATGTATGGCAAAACCACTATAACACTGTAAAATATTTAGCCTCCAATTAAAATAAATTAAAAAACACTAAAATAAAATTTTTTAAAAAAATAAATAAATAAAAAGAAATTAGTCCTTTAGTGGTGAAGACAGAAGGAGAGAAGTTTTAGGTATAAGAGCTGTGGTCTATCTGGTCATTCCAGCCCTTCTGACCCTGGGGCCCTTAAAGGACTCAGTCCACAGAGCTGAGACTGAAACTGCTGCTGCCTCATGAGGAAAGGCTGGAGCCTCAGCCAGGGTCTGCAGATGAACTCCCAGCCTAGGATGTCTCCCTCCACAGGTAAGGAGCAGATCCACAAGAGCCTAGAAGCAGGAGTCAGCTCTTCCCTCCAGGTGATCACGGGGTTTCAGGCCCCCCCACCAAGGGAAGGTGGGGCTGATCTCTTTGTTCCCCACCCCTCCCTCATCTCCCACAGTCAGCTGACCTTTCCAGCAATGGTTTCATTGTTGATGAAGTCAGCAAAGTCCACGGTGGGAGTCCAGGGGTCATTCTGATTGAAGACACTGGAGCTGCCGGGCTCTGTCTCCTTCCTCTGGGTCATGGCCAGCTGGTACCTAGAGATGCTCTGGTCACAGGTTATAGTCACTGTCCCTGTCCTGGTGCCTGATCATCATGGAAGGGAGCCAAGCCCATGGACCTCAGGTTTCCCCTCTCGGAGGAGAAGGGAGGAGCGACAGCTGGTCAGGCAGCTGCCCTGCTCCTCTGGAGTCTGCCTGCTCCTGGCTTCAGAGTAGGAGCCAAAGACAAGGCCAGACTGAGTGTGTCCCTTGCTTTCCACCTCTCACCCAAAGAAGTCCCCAATCTTTCAGGCCCCTTACTGCAATCCGTGCCTCCCCCACGGTGTCTTACCTCCTACATCCAGATCCACCTTGGCACTGTGCGTGTGGACAGTGCCCAGTGTGCTCTCCCGAACCTGGTTTCCATATCTTCTGGCAGCACCAAAGTGGAACACTGAATTGATGAAGCCCATGGCATGGAATTTGACCTGAATGGCCCCATTGGAGTGAAAGATCACATCCCACACATAGTCATAGTTGTAGAAGGTCGACACAGATCTGAAGACCAGCACTGTGTCCACAAGACCTCCAAAATAGTGAGAAAACACACCTGGGTGGTGTTGCCTCAGGGGCAGGCCCTTGTTCTGCTCAAACACACAAAAGGCATCGTGTAGGGTCCTGGGGGCTTGGGACTCCAGAAGGAAGTGCCAGTCCACATAGGTGGCCAGATAGGGGCAGTCGACGCCACAGGTCAGGGGTATAGTGAACTTACCCATACAAAAGCCTTGATCCATGTAGCGGTTCACCATTGTGACTGGGGTATTCCCACCATAGACACCAGGACTTCTTGCAGGCTGATCTCATAAGCCAGCCGTTCTCCCTGGAATTGAATGTCAGAGACCCTAGGACCACTGAAAGCTCCGTGGCCATACGAGAAAGTCCACAATGAGGAGGTCACTCAACTTCCCTGGACACTGAAGCGAACGCCCTGAGGATGGAACTGCAGAGGAGGAGCTGGACCCTGGGGCACCTGGGACTTCAGGAACCAGAACCCACCTGTGCCATTGTTTGGGATCACAACCACATTCACCCGGCCAGCCTCAAACTGCTCCTCCAGCTGGGCCAGACTCTCACAGTAGCGGCCCTGAAAGAACACCTTCTGGATGGTCCACTGGGCAGGGTCCAGAGCCTTGTGATCTACCAGCAGCTCCAGCCCCACAGGGTGCAGGTAGACGCCAGATCCTGAAATGTTGTAGTAGAGGCCAAACCAGCTGGCCCTGTCCCCTGACTGAATGCCACGGGAAGCTGTCGGCAACATTACCAGGTTCCCTCCTCCTTGCCTGTAGGAGCAGCAGTGGTGCAGGACACCAGCTGCCTGGGGCAGCTCTCTGTCGACGATCATCTGGTCTATGTCCCGGGACTCTCGGAGAAGCACAGGGCATCGGTGATAGGGCAGGGAGGCCCCATGACGCTCCACGGTCACATCCCGCATGTAGGAGGGCTGGGGCAGCGGCCCCACCACCAGTTCAGTCACATTGGGCTGGGGTTGTCGGCCAAAGAAGACGATGGCCAGTGCCTCCCGGGCAGGTGGGGGGCTCCCCCTGTCCAGGTGGGCCAGGGCTGCAGCCTTGGGGGGCAGCTGCAGCTCTACTGAGAAGGCGCAGTTGTCTGAGGGTCGGGCCTGGGCTGCATCCACCAGGTCTGGCCCCAGCTTCTGGGTCAGGAAGCTCATCACAGCCATCAGCTCTTCTCGGCTCAAACACCTGTCTTCAAACAGCTGGCTGTGGTCAGGGTGTGTCCAGGGCTGGGCACGGGGGGATCCAGAGGGGCAGGGGCGAGGCAGGCTGGGATGACATTGCTTCCCAACGCCGTCCTCACACCCAGCACCACCTTCCTCCCTGCCCATCACCAGAAGAGTCCACAAGGACAGAAAAATGAAGATGAACATCGCTAAAGCTCTGGCTGTCTTCAGAATCTTGATTTGGAGTGCAGCATACATGATGGACAGACCGACAGAAGTGGGTGCACAGGGCCTCTTTCAGTGTCTGTAGGTTCCTGTCTTTGAGTTGTGCTTCGGGTCAACGCATTATTGTACACTAAGGACAAGCAGCCGAGGAAGAAGGGTTGGTAGTGGTGGGAGGTTGGAGCGGGGCAGATCAGGCCAGGTTCAGTAGATGCAGCTAAGGTTATAACCTGAATTTTAAGTGGCCTATGTCAGCCTGTGTCCTCCTGTTTCAAATCAAACACTCAGCTTCACTGTTGGGGAACAAAATGGGGGAGGGATGGGTATGGGAGACACTTCTGGAGGGAGGAAGTGGTAGAAGTGACGGGTCCCAGGGCTCTTTTTCCACTCTCTCGATGGAACCTTGCTCCTTGCTACATGGCTGCAAGCAAAAGTCCTGTGTTCAGCCATCCAGCCAGATTCCATCTTCCTTCCTCTAGTCCATGAAGGCCTCTGATGAGGGCTCCCATGCAGCAACCNTGGGAGACACTTCTGGAGGGAGGAAGTGGTAGAAGTGACGGGTCCCAGGGCTCTTTTTCCACTCTCTCGATGGAACCTTGCTCCTTGCTACATGGCTGCAAGCAAAAGTCCTGTGTTCAGCCATCCAGCCAGATTCCATCTTCCTTCCTCTAGTCCATGAAGGCCTCTGATGAGGGCTCCCATGCAGCAACCAGAACCCGAATGGCACGCAGAGGAGCCTGGAGAGTCATGCTGAGAACACCAATCACCTGTGGGGAGCTGGGAGACTGAGGGCTCAACATCTTGGAGGTCCTGAACTCCCTGAGTCACAAGAGGAGAGCCTGAGGGGAGTGAATCCATTCAGAAGCTGGAGGGGGTGGGAAGTTGCAGCTTACAGAGCCCCCCACCTCTTGAGCAGAACTGATGGACCACATCACATCAGATGTCAGGTGCATAATACTCTGGCTGTGAATTTAACCTTGCTGTTCACAAACTTCATCCCCAGGAAACCCTTTTCCAGAATGCTGCAGAAGCAGAGTAAAGCCATCTCCATTGTCAGGCAGGTGATATGAGGTAGACACCATCTTCTGTTCAGCCAGGTCCTGAGGGAACCAGGAGAGACTGAGGTTCCAGAGATGAGACATGCTTCCCTGGTGAACTGGGGGAAAGTCCTTTCCAGCCTGGACTTGTCCAAGACCACTTTCCCAGAAGTCACTTTAGATGACCTTGCAGACAGAGTATGTTTGCTGGAGGAGAATGGACAGAACATCCCAGCCAAAAGGATCAGGGGGTGCAAGGGTAACTTGAAGCACCTGGCATGGGCAGGAAATGGCCAAGGTCAGCGCATTGGGTGTGAGGTGGAGACAGGAGTCGGTGGGACAGCAGAAGAGATCAGGTCAGGAAGGCTTGTGCCGTGTGTGGCTCTTAAGCNGATCAGGGGGTGCAAGGGTAACTTGAAGCACCTGGCATGGGCAGGAAATGGCCAAGGTCAGCGCATTGGGTGTGAGGTGGAGACAGGAGTCGGTGGGACAGCAGAAGAGATCAGGTCAGGAAGGCTTGTGCCGTGTGTGGCTCTTAAGCAAAGGAGGCATTGCAGAAAGACAGAAATCTGGGCACTGTGAAATCAGGGAAATCAACCCCAGAAAGTTTAGTTCTCCAGATACCAGCTGCTTCTGCAACCTGCTCTATTTTGATATGCAAATTCCACATACGGGTCATCTTGTGACCAACCTGGATCCTCGGGCTCTTATTACAATTGTATTAATAAGAGGCCGGTGAAGTAAATCAAATGAGTTAAGTGGTACTCAAGCTGCAGCAGGAAGGAGAAAGAACAAAACACAGGTTCCCTTGCTTGCCCTCTGTGGCCTGGTTCCTTCAGGGGAGTAAGAGTGGGCGCAGGTCCGTGGAGCGGACTGAGGGCTGGCTTAGGTGGTCTGCCCACTCCTTTGGTGGTGCTGTGTGCAGGGGTCATGCCCAACACCTGTTCTTCTCCTTTCACCTCAGAAGCAGCAATACATTTCTGTGTTTTCTGTGTCTCATTGGTCATAACTGCAGGGACTGCCCAGGGCTTGCAGATATTTTTAGTCTGTTACAGGTTGTTTGTATTCTGTTGCTCAAGGAGATATCTGTCCAGGTACAAATGCCAGGACTCCAGTATAGGAACTCAGGCCCTAGCCTGTCTCAGTTTGAAATGGTTCATGTGGACTTTGTAATAAAGGGGGGACAGAATCTAAAGTCAAACCCGGCCCTGGCCCCACGGCAAGCCTTTCCAACCCAGGAACTTCATTCTGGATCCTTTGATAAGTGATGGTGTGTCCTCCCAGCTTAGAACATATTGTTAAGAGGAACACTTTTTGTCCCAACCAGTGTTACCAATCACAGATCAAGAATGTCCACTGTGGTGGGGAATCCCCAGGTGGTCTCAGTTCAGTTCAGTTCAGTTGCTCAGTCATGTCCAACTCTTTGCTACCCCATGAATTGCAGCACGCCAGGCCTCCCTGTCCATCACCAGCTCCCAGAGTTCACCCAAACTCATGCCCATCGAGTCAGTGATACCATCCAGCCATCTCATCCTCTGTTGTCCCCTTCTCCTCCTGCCCCAAATCCCTCCCAGCATCAGAGTGTTTTCCAATGAATCAATTCTTCGCATGAAGTGGCCAAAGTATTGGAGTTTCAGCTTTAGCATCAGTCCTTCCAAAGAACACCCAGGACTGATCTCCTTTAGGATGGACTGGTTGGATCTCCTTGCAGTCCAAGGGACTCTCAAGAGTCTTCTCCAACACCACAGTTCAAAAGCATCAATTCTTCGGCACTCAGCCTTCTTCACAGTCCAACTCTCACATCCATACATGACCACTCGAAAAACCATAGCCTTGACTAGACAGACCTTTGTTGGCAAAGTAATGTCTCTGCTTTTAAATATGCTATCTAGGTTGGTCATGACTTTCCTTCCAAGAGGAGAGGGAGTAAGGAACAGGGAGTGGGAGGGAGAGTTTTGGCCAGACCTTGAGGAGGAACTGATAAGGCAGAAGGTGCCCCTCTGCCCACCTTCTCTAGCAGCGTCTTGCTGTCACATTGCTTCCTCTGAATTCGTGTCATCCTAGGCTTCACCATCATCATATCACACACCGTAAACAACTGTTTAAAGGTGTTCCTGTTGGACAGTTACTCAGGGGAAAGGAGCTACACATCCTGCTTCCTCCTGTAAGTCTTATTTCCCTTTGGACAAACTTGCCTGCAGCCTGTGTAAATGTGCTGAAGGTGACTCGATCCCTGGGAGCCAGGTGCCATCCCCAGTCCCCACGCTGGGCCCCAGAACATGCTGTCTGAGCCTGCCTGCAGTCCCGGAGTCCCCATGAGGCCAGTGGAACCGCTTCGGGTGCCCAGATCACTGTACTCTGATCTGCATTCCAGGGGTACAGCTCTGGCTTCAGTGCTGAGAGAGCACCACACGTGTCAAAGACAGAAGCAAGGACACTGACAAGAGGCAAAGGGTCAGATGAGGCCAGTGACCTCCAGGACAGAGAAGGAGTGAGGAATCTGAGCAATGTGGCCGAGAGTTGACAGGACGTGGTGTCTGATTGGGTGGGTGCGTGAAAAAGGATACCGACTCTTTGGTGACACAAGGACACCAAGTTTCCATTGGGTGCTTGGGAGGGTGAGGGGCTTTCTCCAGAAGAAGGACCTACAAGAAGAGCAGCAAGTTGAAGGAGGATTCCAACAAGTTTGAGGTGAGGTTTCTGTGGGAGGCCCCAGCATACAGGCCCAGAAAAAGGGGCATTGGATCTAAAGGCTTCAACAGCCAGAGAGCAACTTCTAGGCTAGAAATAGAGATTTGTGTCAAACAACAAAAGGTAGATGATTGCTCAGATGATAAAGAACCAGCCTGCAATATGGGAGACCTAAGTTTGATCCCTGGCTTGGGAAGATTCCCCAGAGAAAGAAATGACCACCCACTCCAGTATTTCTGCCTGGAGAATTGCATGGACAGAGGAGCCTGGCAGGCTACAGTCTATGTGGTGGCAAAGAGTTGACACGACTGAGCGACTAACCCACAAAGATAGGAAGCCTGAGATCACGAGGACTGTGCAGCGGGGAGAGAGGAGGAGCAGGGCCACAGTCCAGAAGATGCCCATGTGTGGGGCTGAGCAGGTTGGTGGGCACAGCGGAGGCAAAGGAGCTGGCATAGGAGCCTGAGAAGCAGCCAGCATGCCCTCGGAGGGGTCAGAATGGGAGGAGACCAACAGGAGAGAGTTTTCAGTAGGGACTAGTCAGAGAGGACCAATGCCACCCAGAGGTCCAGAAAGTGGCAGCTGGAAGGGCCTGTGANGTGGGCACAGCGGAGGCAAAGGAGCTGGCATAGGAGCCTGAGAAGCAGCCAGCATGCCCTCGGAGGGGTCAGAATGGGAGGAGACCAACAGGAGAGAGTTTTCAGTAGGGACTAGTCAGAGAGGACCAATGCCACCCAGAGGTCCAGAAAGTGGCAGCTGGAAGGGCCTGTGATTCTGCATCAGCATTTGAAAGAGCAGGATAAGGAGGGACTGGGTGGGGAAGGGAAGCTGGAGGCGGGGAAAGGAGAGCTCTGCTTGGAGGAAGGCATCTGAGAAGCACAAGCTGAGGGAAGACCCTGTCCTGGAGAATCAGGGTCCTGGCAGAGACTTAATGAGATGTGAGTCAAGAGCCAGTCAAGAGGGAGAGATTTAAAGGGAAGGGAGAGGGTTGGATAAAAGAGAGAGAACATTCTGGGAGCAGCTGGAGGGGTGGGTTCCCCCTTAAAACAAGTAAACAGGCTGTAGAATTGACGAGCCCATTCTCACTGATATGTGCTATAAGTCTATTCAGTCGAGTCTGAGTCTTCTCGACCCTATGGACTGTAGTCCGCCAAGCTCCTCTGTCCCTGGGATTCTCCAGGCAAGAATACTGGAAAGGGCAGCTGATTCTCACTGATAAGTCTCATCAGAGAAGCTGTCAGCAAGACCTCATACACCTTTTTTATTTGGTTAAAGGTATCCCCTTTTTCCAAATGCACCAAGCATTGTATAAAGTATACAAGGATCTTCTATACAATTATTAATATTTCATCACCACACAAACTACTACTGATTTTTGGCTGGGATTTTACCTTAATCAGTAACTGAACCTGCCAGGTGGTAAGTGCTCCTAAGTATAGCAATGCCTGGGACTTCTCGGATGGTCCAGTGGGTAACATTCCCCTGCTCCCAGGGCAAGGGGCCTTGCTTGAATCCCTGGTTGGGGAACTAGATCTCACATGCTACAGCTAGGATTGAAGATCCTTCATGCCACAACTTATACCTAGCACAGCCAAAGAAAGAAAGAAAGAAAGAAAAATATTAGAAAACAACAATAACAACAACACTTAAAAAAAAAAAAGCTGTAAGCAGGCATCCACACACACTCGCAGGCACACTCACCACTTGCAAGCACTCACAGCCTTGGTCTGGACATGGGACTCAAGGCAATGACTTGCAAGATATTCAACCAGGGTGGGGGAGAGTGGACAGGGCATTTCTTTCTTCCTCTTGCCTCCAGCACTGACTATTGTGCAATGGATCAGAAACAGGAGCCAAGAGGAGGTGGAGACAACAGCAAAAGCACGTCATGGAGAAGTTCAATGACTCGGGTCAGAGAAAGAAGAGGCATCAAGTCAGTATCAGAGCCACAGAGGCCACAGCACCCATTTTTCTCCTCTGACTCAGTCTTTAGCCCCTCTTTCCCTCAGTCTCTGTCCTCTGTCACTCTGACTTTCATTTCAGGTCGTGTTATAAATTCACCCACCCAGCACTGGCCCTCTCTCCTGACTGAGGGCTTTCTCCCTGTTCTTAGGAAGCTTGCTTCTGATCAGCTCACCTGCATCCACTGTTGACCCAGAAGTGAACCTGGGCCTGGAGCAGGACAGAAGGGAGCAGAAGCTTCTGTGCTCCCTGGATGTGATCCCCCTCCGGTCAGAAGCTGAGTGGCATCTGAAATCTGTTTCCTGTCCCTAACTGCCCAGCCCTGCCTGGGCTTCCAGCAGGTGGAGGTCACCCCTCCCCATTGCCTCTCATTCCCCCTCTTTGAAGTGAGGCAGACAAGGAGAGTGAGCAAGAGACAGCAAGAGATTTCTTGACATTTAACATTTTTTCCTGGAGATATACAGGCAAGAAGAGGCAAAGGGATCACCAGAGGCCACACCTCTGTGCTAAGTAGGAGACCCAGGCTCTATCCCTAGGTCAGGAAGATTCCCTAGAGAAAGAAAAGGAAACACAGTACAGTATTCTTACCTGGAAAAGTCCATCCATGGGGAAGCCTGGTAGGTTACAGGCCATGCAGTCATAAAGAGTTAGCTATGCTTGAGTGACTAAGAACAGAGGCCACACCCATTTCTCTGGGTCTCAAACACTTGAAAAAATTGAGTCCCTGGGCAGAGTACCCTCCCCCACCCTACCCCTTCGCAAAAGACAAGTTCCTTTAAAGAATGAAGTCAGAACTTATTTATCCCCATTTATTTTTTGAATAATAATAAATGAATAGGTAATACAGTCACACGGTTCACAATTCAAAATGTACAAAAGGATAGTATTGAGTCTCCTCCCTCCCAAGTCCCTGCCTCCTGGTTCCTCTTCACAGAGGCAACCAGTGTTACCCGTGTCTTCTGAATATGCATCTATAAGATATGAAAATATGGATTTATATGACCCTCCCCCATAAAACACAAATGGAGGTGCCCGGTATACAATTCTGTGCATTGCCTTGCTCTTTAGAAGAGTAATTTGTATAAAAAGATGTAGTTTTATAGCTGCAGAGTATTGCTTTGTCAAGCCGTATTAGAACTTGCTTAACAAATCTTCTAGGGAAGCAGAGTTCTATTATGTCCAATCTCTGGACATTTGTGGAGAGACTCCGGATCCTGAAGGGACAGCCTGTGGGGGAGGCTCCACCCACAGAGGCCATGGCTCATTTGCATTCTCACACATGATTGGTCAGCCCCTCGCCCATGGCATGGTGTGACTGGTCTTTCTGCTTCTCACCCTTGGCTCTCACCCAGTCTCCCATGTTGGCTATTCCCAAGGTCAGAGGACACTGGTCACACCACACACCTGGCACAAAATGACCACTCCTCGTTATCATTGCACCCACAAACCACCTCAAGTGCTAACTAGAGCTGCTGCTGTCTCCATGAGCATCCTTTGCAAGAGGACGAAGACAGGCCTATACACATGGGCAGAAAGAACTGTGGGGAAACACCCTGCCCCAGGACTGGGGGAAGGGGCAGCTCCCAGACCCAGGGAGACAGACGGGGACTGTCCTCTCAAGCCAGATGGCCCTTGCATTTTCAGACTTCCACAGGCCTAGAGTCAGGAGAGGAGACCAGAGTTGAAAAGTGAGAGCTGAGGAACATCTCCTCGGGGCTGGGAGGCAAATCCCAGGTTATAAGAATAGGTGAGAACAGGAGGAGTTGAGTCAAGAAGGAAGAGGGAGAAGGAGGACCAGAATGAGAGGAAACATAGGGCAAAGAGCCCCTTCCAGCTGGACTCCTGGATTCACAAGCCTGCCAGGAACCCAGCCCAGGGCCTCTAGGCAATCAGCCCCAGAGAGACCCTGCATCCTCTTCTCCCAGGTGAGGACTGGGGTTTCTCTGAATAGACCTGGCATGGCCTGAAACGATTTGGGGAAAGCAGAAAGCAAAGACAAAAGAAAAGAAAATGAAAAACACCAAACCGAGGAGTCTTCTAGAAAGGTGTAACCATGACTCCAACCTCTCGGCTGACCATTCCTCTCCTGTGTGACAGGAACCCAGCTTGTTGGGGTGCACAGAGCTGAGAAGCCCCTGATTCAGGCAGCATAGCTTCAGGATGATCCCAGCGAGCAAGGAGGGTAAGCAAGGGAGGACGATGCAGAAGAGAGAGGACCCTGGGGCGTGAGGAAGGAGAAGAGGGCACAGGCTCCCCAGTTCTTAGCCCTTCTCCCCACACTCCCAGACCCTGGAGCCTCATTCTCATTCCCCATCCCAGGGAACACCTAGTTCTGGAAGAAGCCCGCGTGGGAGAAGGCAGGGAGGTCAGGGGCACAGGCAGGACCCTCGGACAGGCAAGCCAAGGAGTTGACCTCACAGGACTCAGCATCCTGGTCCTCCCGGAAGTAGATGGAGTCAGCAGAATTGAAGGAGGGGTCCTCATCAAAGAAGTTGTAGGGTCGCAGGAAGAAGCCCACACCGTTGCCCACTGTCACCGTGTTGGGAATGTCCTCCGCATGTGGGATGTGCAGGAACCCGGCTGTCACCCAGGCCACCAAGTCCTAGTGGGGGAAGAAAGAGGGTCATGAGGCCTGGCGCTGCTAAGGACACCTCTGCCTCCCACAGGATTCACTTTGGGAGTCCCCATCACTCTCAGTTCAGTTCATTCCAGTCAATCGTGTCCGACTCTTTGCCTCCCCATAAATGGCAGCACACCAGGCCTCCCTGTCCATCACCAACTCCTGAAGTTTACACAAACTCATGTCTATCAAGTCAGTGATGCCATCCAGCCATCTCATTCTCCGTCGTCCCCTTCTCCTTTTGCCCCCAATCCCTCCCAGCATCACCATCACTCTAGAGGGCTTTAAACCTTTAAATGTTTTTTTCATAGTAGCCCAGAAGTCAAAGCATAAATAATCAACTTCATATTAGGAGCAACACCAGCCTCCAATGTCCCAGCCTGTAAGTGCCGTCTCTGACATTTCCCATCACACTGCCATCAGCCAACCCATCCCAAGAGAAATGATGACAACCACAGGCTACTTCAGCACCTCCCCTGACTCAGGGAGAGTTCCTAAACTGTATCTGAAGGAAGGAGAATGGAGGAGAGCAGATCAGGTTTGGGTGGCAGAAAAGTTCAGGATTTGGAAATTAATCCTTCAGTGGTAAAGACAGAAATGGAGAAGTTTTAGGTATAAGAGAAGTGGTCTTCCCTGGTCATTCCAGCCCTTCTGAATCCTGGGGCCCTTAAAGGACTCAGTCCACAAGCAGAGACTGAGAGCTGCTGCCACTTGAGGAAAGGCTGGAGCCTCAGCCAGGGTCTGCAGATGAACTCCCAGCCTAGGATGTTTCCCTCCACATGTAAGGAGCAGATCCACAAAAGCCCAGAAGCAGGAGTCAGCTCAGCCCTTCAGGTGATCACGGGTTTTCAGGACCCCCCACCAAGGGAAGGTGGGGCTTATCTCTGTGCCCCCAACCCCTCCCTCTTCTCCCACAGTCAGCTGACCTTTCCGGCAATGGTCTCATTGTTGATGAAGCCAGCAAAGTCCACGGTGGGAGTCCAGGGGTCATTCTGATTGAAGACACTGGAGCTGCCAGGCTCTGTCT
>SJYA01002472.1:0-29844 GCA_006410615.1 Neotragus moschatus | reverse complement strand
AAGATCCCCTGGAGAAGCGAATGACAACCCGCTCCAGTTATTCTTGCCTGGAGAATTCCATGGACAGAGGAGCCTGGTGGGCTACAGTCCATGGGGTGGCAAGGAGCTGGCCACGACTGAGCGAGTAGCCCTGCGTCTCTCTTACAACCTCAGTTCTCCATGTTTTGGGCAAGACTGCATTGTGTTACATTTCGGCATCTACTGAAATTCCTTTCCGTTGGACTGTTTAACCCAAAAAGTCATCAAACTCAAGAGAAACGCGGATTGGCACACTCGGAATAAGCCATCTGATTAGAACAGAATGATGTCCCATCCACCATGTCGCCACAGGCAGCTAGACGGGAAAACAGAAACACCAGACAACATTCACGAGTGAACGCTCTGGTCAGACTTACTGTAAACCTCAACTGGGAAAACCTGGAACTGCATATAACTTGAAAGAAATTAATAAAAATCTGTGCAAGTTTGTATAGACTTCAAAACTTGTCTTCAGAAGAAAATAAACATGAAGAATTTGGACAACATAAGGTAAAACTGAAGTGTCTAGCAAGGTGGTGCTATGCTTCGGGAATTATTATCAAAATATATCCATTTTGTTGCATTTTTTAAAAGTAATAAGATAAAGAAGTATGAAGCCTATAAAAAATTAAAATAAAAATGTGTCAATATACACTTAAGAGTAGAAGATGCAGGCTCCTAAGGGGTCCCAGTGGCAGGCTCTCCCCGCCTCCTGTGAATGAGTCAAGCTCTTTTGCAGGATGTTGGGAAACTGCTCCTTCGCTAATGAACCAGATCCATCCTCCACATAAACTGTGACATTAGCCTCTACTTACATAGGAAGAAGGAGAATGGAATACTTGGTGGAGTCATTCATTGTACTGGGAATTTTTCATAAAGTTTCCCTTATACTAGGCATGGGGTTGAAAATAGTGATTAGGAAAAGATGATTTATTCTCCTTTGGCTACTTTGCCAACGAAACAAATTATCTACTAAGTATGCTTCCTAAAGCAATCTCCATGTTTACTTCCAGGAAAAAAAAAAAAATAGAGACCCTAATTATGACCCCAGCCCTGAAGGAAAGATCTGGAAACAAGTGGTTCAAATCAGCAACCTTTCCATACATAGCCCTTACCCTAATTAATGACCATAATGACATAAGGACTGGGACCCATGCCAGTTATTAGCTTCATCTCTGTGTTCTGTTTCTCAACATAGAGTCAGTAAACAGTTCAAGACTTGCCGGGAGTTTAAAGGCAAAAATCGAAGCCAAAACCCTGGGTATATTAAAACCATTCCTGCAACAATAACCTCCAACTGGGAAATGAACTAATCATTCTCATTGTTCAGCTAAGCTCCAAACTGAAGGGGCTGAAATCAGCCCTCTCAGAAAGGAAGCGCCAGATTTGCTAAGGAGAGAAAAGCGTGGGCTGACCCTCAGGTACCCTCCATCTCTGGGCTCCTCTGGCCACCCGCCCCCCTTCCACGGCACATGCCTCTCATCCCTCCACGCCAGCACTGATAGCTGAGCTTAGGAGGGTGGATGGTCCGGGGTGACTCAGAACCCATCGTTTATACCCCATTAGAAGAAAACCCCAGTGCAATCAGAAAGCAAGGCAGATCGCTGTTTAGGAGGAGCTGAACCTATCTGCTGAAATCACCCTTTAACTGGAAATCATTGAAACGTAAAGAAGTCCTTGCCACAAATTCCAACTTGTGGTTTATCATACTTTGTATACACTAAGTGATTTGAAGACATCTGTGTCCCTGGATTGTTCCTATAACTAGCTGGTCCTTCAAGTTCAGTACGAGCCTGATTACACGCAGTGGAAAACTTGGAGAGGATAATATATTCAATCAGCAACTCCTCTTGTAGTATCAAAGTAACTTAATGATTCTTTCTGAGGCTTCCCAGGCGGTGGCATGGTAAGGAGTCTGCCTGCCAATACAGGAGACTCAAGAGATGTAGGTTCGATCCCTGGGTCAGGAAGATCCCCTGGAGAAGAAAATGGCATCCCACTCCAGTACGCTTGCCTGGAGAATTCCATAGACAGAGGAGCCTGGCCGACTATAGTCCACAGGGTCGCAAAGAGTCAGACATGACTGAAGTGACTTAGCGTAGCACATACGCTCTGATCTTAGAATGAGCTTCTAACACAAGTCTTAAGACTGGAAGGCTTGTCTGCAAGAGGAAGGTAACTAAAGCAAACTTCACACTGAACACCTGACATCACAGAGGATAAGTGGGTGGTCTCATTTCACGTGACTAGGTTATGCGTTGTGGTCTGAAATTTCCCTGCAGACAAAATCAACCTCTTAATATACCAGCAAAGTCTGGATGCACAGATTTTTTTTTCTTCTACTTTTCAGAAATATCTCATTGTCCTCTGGTAAAAGAATATTAATTATCCATGCCTTCAACTGCCTCGTTAATTCAAGTGCATCACTGACAATTAGGATAATGTAGACCTTTCTTTGAAAGTTGTAGGGACAGGGTTTTGTATAACACAAAAGCTATGTTCTGTCCCTTCCTTAAAACTGAAAGCGTTGTCCTCTGATGAGTAGACAACAGATGTTGGTATTCATCTTCCCAGCAACCTTTGCAGCCAGGAGTGGCCATGTGGCCAACTAGACACAGGGCAAGTCTGCTCGGGGTCTGCTGAGACAAACTCTCCACCTACTGCAAACAGAGAAATCACAGTGCTCACTCTCTTCCTGGATCCTTTCTTCTAATACTTGGGTGCTGAGTAGTAAGGTCATGAGGTTTGGAGCATGAGAGGTGAAAACATGAGCACTTTGGGTGGCAGAGGAAACTGGAGGAATCTGACCTCTTGATGAGACATGAACCCAGTGGACCCATCCCAGGACCACATGACTCCAATCCTCTTCATATACGAGAGCACGCTACACTTTTCTCTAAACAAGGGATGAGTGGCCTGAGTTGTTTAAGCTACTTCTGGTCTGGAAGTTTCTCACTCGCTGCCCAGAAGAAGTGATAGTTTAGAGACGGGGAGACAGAAGCCAGTCCAAGCCAGCACGGCAGAAGGAGAGAATTTTTTAGGACTCCCGGGCAGAAGAACCTACCAAATGTGAACAATGAGGCATTTTTCTTCAATTCATGCTGATAGCTGTTTGAGACCTCAAAATGAGCTGGCCTGAGAAGGAGCCAATAGGCTGAGAATGGCTAAGAGGAAAGAGGGAACGCATCTGTGTCGCTGATGACACCACTGACTTAGTGCCGACAGTTCTATGCTCTACCTGAATCCTGGCTTTCCCGTCTGCGAGGTAACTGATCAGTGAAAGGTTCACGGAATTCGGATTCTGTGTGTGGCAGGCTGACTGCATTTGCAGCCTTAGTCAATGACGTCCCTGGATCCATGTTCTTCGGCTTGCAGTATTTTTTCCACTCTGTGAGAACGGCTTTGCTCAGCTGAAAATGACAAAAGTGACCGATGCCGGTTCTTAGCCTAGACCATGTGAGACCCCGAGTGTCTCAGCTTCCTCTTGGGATTATTCCACCATCATGACTACCGGCCTGGGCCAGCCCCAGAAGAATGACAGACCAGGTGGAAGAGAGCCTGGTCACTTCAGTTAAGGTCGTCCTAGTCTGGCTGATGACTAGCCGACACCCAAACATGAGAGTCAGCCAAGAGCAGGATCAAAATCAGACATGCCTCCTCAACCACCAGCTGACCACAGACACGGGAATGAGCCTGGCCAAGCCCGGAGAGTCTGCCCATCTGACCCACAGACGTGTGAGCAATAACACACGTCCACTGCTGAGAGACATGGAGATTTGGGATGGAGCATCATGCACCAAGAACCGACTAATTCAGTTACTTGTGAACAAAAGCGTCCTCGCTGATGAAGCCAAAGAGGCAGTGAAGAGACAGGCAGGTGGGAGGGGGCGGTCTCCTTAAATATATTTGAGCAGCTGGGACATCTGTGAAAATCTTTGACTAGGGAAATGATCATATTTGTACTTTAGACCAAACATTCTGGCATGACTGTGGAGGATGGTATCAAGTGACTAAACTTTTACTGAAAACAGCCGAGCCCACGAAGGAAGAAAATTTTAATGCGTAAGACTGCATGGTCTACGAGCAGGTATCTGAACAAAAACGAGGAAAAGACGACGAAGCTCAGAGGGCAGAGGTCGCAGAGACGTCTGAGTCCCCACCACTACAGGCAAGTTATCTACAGCAAGAATCAGAAGCTCAATGTGAGGTCCCCAAACCAACAGCATCGTCGGCCCCTGAAACTTACTAGTAATTCAGATTCTCAGCTCCTCCCCAGACCTGCAGCCTCAGAAGCTGGGTATAAGTCCCAACAGTCTGTCTTCACAAGCCCTCCAGATTCTTCTTACAGTCTGAGAACCACTGACCTTGGCCATGGTGAGAAGCTATTAAGGAGGCCAAGTCATTAAGGACACCAGCACTAACTTCAGATCATCTCTACCGTAAAGGACTTCAGCTGAGATGTCACCAGCTGTATCTGGTTGAAAGTCTTAGTCAGCAGATACAAGGCTTGTTCCCAGGGCTACTCCTCTGGGTTCTGACCTCTCTGTGGCCATGTCCTGATGCTAGCCATAATGTCCTCCGCTGGTCCCGAGCTTCCGCTGTAACAGGGCTCAGAAGAGTGACTTCTTGAGCCACAAGCAGAGATCAAGATTTTCCTGAACCATAAGCCAAGACTGGAGTGCAGAATGTGTATATGGAAAGAGGAAACTGAATTTACAATATTAGCAAATTAATGATCTTGGTGCCTCAAAGGGACCCAAGTCTGGTCCTCCTCCTTCTGCCTGGAGAGGGGTCAACAGAATGCTTCCCACGAACGGCCTGTGCTGACCCCCATAGTCAGTATACCACGTCTTACACCTTACCCCATCAGGATATTTTTTGGAGATGTCCTCACTTTCCAATTTTCCTTAATTCTGGGGGTTGCAGATGTATCAGTGATGTAAGTCTATGAGGAAAATTGTAAGAATTAAAGTCTTAAATGCTTAAAAAAAATACAATGATTTCAATTAAAGGGAAAGTAAGGAGCTGTGAGGAAATTCTTTTGGTGAAAGAGAAGTTTCCAGGCATTCCACTCTATGGAAGAGAACTCAGGGATCCTCGTCTACAGGAGGAGTCAAGGGTTGTGTCAGGAAGACATCTAACAGTGCCTTGGTATCTGCTCTAGGGATGCCCAGTCTTTGGTTAAGATTCAGCAGAGTCCTTCAGTAAAGCACACACAAAGATGTCCAGGCGTGTGGGCCACTATGTTCCTAGGAGAGGACCATCACATTTCTGCAGAAGAAGCAACCCAGATCCACAATTTGGAAAAAAAAATCCTCAGGTTAGAGGAGAGGGGGTGACAAACAGGGACACAGAGGATTTTCAGGGCAGCAAAACTACGCTCATGAGGCTGTGACGGTAGACACAGGTCACTACACATCCGTCAACCAGCCTTCCCTCCTTCAAACAGAAAATCTCTACAGCTGCGAGAAAAGGCAGAGGAGCCAGAGATCAAATCGTCAGCATCCACTGGATCAGGGAAAAAGCAAGAGAGTTCCAGAAAAACATCTACTTCTGCTTTATTGACTGTGCCAAAGCCTTTGACTGTGTGGATCACAATAAACTGTGGAAAATTCTGAAAGAGATGGGAATACCAGACCACCTGACCTGCAGGACAGGAAGCAACAGTTAGAACTGGACATGAAACAGCAGACTGGTTCCAAATAGGAAAAGGAGTACGTCAAGGCTGTATATTGTCACCCTGCTTATTTAATTTCTATGCAGAGTACATCATGAGAAACGCTGGGCTGGAAGAAGGACAAGCTGGAATCAAGATTGCTGGGAGAAATATCAATAACCTCAGATATGCAGATGACACCACCCTTATGGCAGAAAGGAAGAGGAACTAAAGAGCCTCTTGATGAAAGTGAAAGAGGAGAGTGAGAAAGTTGGCTTAAAGCTCAACATTCAGAAAACGAAGATCATGGCATCTGGTCCCATCACTTCATGGGAAATAGATGGGGAAACAGTGGAAACAGTGTTAGACTTTAGTTTTGGGGGGGGGCTCCAAAATCATTGCAGATGGTGACTGCAGCCATGAAATTAAATGACGCTTACTCCTTGGAAGAAAAGTTATGACCAACCTAGATAGCATATTCAAAAGCAGAGACATTACTTTGCCAACAAAGGTCCGTCTAGTCAAGGCTATGGTTTTTCCAGTGGTCATGTATGGATGTGAGAATTGGACTGTGAAGAAAGCTGAGTGCCGAAGAATTTATGCTTTTGAACTGTGGTGTTGGAGAAGACTCTTGAGANACGCTTACTCCTTGGAAGAAAAGTTATGACCAACCTAGATAGCATATTCAAAAGCAGAGACATTACTTTGCCAACAAAGGTCCGTCTAGTCAAGGCTATGGTTTTTCCAGTGGTCATGTATGGATGTGAGAATTGGACTGTGAAGAAAGCTGAGTGCCGAAGAATTTATGCTTTTGAACTGTGGTGTTGGAGAAGACTCTTGAGAATTCCTTGGACTGCAAGGAGATTCAATCTGTCCATTCTAAAGGAAATCAGTCCTGGGTGTTCATTGGAAGGACTGATGCTAAAGCTGAAACTCCAGTACTCTGGCCACCTCATGCGAAGAGTTAACTCATTGGAAAAGACTCTGATGCTGGGAGGGATTAGGGGAAGCAGGAGAAGGGGACAACAGAAGATGAGATGGCTGGATGGCATCACGGACTCAATGGACGTGAGTCTGAGTGAACTCCCGGAGTTGATGATGGACAGGGAGGCCTGGTGTGCTGTGATTCATGTGGTCGCAAAGAGTCGGACTGAGCAACTGAACTGAACTGAACTGACTGAAAGCTGCTATTCAATGTGTTTGTGATATGAGCGTGTGATGTGTGTGATGTGTGTATGTGATGGGTGTATATGATGTGTTATGTCTGTGTGCTGTGTGATATGTATTATGTGTGTGTGTGATGTGTGGTGTGTGTGTCTGATGTGTCTGATATGTATGTGATATGTGTGACATGTGTATGTGATGTGTGTATGATTTGTGTGTGTCTGATGTCTGTGTGTAATGTGTGTATGATGTGTATGTGCGATATGTGTGATGTGTATGTGTGATATGTGCGGTGTGTGTGTGGTGTGTGTGATATGTGTGATGTCTATGTGATGTGTGTGATATGTGTATGATTTGTGTGTGGGTGATGTCTGTGTGTAATGTGTGTATGATGTGTGTGTGATGTGTGTGTGTGAGATGTGTGATGTGTATGATATGTGTTGGGGGGAGATAGGGGGATCTAAGGCTGGGTGTATGGGAGACAACAGGAGAGAGACGAAAATCCCCACAAGCCAGAGAACTCTTACTCCCCCACGGAAGACAAGTGGGTAGAAATGCTCAAAGTTTTGAGGGAGGAAAAGTTTAGGGTATGTTAACTTTTTTGGTGGTGAACTCGCGTCAGATGAAACACGCTGCCGTGAGCAGCTGTCCAGCCCCGCGGCGCTGACGCACGCACAGAGTTGTGCTGCACTCGCCATCATCCGGCGCCCGCACTTTGCACCCTCCTGAACTGAAGCCCTGCCCCCACTAAACACTAGCTTTCCTTCCCCTCCCCACCCCCACTGCCTGACCCCTGCGTCTACCAGTGCACTTCCTGACTGTTCTGGGCATCTCATATAAGTGGCCTCAAACAATATTTGTCTGCACCTACTGTATGCTGGAATGCCTTTTTAAGGTTAACTTTTAAAAAACTAGTATTTCATCTTGAACAGTCCGAAGCATAAATAACACTTCCAACTTAGAACAGAAGCAACTCAGATAGATTTTACACACAAGGCCCGGAAGATACAGCCTACAATAAAGGAACAATGAACTATCCACGCTGGGAGAAGCCAGTCCGGATAAATCAGATCTAAGCTCCTACAGGGAGAAGGCAATGGCACCCCACTCCAGTGCTCTTGCCTGGAAAATCCCATGGACAGAGGAGCCTGGTGGGCTGCTTTCCATGGGGTCGCACAGAGTCGGACACGACTGAGCGACTTCCCTTTCACTTTTCACTTTCATGCACTGGAGAAGGAAATGGCAGCCACTCCAGTGTTCTTGCCTGGAGGATCCCAGGGACGGGGATCCAGGTGGGCTGCCGTCTGTGGGGTCGCACAGAGTCGGAAAGGACTGGAGCGACTCAGCAGCAGCCAGCTCCCACGTGTTTTTATGCCACAGGCCCAGACCACAGGGGTGGTGACAAGCGACACAGATTCCTCTCAAGTCTTGAGAGGCTGGGACCTGTGACTAAACCCCTCATGTTCTAGTACTCAGCTTTAACTAATTTTGAATTTTTATGCTTTTCAAAACATATTACCATTAATATTTTAAATATCCTTAAAATAAATAGCAAGCTATGTTAATTACAGAAACATGAGAAAAAAGGATTTAAAAAGTAGATAATTAAAATCTCCTATAATCCAGCCACTCAGATATGACCACTGGTTATTTTGAAGTGCAGCTTTCATGGAATTCTCTGCCTAAATATGCATATAATTTTAATGAAATTCATTGAACATAATACTTTGCAAACTGATCTTTGCTAGAAGTACAGATGCAAGGTCAGAAAAAAAAAAATTACTGAACTTGACCTCATAATCAGAATGCTGATTTAAAGAACTTCAGGAGAAAACAGAGTGTGTAAGTTAAAGTTTTCTACTTAAATTCCATCAGCGTTGACGTCTTATTAGGGAGAACTGTTGCTGCTGGGGTTGTTATTCACTCAGTCACATCCGACTCTGCCACCCCATGGACTGTGGCACGCCAGGCCTCCCTGTCCATCACCAACTCTCAGAGCTTGCTCAAATTCGTCCATTGAGTCGGTGATGCCATCCAACCATCTCATCCTCTATCCTCCCCTTCTCCTCCTGCCTTCAATCTTTCCCAGCAGCAGGGTCTTTTCCAATGAGTCAGCTCTTCGCATCAGGTGGCCAAAGTATAAAAAAACGCATTTGGTAAAAAAATAAATCGCACTAGAAGGCTCGATTCTGCAGAGTTTCTCCTGTCTTGCTCCTTTGGGTTTTCTCTCGCTCCGTCCAGAGCACACTTTCTCCGTCCACGATTCTCTCCACCCGTCCTTGCTCTTTGCTTTCCCCAACCTTTTCTTGCCCAGAATGGCGGTTTTCCCGCCAGCAGCTTGGACCATGAACACGGGAAGGCACTGCCGTCTGGCAGCCTTGGCAAGCGCTGCCATGAAGACTTGTTTTCCATTGTGCACAGCTCTGCGTGCCTTATCCACTCTGGCCATTGTGCCAGGTGAAATACCAGCGCTCGCCCATGTGGAAGATGGTTCATCCGGAGGCGGTCAGCTCCACCGAGGGAAGGGAGAAAGAAAAACACGTGTGGTTTCTGCCGCCTTCACCTTGGCAGAGAGAAATGGACGTGAGACTGGGGCCGGGGTACAGAGCCTTCAGAATTCTGGGCGATCAGCGGGGCCGGTCCGAGCCAAGAAAGCACACACAGTGGTTGTGTGTGGCAGTGACACCTCAAGAAAAATCACTTTGAGTCGTGCGCCTGATCATTTAACTGCTGTGGGCACGGGCCCAACCCGCTCCCAAGTCAAACGTAAATGGCTTAAGGAAGCCAGTCTTTTTTCCCCACCTCCACTTTTACCGGACTGCGTGTCTGACAGCCATTTTACTATGTTTACAAATTATGAAAATTCTGGGCAGCTAATTATGAAAATATTGAGACGTCGTTGGAGAAGTAACTCTTGGAGCAGGTTAAGGCAGAGAACAGACTGTAAAGTCCTTGAAAAATGAGCTGCTCCGTCTCCACGTCTGCCAGTAACTTTTGGTATTCTAGAATATTGCTATGCTAATCGGAAACCCAAAAAAGAAAGAAATCAATAAAAATCTAAGGGAAGAGGAGGGGAAGAGGTGGGCTGGCCATATTGAGCAGACGAAGGAGAGTGGATTCGTTCCTACGATCTATTTGTTTCTCTTCCAGAGGATCAGCAGTCAAAAAGAATCCAACAAGTTTCATAAGCAAACAAGAGGCGATACATTTTCAGTTCTGTGTTTTTGTGTGTGTTCTTTTTTTTAAAAAAGGGACGGCCTTCCTTCAAATTTGACCTTGCTGCTTTCGCACCATCTGGAAAGAAAATCTAGTTGTCTTCCCCCATTTGTTTTATGCTGAATAAAATTAATGCGAGTGCAACAATAACAGAAAGAATGTAAGTACATTCTAGACGGATGATACAGTTGGTGAGATTTCATGATATATCCCAATAAGGTAACAAATGTTTTTTTTTCTACAACGCCTTTCTTTCTTGCAGCAAATTTCCTTCGTTGAACGTTCATGTTGAGCAAATCCTTACAAAAGAGACTTACTGTTAACCTCTGTGGGTCGGAAAGAGGAGTCACGGCAGTCAGGTCAGTTTTTAGATGGTCAGATAGTTCTAGAACACAGTTATTTTATGATCCAGTCCTATCTTCTTCCCATCAGAAAATGAAGCCTTCTGTTTAGATAATGATACATAAAGTTCATTTTCTATTCCACACTACGACTTTACAGACAAAACTGTCTTTGCTATAAGACAACTTAAAAAAAATTTTTTTATCAAAGTCTAGTTGACTTAAAACGCTGTGTTAGTTTCAGATGTGTTGCAAAGTGATTCAGTTAGACACGTACAGTACATATATATTCTTTTTCAGATTGTTTTCCATTATAAGGTATTAAAAAATATTGAGTCGAGTTACCTGTGCTGTACAGTAGGTTCTTTTCGGTCATCTATTTGATGTTTTGTTGTTGTTTTCAGTTGCCAAGTCGTGTCCAACTCTTTGCAACTCCAAGGACTACTGCACACCAGACTTCCCCGTCTCTTACCATCTCCTAGAGTTTGCCCAAGTCCGTGTCCATTGAACCAGTGGTGCCATCCAGCCGTCTCACCCGCTGTCACGCTCTTCTCCTGCCTTCACTCTTGAGACATTCAGATTGCTTCTGTGTCTTGGCTACTGTAACAAGTGCTGCAATGCACGCTGGGGTGCGACTTTTCTAATTATGGTTTTCTCCAAATATAAGCCCAGGAGTGGGATTGCGAGACCGTATGTTAGCTCACTCTCTTTTTCTTTCTCTTTTAGGAACCTCCATACTGCCCTCTATAGTGACTGTACCAATTTACATTCCCGCGAACAGTGCAGGAGGGCTCCTTTTTCCGTACTCTCTTCTGTATTTATTGCTTGCAGACTTTTCAGTGATGGACATTCTGACCTGTGTGAGGTGATGCCTCATTGCAGCGTTTTGATTTGCATTTCTCTAACAGTCTAAACTTCTTTTCATGTGCCTGCTGGTCATCTTTCTTTCTGGGGGAAATGTATATTTAGATCTTCTGTCCATTTTTTGATTAGGTTGTTTGCTTTTTGACACTCTGCTAAAGGCGCTGTTCGTATATTTCGGAGATTAATCTTTTGGGTCACATGCTTTGCAAATGTCTTCTCCTATTCTGGAGGCTGATTTTTGTTTATGGTTTCCATTGCTGGGCAAGAGTTTCTGAGTTTAATTAGGTCCCATTAGTTCATTTTTGGCTCTATTTTCATTATGCTAGGAGATGATTCCAAAAAGATAATGCTAGGCTTTATGCCAAGGTGTGTTCTATGTTTTCCTCCAGGAATCTTATAGTGCCTGGCTTTACACTTAGGTCTCTAATCCACTTTGAGTTTATGTCTGCGTGTTGCTAGATGACCTTCTAGTTTCATTCTTTTATATTCGTCTTTCCAGCACCACCTGCACATGCGCCACCCCTCCTGTCGTAGATCAACCGACCATAGCTGTGTGGGTTTATCTCTGGGATTTCTCTCCTGGTTCACTGATCTGCAAGTCCATTTTTCTGCCAGCATCATACTATATATAGTGTGCATATATAGTACTGTACTATAAAGCGACTGCACAAGAAATCAGGGAGTCTGACTCTTCCAGCTTCATTTTTCTTTCTCAAGATTGCTTTGGCTAATTGGGGTCTTTTGTTTTTTCCATATAAATTGGAAAAATTTTGTTTTAGATCTGTGAAAAATGCCATCAGTAATTTGATAGGGATGGCACTGAATCTATAGATTGCCTCGGGCAATACAGTTATTTTTACTATATTGATTCTTGCAAGCCAAGAACATGGTCTATCTTTCCAGCCATTTGCGTCATCTTCAGTGTCCTTCATCAGTGTCATAGTTTTAAAATACAGGTCTTTTTCCTCCTTAGGGAGGTTTATTTTTAGGTATTTTCTTTGATATGATGGTATGTGGGGCTACTCCCTTAGTTTCTCTCTCTGATCTTTTGTTGTTAATATGTAGAAATGAACCATACCTCTGTGTATTAAGTTTGCATCCCGCAACTTTATCAACTTTGTTGACGAGCTCTAGTAGCTTTCTGGCAGCATCTTTAGATTTTTAACACGTGGTATCGTGTCATCGGCAAAGACTGACACTTTTACTTCTTTTCTAGTTGGACTCCTTTTTATTTTATAACAATTATTAATGCTCCATAATGCACCGAAACCGTAAGTGAATTTTGTGTAGCATTACTGGGAGCCGTCCCTGAGTCACGTTATGGCAAATTAGAACTTCATATGTGGATCGAACGAACATGCACCTGAAATTCAGAATACTATAATATCCAGAATCACTGCAGATGGTGACTGCAGCCGAAATTAAAAGACACTTGCTCCTTGGAAGAAAAGTTATGACCAACCTAGACAGCATATCAAAAAGCAGAGACATTACTTTGCCAACAAAAGTCCGTCTAGTCAAGGCTATGGTTTTGCCAGTAGTCCTGTATGGATGTGAGAGTTGAACTATAAAGAAAGCTGAGTGCAGAATTGATGCTTTTGAACTGTGGCACTGGAGAAGACTCTTGAGAGTCACTTGGACTGCAAGGAGATCCAACCAGTCCATCCAAAAGGAGATCAGTCCTGATTGTTCATTGGAAGGACTGATGCTGAAGCTGAAACTCCAATAATTTGGCCACCTGATGTGAAGAACTAACTCATTTGAAAAGACTCTGATACTGGGAAAGACTGAAGGTAGGAGGAGAAGGCGATGACAGAGAATGAGATGGTTGGGTGGTGTCACTGACTCAATGGACATGGGTTTGGNTCCTGATTGTTCATTGGAAGGACTGATGCTGAAGCTGAAACTCCAATAATTTGGCCACCTGATGTGAAGAACTAACTCATTTGAAAAGACTCTGATACTGGGAAAGACTGAAGGTAGGAGGAGAAGGCGATGACAGAGAATGAGATGGTTGGGTGGTGTCACTGACTCAATGGACATGGGTTTGGATGGATTCCAGGCATTGGTGATGGACAGGGAGGCCTGGTGTGCTGAAGTCCATGGGGTCGCAGAGTCAGACACGAATGAACGACTGAACTGAAGATTTCTACAACATATCCTGCTATTTTCTTGTTCTTCTTGATCTAGCTTACTCATAAATTATAAAAAAATAATTTTATTAATTGATAAAATGCAAGGTGTGATCACATTTTCAACTTCCCCTCTACTGTTTGTTGCCGTAGGAAACAGGATAAGCTCTGGTCCTGAGCTCCTTTCGCAATGTTATAAGCCAAGAAATGTACTCAGTTTTCTCTGACTTTTCATTGGCAGAAAGCTTGTATAAAAGCTGTGATTTATTTAGAGTATGGAAAGGCAAGGGACACGCACAGTTATACCTGTGAAGAAGTAAAAAGAGGAAGGATGAAAGAGAGAGAGAAAAGAAGTGAGCTCTCCATGCACATGTTATCTGACTGAAATACCCAGCTGAGTAAATAACTGGCAGATTATATGGTCCAGTTACCTTCCACGTGGGCATTCGTGTAGGTGTAAATGCATATAACTTGAGTACCCTTCTAACAGGAACATCATAGACAGACCTTGTAGGTATTTTGAGTTTGGTTCCAGATCACTGAAATAAAGCAGATATTGCAATAAAACCAGCCCTGGGAAATTTTTTTTGTTTCCCCAGTGCATATAAAAGTTGTTTATATGGTATGATAGCTATGAAGTGCGCAACAGCATTACGCCTTAAAGAAACAACATACATTCCTTAAAGGTATCTGCTGAAAACAATGACCATCAGCTGAGCCCTCAGTGAGTTGTAGTTGAAACATCAAAGGTCACAGATCACAGATGGCCATCACAAACAGAATAATAATGAAAAGTTTGAGATACTGTGAGAAATTAACAAAATATGACAGAAACATGAGGTGAGCAAACACTTGGGAAAATGGTGCCAATAGACATTCTCAATTCAAGGTTACCAGAAACTAGCAATTTGTAAAAAAAAAGAAAAAAACAGAAAAAGATGCAATAGATGGGGAAACAGTGTCAGACTGTTTTTCTGGACTCCAAAATCACTGCAGATGGTGACTGCAGCCACGAAATCAGAAAAACACTTACTCCTTGGAAGAAAAGTTATGACCAACCTAGACAGCATATTCAAAAGCAGAGATATTANAGGGATTGAACCCACACTGCAGGCAGATTCTTTACTAGCTGAGCCACAATCAAACTAATAAGTATTTTATTTCCCCTCAGATTCATTTTTCTAATTAATAAAATGACACAAATTGTAAATAGAAAAATAATGGTGGACATAAATTATAGTTCTCTTCCGTTTAGACATTTCAGCATTTTGCTCATGTCATAACATATGGCCTGTAACTGGTACGTTTTAAAAAAATCAACTGGTTCCATTTTCCTGTAGGTAGACAGATAAATCTTCAACTTAGAAAACTTTTTACTAAAGGGGAAAGACTTTTTTTTTTAACATCACTTTCTTGAAGTCATTCTTTGGTTCTGTACACAAAATACTTAAAGATGACTTTCTTACAGTAGAACTAGCCAGCTTAATTCCTCAGATAAAGACTTAGGAGCGGCTCTTGGCTACCTCATGCGAAGAGCTGACTCATTGGAAAAGACTCTGATGCTGGGAGGGATTGGGGGCAGGAGGAGAAGGGGACGACAGAGGATGAGATGGCTGGATGGCATCACTGACTCGACGGGCGTGAGTCTGAGTGAACTCCAGGAGTTGGTGATGGACAGGGAGGCCTGGCGTGCTGCGGTTCATGGGGTCGCAAAGAGTTGGACACGACTGAGCAACTGAACTGAGCTGAAATGAACTAAGATTGTTTAGAGTTTTCCTCAGAAAAGGCACCTTTTCCTCAGAAAAAGCACTGAAAGCTCACTGTCAGAAACCTGATGAATGTAATCATGGTCATCCTGAAGTAACACCTCCAAGTGACCAGAAATTATTCTTTTCTGTGAAAGAATATGGACTTCCCAGGTGGTTCAGTAGGAAGGAACCCCAGTGCAGGAGGCAGGGGTTCAGTCCGTGGGTGGGGAAGAGCCCCTGGAGGAGGAAGTGGCAACCCCCTACAGTATTCTTGCCTGGGAAATCCCATGGACGGAGGAGCCTGGCGGCTGCAGACCATGAGTTGGACGTGAGTGAGCTTGCATGCAGGAAAGAATACAGGGAAAGAAAGAACAGAAGTAGCAGGGCTCCAGGCATTTGGGGGAGGGGTCTGGACACGGGTTTAGAAAAAGAAGAGGAACTAGAGATCAAATTGCCAACATTTGCTGGATTTAGAGAAAACAAGGGAATTTCAGAAAAACATCTCTCTCTGTTTCATTGGCAGATGAAAGCCTTTGGCTGTGTGGATCATGACAAACCGTGGAAAGCTCTTAGAGAGATGGGAATACCAGACCTTCTTACCTGTCTCCTGAGAAACCTGTGTGTGGGTCAAAAAGCAACAGTTAGAAGCCTGTATGGGACAACTGATTGGCTCAGAATCGAGAAAGGAGTATGACAGGGCTGCCTGCTGTCACCCTGTTTGTTTAGCCTAGACGCTGAGCACATCATGAGAAATGCCGGGCTGGATGAGTTACAAGCTGGAATCAAGATAGGCTGGAGAAACATCAGCCACCTCGGATATGCAGATGATGCCACTCTAATGGCAGAAAGTGAAAAGGAAATAAAGAGCCTGTGGATGAGGGTGAAGGAAGAGATCGAAAGAGCTGCCTTAAGACAAAATATTAAAAAAACGAAGATCATGGCGTCTGGCTCCATTGCTGCGTGGCAAACAGACGAGGAGAAGGTGGAAGTAGTGACAGATTTCCTCTTGGGCTCCACAATCACTGAGGATGGTGACTGCAGCCGCGAAATCAGAAGACGGCTGCTGCTTGGCAGAAAAGCTATGACAAACGTAGACAGTGTGTTGAAAAGCAGAGATATTACTCTGCTGACAAAGATCCATATAGTCAAGGCTGTGGTCTTCCCAGTGGTCACATCCAGTTGTGAGAGCTGGACAGTAAAGAAGGCAAAATGCCAAAGAATTGATGCCTTTGAACTGTGGTGCTGGAGAAGATTCCCAAAAGTCCCTTGGACAGCAAGGAGTTCAAACCAATCAATCTTAAGGGAGATATTAATATTCCCTGAATTAATATCAGGGATTAATATCCCTGAATATTCACTGGAAGGACTGATGATGAAACTGAAGCTCCAGTATTTTGGTCATCTGATGTGAACAGACAGCTCATTGGAAAAGTCTTTGATGCTGGGAAAGATTAAGGTCAGAAGAACAAGAGCGCGACAGAAAATGAGATGGCGGGACGGGATCACCGATGCAATGGACATGAACTTGGGCAAACTCTGGGAGACGATGAGGGACAGGGAGGCCTGGTGTGCTACAGTCCATGGAGTTGCAAAGAGTTGGACATGACTGGGTGACTGAAGAACAATAACAACCAGCTATTTCAAAAACTTTCAGGATTTAACAGCTGGAATTAAATTTAACAGGATAGTTTGTGTTGCTTGGTGTACCTGGTAGAGAGGTCTGCAGATTAGCTCTGGCCCACGCAGAACTGGCCAGAAGTATTATAGAACTGTGAGGCAAACTTTATTTTCTTCTTTGCCATGACTGGCTAACATTGCAGGTAAATTCGTGGACCCTGGAGTCAGGCTGCCATAGTTCAAATACTGACCCTACACTCTCTAGCTGCACAACCCTGGGCAAGTTCCTTAAACTTTCTGTGCCTCGCTTAACCCATCTGCAAACTAGAGTTAACAGTAGAATTTACTGTTGTCTGAATTAATCAACTTAACATGCACAAAAACTTTGAATACCTGGTGCTGAGTATGCAAGTGGTAAATCTTAGCTGTTATTATTTTCATAATTATTCCTATGTATGTACTTTAAAATTTCTCTTGTGTGTGTAATAATCACCTATGTAGTCTTAACAGTTCAGTTCACTGGCTCAGTCGTGTCCGACTCTTTGTGACCCCATGGACTGCAGCATGCCAGGCCTCCCTGTCTATCACCAACGCCTGGAGTTTACCCAAACTCATGCCCATCCAAGGTAGCACTAGTAGTCTTAACAGCATCTTCAAAAACATTCAGTAAGTCAGAAAGAATTTTAAAGACGGAGAAACCATCCTAATATTCAAATCTAATTGTGTGTGTGTGTGTGTGCTCAGTCGTGTCTGACTCTTTGCGATCCCACAGACTGTAGCTGGCCAGGCTCCTCTGTTCATGGGATTTTCCAGGCAAGAATCCTAGAGTGGGTTACCATTTCCTTCTCCAGTGGATCCTCCTGACCCAGGGATTGAATCCAAGACTCCTGCATTGGCAGGCAAATTCTTTACCACTGTGCCACCTGGGAAACCCTTGAAGGTGAAAGTCACTGTTGTTCAGCTGCTAAGTTGTGTCTAACTCTTTGTTAGAGTTCAGTCAGTTCAGTTCAGTCACTCAGTCATGTCTGACTCTTTGCAACCCCATGAATCGCAGCACGCCAGGCCTCCCTATCCATCGCCAACTCCCGGAGTTCACTCAGACTCAGGCCCATTGAGTCAGTGATGCCATCCAGCCATCTCATCCTCTGTCTTCCCCTTCTCCTCCTGGCCCCCAATCCCTCCCAGCATCAGAGTCTTTCCCAATGAGTCAGCTCTTTGCATGAGGTGGCCAAAGTATTGGAGTTTCAGCTTTAGCATCAGTCCATCCAAAGAACACCCAGGGCCGATCTCCTTCAGAATGGATTGGTTGGATCTCCTTGCAGTCCAAGGGACTCTCAAGAGTTTTCTCCAACACCACAGTTCAAAAGCATCAGTTCTTCGGTGCTCAGCTTTCTTCACAGTCCAACTCTCACATCCATACATGACCACAGGAAAAACCATAGCCTTGACTAGACGGACCTTTGTTGGCAAAGTAACATCTCTGCTTTTTAATATGCTGTCTAAGTTGGTCATAACTTTCCTTCCAAGGAGGAAGCGTCTTTTAATTTCATGACTGCAGTCACCATCTGCAGTGACAGGAACAAGCCAGGCTTTCCTGTCTTTCACTATCTCCCAGAGTTTGCTCAAATTCATGTCCGTCGAGTCAATGGCGCTATCTAACCATCTCATCCTCTGCCACCCTCTTTTCCTTTTACCTTTGATCTTTTCCAGCATTAAGGTCTTTTCCAAGTTGGCTCTTTGTAACAGGTGGCCAAAGCACTGGAGCTTCAGCTTCACCATTAGTCCTTCCAATGAATAGTCAGGGCTGGTTTCCTTTAGAACTGACTGATTTGACCTCCTTGCTGTCCAAGGGACTCTGAAGCATCTTCTTTAGCACTGCAATTCGAAAGCATCAGTTCTTTGGTGCTCCGCCTTCTTTCTGGTCCAGCTCTCACATCTGTACATGACTACTTGGAAAACTGTAGTTTTGACTAGACAGATCTTTGTTGGCAAAGTGATGTCTCTGCTTTTGAATATGCTGTCTAGGTGTGTCATAGCTTTCCTTCCAAGGATTTATTCCTGATAAATATGTTGCAGGGATGGGACAAGACCTACAGTAGGCATTAAGATGAGAAAAAGGCCAGTCCCTTTCCTGTTTACTATTTATGTCATCGCAGAATACAACTCTATTTGTTTTTCAGTTGAAAGGTCAAGACAGAGCCCTCATCTATGAATGAATGGGTGGCTGTTTCCTTTTTCTGGTATTAGGCTACTCTGAGACTTCCTCTAAAGGTTTATGACCTCACTGGAGTGAGTAACTAGTGGGGTCAAACTTCCTTTTGAAAGAGATACACCTTCCCTGAGTCATTCAAAGGCTCCTTGTTATTCAGATTCCTTTGTGAGTGTCAGGGAAACCGGCTGGGCCTGTGGCCTCCTCCTATCATCTCATCTGCCTGTTAATCTTCCTTGTTCATTTCTCTCTGCCAGTGAGAACAGGAACAGGTCAAGCTGTGTGTGCGGTGTATGCAAAGTGATGTTGCTGTTTTTGTCCAAGGAGGAGTCCTGTACCTTCTGGCTTCTTGAATGAGAAGAAAAGGCCTATTAAGAAGGTTTGTGCTGGGTAATGACTATGTGCCTCTATCTCTTCTAATTCCTGCTTTAAAAAGGAAGTGACTCATATGGTAGATAAACTGGACTTGAAAGACTGTCTGGCTCATGCAAAGCCTTTATTTACATACTAGTCTCTTTCATTCACAAGGAAATAGGAACTCAAGGACTTTGGGAGTTTCTCCCCCTTTTTTTTTTGATAGGCAGTGGGTCTAAGTAAATGCTGGAAGGTTTTTGGTTTTTTGTTTTTTATCCCGCCGCCATTAATATGTCCCCCACCCCACCTTTCCTTTCTCTGTTGGAAACAGGATTTGCATGAATATAAGAGCAGTGACTGGGCTTCTCAGGTAGCTCAGTGGGTGAAGAATCTGCCTGCAATGCAGGAGACGTAAGTTCGATCCCTGGGTCAGAAAGATCCCCTGGCATAGCAACCCTCTCCAGNTTTCCTTTCTCTGTTGGAAACAGGATTTGCATGAATATAAGAGCAGTGACTGGGCTTCCCAGGTAGCTCAGTGGGTGAAGAATCTGCCTGCAATGCAGGAGACGTAAGTTCGATCCCTGGGTCAGAAAGATCCCCTGGCATAGCAACCCTCTCCAGTATTCTTGCCTGGAGAATCCTCATGGACAGAGGAGCCTGCGGCCTACAGACCACAGGGTTGCAAAGAGTTGGACACGACTGAAGCGACTGAGCACACACATGGGAGAAGGGACTAGAGAGAAACTGTAAAAGTTTCTTCTGTCTTACATCCCCAACTCCTCAGAGTCTCAGATCCTTCATCACTAGTAGTGCAAGTCTGCCTAGATGGGACTTCATTTACTCCCTTCTTGGTTCTTGTTGGACTTCCCTGGTGGCTCAGATGGTAAAGCGTCTGCCTACCATGCAGGAGACCTGGGTTCGATTCCTGATCGGGAAGATCTCCTGGAGAAGGAAATGGCAATCCACTCCAGTACTCTTGCCTGGAATGGACGAAGGAGCCTGGTAGGCTACAGTCCATTGGATCGCAAAGTCGGACACGACTGAGCGACTTCACTTTGGTTCTTGCCAGGGTTGAGTAAAGCAGTTTAGAGTACAGGTTCAGTTCAGTTCAGTTGCTCAGTCCTGTCTGACTCTTNACAGGAGTGGGTTGCCATTTCCTCCTCCAGGGAATCTTCCCAACCCAGGGGTCAAACCCAGGCAGACTCTTTACCATCTGAGCTACCCAGGGAATCATGCTTGACGTAACTATCAACCAATTTAGTTTATATCTATAGAAAAACAGACGCCAAATCCACAGAGTACAAACTCTTCACATGTACACATGGACTATTTGCCACCATAAAGCATATGTTTGACTATGAAATAAATATCAACAAATTAACAAGGGCTGAAATCAAGCAGAAGATGTTCTCAGACTGATGAATTAAATGACAAAATAACAACTATTTGGAAATTAAAGAATACAAATAATTCATGAAGAAAGAAATCATACAGTATAGCAAATATCTCTAACTGAAGAAAAATGAAAGCAAAGCATACCAAAATTTGTAAGGTGTAGCTAAAGGACTATTAAATGAAACATGCGGATTTAAGTGTTTTTATTAAGAGAAAGCCCAAAATCAACAATACAAGCTTCTGTCTTACAAACTGAGGGAAGAGGAGGAGAGAAAATTAAGTCCAAAATAAATAAAAGAAAGAAAATGATAAAGATGAAACTAGGAAACAGTGAAATAGAAAATACAGAAATAATTTAAAAATTCAATAAAACCATAGCTAGTTACTTTTAAAAAATGACTAAAACTGACAAACCTCTCACTAAAGATCATAAAATTCAGGCATAATATATACTTTCCAGTAACTAAAGGCTAATATAGGAATATTATGAATAGGTACACTAACGATTATGCTAAACTTGAAAATCTAGATGTAATGGATAAATACTTTGAAAAACAAATTTGCCAAAACCGACACCAGAAGAAATTAACCCTCTAAACAGCCCTTTTCCCTCTATTCACTGAATAAACTGAATGTGCAGTTAAGCATCTCTCCCCCATCAAAAAAAATAAAAACAAAACAAAACTCCCAGACCCATACGGCTTTACGGGTCACTTTTTAGGAAGAAAAGAACCTGCCTCCCACCCTCCCTATCCCGCCCCTCTAGGCCATCACAGAGCACTGAGCTGAGCTCCCTACGTACACAGCAGCTCCCTACTTGCTGTCCATTTCACACACGGCAATGTGTATAAGTCCATGCTACTCTCTAAATTTGTCCCTCCCTCTCCTTCCCCCACTGTGTCGAGTCCTTTCTCTGTATCTCTATCCCTGCCCTGCAAATAGGTTCATCAGTACCATTTTTCACACTGTTATGTGGCTGAAACCAACATATCATAGTAAAGTAACTGTCTTCCAAATAAAAATTTAAAAGAAAAAGAAAACAGATACCATGTATAAATTTCAGGAAGAAAAAAATAAACATTTTCCAACAGATTATTTAAGGCAAGTATTTCACTGATAACAAAACAACAAAAGAATATTACAAAGAAGAATCAATATCCCTCACAGAGTTCCAAACAAAATTTTAAGAATATTTAATTTTAGAAATATGTAAACTTAATGGTATATCATCATCAAGTAGCTTTTATTCCAAAAATATAAAATTAGTCTAACTTTCAAAAATCAGTGGAAGTAATTCACAACATTAACAGAACAAAAGAGAAAAACCATATGGCCATCTCAATAGATGCAGAAAATAAATACAACAACATTGAACACTCATTTGTTACAAACATCCTCAGTAAATTAGGAACAAAGGGGATTTTCAACTTTGCTATTTTTATCAACAAAAATAAATCTTCAGCTAATATCAAACTTACTGGTAAAAGACTGAATACTTGCTCCTTAAAATCAGGAAAAATGCAAAGCTTTCTATTCAACACCGTACTGGAATTCCTAAGCAGTGCAATCCGACAGGGGGTGGGGGGAAGGCACAATGATTGGGGAAGTAGCGCTCTGTTCACTAATGACACGACCCCTATACACAGACCATCCGGAGAAAAGCTACAGCAAAGCTATGAGAACTCGGCAAGTGAATCCACCTGGGTCACAATAAACAAGATTGATATAACGCATTAGCTATACACTTTTTAAACATATATAAGTCCCCTTCGATCGCATGCTTCAGAATATACTTTTCCATAGTACTAGGTTTAGAGAGAGGAGTTTCGATTTTTTTAATTAAGAATTGTATTGGGGTATAGTTCCTTCACAACGTTTTGTTAGTTTCTGCTATAAACGCACACACACACACACACACACACACACTCAATGCTCACTACAGCACTGTTTCCAATAGCCTGCTCATGGAAGCAACTTGCATGCGTGCCAAGGCACTTCAGTCACGTCTGACCCCTTGCGACCCTATGGACAGTAGCCCGCCAGGCTCCTCTGTCCATGGGATTTCCCAGGCAGGAATACTGGGGTGGGTGGCCATTTCCTTCTCCAGGGGATCTTTCCGACCCAGGGATCAAACCCAGGTCTCTTATGTCTCCTGCAACGGCAGGCGGGTTCTTGACTACTAAATGTCCATAGACAGGTGACGGACAAAGAAGACGTGGCATATACACACAGTGGAATGTTACGCAGCCACAAAAAGGGATGAAATTCGGTCACTGGAGAAATATGGATGGACCTCGAGACTGCCACCCAGAGAGAAGCAAGTCAGAAAGAGAAACACAAGTATCATAGATTAACACATATGTGTGTAATCTCGATTTGCACATACTTAAAAACTGGAAAATGACATTTTAAAAAACTGGATAGTATTTCACAGCGCTGTTCTCACGTTTCAAACACACGATGAGATATGAAAAATATGTTTTGACAAGAATCAAGAGATTCCGAGGACATTGGAGAATCGAGAATATAGATTAGCAGAGACAATCTCTCTTAGGGGCAGTTAAGTCTCACCACAAGTATCACTCGAAAACCCAACAATATAGACATTACTCTCACAGAAAAGTTGAAAATGAGATTTAATGACAAGCCCCTGTTACTACCAATTAAGAGAGGTAATATCACGCTCAGTTTATGGAAACTGAATTCCAGCACGTGAGACATTAACTACCAATCGGGAGAGAGATGCCGTGCACATTAAGAAGTCCTGGAGGGAAGAATAATAATACGGGCCCTAAATCAGTTATGCTCCGGGATCTAACATCATTTCAGCACCTGTAATTTGTCATTATTATTAAGCCATGAAATGAAAAGGTGAGCCAAATGGTATGTGCTTTCCAGTGGTAAGTTTTTGTTGGAATGAGACGCTGGGCCACCAGAGCCGCTGAAATATTTTTTAATGGATTCATAAAGAAAATCCAGACACTCAAAAATAACAAGGCCTACAACAGTGCGTTTCAGCAGAGCGTGCTGAAGGGGAATCAGTATTTTTCCTTGAGACTCACTTCCTCTGATTCTCTCCTGCACATACAGACATTAGAAAGTAAAGAGGTCATCAGTTCTCTCTTAAACATTAATGAGTAAAAGGCAGGTGCTTCAAATTTAAGACCAGGATTGGTCACAGAGCTGCTTCTCAAACAGGCAAGTTGGCTTCATTTGCTCCAGGGAACACAGCAGCAGGAATACTTTTTCATATGTTCCTTAAGCAGAAGGACAACCACGTACAGCAGCTTTATCACCACGTTAAAATGATCACAGCTGCGAATAAATGACTAAAATCANCTTCAAATTTAAGACCAGGATTGGTCACAGAGCTGCTTCTCAAACAGGCAAGTTGGCTTCATTTGCTCCAGGGAACACAGCAGCAGGAATACTTTTTCATATGTTCCTTAAGCAGAAGGACAACCACGTACAGCAGCTTTATCACCACGTTAAAATGATCACAGCTGCGAATAAATGACTAAAATCATATAAAGATTACTGCAACTCCAAAGTTTTATTTTCTAGTAAACTTCATGTAACAATGGCTAATTATTCCTGAGAAATGCCAGGCAATATAGCTATTTCTACTACTGCTAACACTAATAATAATAAAGACCTTGCTTATAATAAGTATTTACTGTGCACCGCATGCTATGCTACGAAGCATTCAATCATCATAACAACTTCATGAGGAATGGATCACTATTATTAGTATTATTCCCCATCTGGGAGGTCAAATAACCCAGGCATAAAGAGTTTACATTGTTGCCAAGGTCTTTAGCTGCTAGTAAATGGTATGGTTGACTAACACAATATTCTTAATCAACCACACTTCAACATAAAATAAAAAGCTTAAAAAAATAGTATGGTTGAACTTCCTAAACAAGTTTGTCAGGGTCGAGATTCACAAATAAGCATGTCATACTCTGAAGATTAAGTTTTTAAACACAATGATGTCCTGTATAACAGAGACAAAAGGAAAATACCCAGAAGTACTAAACTGTCTATAGCTTCTCCCCAACCCACCCTCTCACGGGGGATGCACAAAGGAAAAGAAGAAAAAGCCACGGTGGCGATTTGGAATTAAGACGTCTCTGCTCTTTGAGAAAGGCTGCTCTTACCGTCTGCGGTGTAAGGGTCGACCGTCAAGGCTTACTCAAGTCACACAACCCTACTGGAACAGTCACATGCGAAGTAATTAGAGTGGGTCACTCCTGTTAGAGTCTATCTGAAAAAGATTTCTAGATATAAAGTTCATAGGTTCATACTTAAACACATACATCCTTTCCTGCAATTCCTTGAGTTAGTATACCGTAATCAACACTTTCCAGTTAAGGGAAAAAAGAAAGAAAGAAAAAAGCAATTCAACAAAATTGCTATGGCGAAGTGAAAATCAAATCGCTTCTAAACACATGTAACAGTAGGGAGGATGGCTGTCGTGGGGGAAACAGCTCTGGGCTGAGTGTGTGAGGAAACTTGGCTAATGGTGAACTGTGGTAAAGGCTAATTACTCATGTAGAATTACAGAGACTCCTGAGGAAGTCTGAATCCACTCTGCCTGCCCCATGCTACCAGGGAGCCTTAATCCAAACAGTTCTAGATAAATGGGTCTCTTCTTTGTTTTAAGGAAATCTCCAGAGTCTCAGGTTTCGAAGCTGCCCTCACTTGCACATTTCATTTATTTTCCTCAACGTTCATAAATCTCTCTTTTTATTAAGTAAATCTAACTTTCCCATAAGAGCAGGGGGTTCGGAGGAGAAATATTATACAAACTTTCTCTATTTCCCCAAAGTGCCAACATAACCGTAGGAAAATACTGGTGATCTTGCAGTATCTAGAGGTGAAAGGACCGCTTGTCCACCGTTTTTACCTACAGGTATCACTTTTCAAACAAAAACACTCACAGACACGCAACACACACAGAGGTCTTCCCTAATAAGCGTCTGCTGCTGGCTTAGTCGTTACGTCGTGTCCACCTCTTGTGGCCTGGACTGGAGCTTGCCGGAGCTCTGTCCCTGGGATTCTCCAGGCAAGAATCCTGGAGTGGGTTGCCATTTCCTCCTCCAGGGGATCTTCCCGATGCAGTGATAAATCCTGGGACCATTTCACTCAGAACCAGTCCTCCTCTGCTTCTCGAGTGTGGTCTCTGGAAGACACAGTGCATTTCCATGTTCATGTGTGCCACTTACTCAACGCATGATCTGAGATTCCTCTCCAAGTGTGCTGTTCCCTTGGTAGCTGATGACGATGACCACTCACAAGATTTAGAAAACACACAGATGGTAGAACTAATAAACATATGTATTAAAATAGCTCCTACAAACGTATTATGCCACTGAATCCAACAACTTACGTGAAATGGACAAATTTCTCAAAGAGCAAGCTATCGAAATTCATTCAAGAACCTTTGACTGGTAAAAACACTCAGAATACTTCCTAAATCTGACAAAGTGGAAGTGTTGGTCACTTAGAGTGTCTGACTCTTTGTGACCCCATGGACTGTAGCCCACCAGGCTGCTCGGTCTCTGGAACTCTCCAGGCAAGAATATTGGAGTGGGTTGCCATTGCCTTCTCCAAGAGATCTTTCTGACCCAGGGGTCAGACCCAGGTCCCCCACATTGCAGGCTGATTCTTGACTATATGAACCACATGGGAGCCCTAATCTGATCAAAGGAGTCTACAAAAGCCACACAGTTTATATCATACATGGGGAGAAAAGATTGGATGGTTTCCTCCCAGGATTTGTAACGAAGCAGTAACATTTGTGCTCACCATTTGTTTATTGTTTTACTGGAAGTTCTGGGGGAGTGCAATAGGGTAAGAAAAAAAACACACACAGATTGGAAAAATGTAGAGAGGAAAAACAAGTGAGTTTAGGGAGCTTGCAGAACATAAGACAAAAATAAATTATATTTCTGTATTAGTAATGAACAATCAGAAATTGAACTTTTAAAAGAATGCCATCTACGACAGCAGGGCCAATATGTGAAAACTCATCAACTGTACAAGTTACCCTGTACATGCAATTCATTTCCTTCATAAAGCTGTAAAAAGGAATTTAACTGAAAAGTTATACACAATATTACTTGTACAGTAAATCAAACATGGTCAGAGTTGACAACTTTGCCGTTTCTGTATATCTTTTTCCACTAGAATCAAAATGCTGTTCTTATGACAAATACTGTCCCCATATTTTAACCGTCAGTGTAGAGTGCAAATTAGGTTAAGTCATTCTACAGCAAGAATAAAGAGAAAAGGGCCTAGTCAACAGATACTGGATGGGAAAATGCATCTACAGAATTTTATCTGTCTACATGAAGAGGGTGAGGGACAAGAAAATACGCTTTGAGCTTGAGTTTGCTAAGAAAGAAAATAGCAACTTAGGGGCAACTCTATTTAAAAGAAAGCTGAGTTTGGATTTGAAACATGCTAGGTCTTCAGAGGCAGCACAACTTGTCTGAAGGCTGGAAATACAGACTGCAGCCCCTCCGCACAGAGTCTTCATTCCGTTTAGAGCCGTGCTGCCCAGCTGAGCCTTCTGCGAGGGTAAGAGTGTTCCGTATCTACACTGTCCAACATGGCGGCCACTCCCTGCCTGTGTCGGCTCAGCGCCTGAAATGTGGTTGGTTGATAAATAAACTTAATTCATATCAGTTTAAATTGAAGTAACCACACATGGCTAGACAGGTTTCAGTTCAGTTGAGTTCAGTCGCTCAATCGTGTCTGACTCTTTGCGACCCCATGAATTGCAGCATGCCAGGCCTCCCTGTCCATCACCAACTCCCGGAGTTCACTCAGACTCATGTCCATCGAGTTAGTGATGCCATCCAGCCATCTCATCCTCTGTCGTCCCCTTCTACTCCTGCCCCCAATCCCTCCCAGCATCAGAGTCTTTTCCAATGAGTCAGCTCTTCGCATGAGGTGGCCAAAGTACTGGAGCTTCAGCGTTAGAGGCTCTTTATTCATTCAACAGTCCAACCAAGAAACTCCAGATAACCCTGTCTCCTTCACTTCCTGTGTTTCCATTCAGTCGTTTACTGAATGAACGTGGCCTACTCGGCCTTGTTCATTACTGCGTCCCACCATTCAGCACAAACAAGGTCCTCATCCTCGTGAAATCTATGTTCCAATGAATCCTGTTAATCACCCCATCCTAATTATAGTCTCAGCTGACACTTTACTCAACGTTATCCACTTCATCGCTGCTGTTTTCAACACAGCCTCAAAATCATTAAATTCATCCAAAAGGATGAAATAATCCAAACATTTTGTCTTGGTTTTTGCTGTTGCTGTTTGTTTTTGGTGCTGTGAAGAGAAAATCAGAGTTGCTCTCTAATCAGTTCTGGTGTCAAGATATTATACTCTAAAATGCTAAGTTTATGAGTTTCTCAACTAGAAGACATTAAATGTTCAAGGTATCATTTCACATGATGCTCTTTTTTTTCTTCATTGCCAAGGAACTGCTGACAATAAATGTTGGTTGAAGTACACAGCAAACTTTGGTCCAGGCCTCATACTGTTCACGCTGATGTGTGTCTATACGTTGTTTAACTATGCTTATATTTAAGTCTATCTTTCCATCCCTGGGTCAGAAAAACCCCTGGAGGAGGAAATGGCAATCCACGCCAGTATTCTTGCCTGGAGAATCCCACGAATAGAGGAGCCTGGCGGGCTGCAGTCCATGGGGTCGCAGAGAGTCGGACACGACTGTGCACGAACACAAGCACACGTGTTCTCATCGACTATGTATTTTTATCCAGGTTAAAAAAAATCATCTCACAGAGAAAAACTCATCTGAAGTAGCCCTAATTCTTCAAAGACTCAGTGAAGTTGTCCATTACAACTGAAGCTGCAAGTGGTAACATACACGGCGTATGTAGAAGTGTTTCCCATGCAAAGCACACAGCATAGCTTCCAAATGGCTTTTCATTAGAAATTGTTTTTAGATAATTTGATAATAAAGCCATGGTAATCATACTGAAACTTTTAATTAGCAGAGCATGGTTTCAAGTCATGGAGGGGAGAAGAAAAACTTGTTGAAGATTTTATCTTATGATTGCAAATCCATCCAGGGCTCGAAATTTGTCAGAGAAACCCACTGAACAATCCTGGGGGAAACCAGGAGCGTTTATTAAGGAAACACGAACCTCATACAAGTGTCAAAAGGATAGGAAGCCGATGTCTGCGAGTCTTAGACTGTCAAAAAGACCCGCTTTCAGGGCCTGCGCTCCGCCTCTCTGGGACACCCAAAGGAATTATGAGAGCCTTGGAACAGCAAGCTTCATTACCATAGATGTAATAAGACTTATTTTCTGTGCACTTTCTGGTCATCACTATTTAAAAGCGGTGAAATGCTGATATCCCCAACGCTACTGAAAGATGGGGTAACTAAATCTCATCTCTTGAGTCCGAAATCACTAACCTCTTACCAGAGTCACCAAGAATGACATGAATGCCTTCGCTTTTACGCTCATGATGGAAAGTAACTCGTTACGTCAGACACTTGCGACAGTTTAAAGAAATGGGGCTGGGGTGGGGGATAAATGCGTCCAACCTAACATCACTGAGACAGAGTCAAAATAACGTGTGCTGATGGGTCAGAAATAAAAAGTACCACAATGCTCTGTAGCCATGAATTAGTTTAACATATGGCTGTGTGCACAGCACATTAGCCAGCGTTTGGCTGCACCTTTTGTAACATAGAAAACAAATCAAGGGAGCAAGCCAGTCGTGCACAGCGGCTCCTAACCTTTTTGGCACCAGCGACCAGTTTCATGGGAGACGAGTTTTCCACGGACTGGTCGGGGGGATGGTTTCAGGATGATTCAACCGCAGTTACATTTGCTCTGCACTCTATTCCCAATCAAACGCTGCCGCTGATCTGCCAGAAGTCCATGACCTGGAGGCTGGGGACCCCGATCTAGAAAGAATATTGGAGCCTCTGGAAGTCCGGAGAAGGACAGGCTTTTGACACCCGTCTGCAGGCGTGAGGCCGCAGGATCCAGCTCACGCAGGCAGGCAGGAAACCTGCTTGTCATCACTGACCCTGAATCCTGTACACAGAGGGAGGTCCTAGGGCATCTGCCCTTCT